>CM062295.1:19665437-20202937 GCA_031216915.1 Pictodentalium vernedei
CTCGAAGTATTGGATTCTGATGGATTCCTGTAAAAGGAATTTGTGGGAATCCAAGTTGATTCCTCAAAAAATATATAAAAAATGAGGCCTGCATTCAAATATCCTTGTCAAGTAAAGCTCCTTAAACAACTTTCTCTGTCCTCAAAACACAGAGTCATGCAGAAAATAAGAGGAAAAGGTTGACCAGAAGGAAACTACCACTCACAGGTATTTTTTTCTGGGAATTCCCAACAAAAATACACCAATAGGGCCTAAAAAATTTAAAATCTGTTTCTCAGGCCTCCCGCATGGTCCTTTTGGCTGCTGCATGCTCTCATTTTATAATCAATGCATACTTAAAAAAATTAAAATTAAATGGTTTATGTCTGATATTTTACCCAAGTTAATAAAACTGATATATTTGTCCCTTGACTGCAATAAGGCTTTGCAATGCTTTAGCATTGCAAAACCTTCTTGCATGCAAGGAACGAAATACACTACCACCGATGCTGTTTTGTGATTATGAGGCCTAAAACTTAAAAGAAACCAAGAACATGAACTTTTGATGGAAAAGCAGTAGTTACAAAAATAAAAAATAATTATTGTGTTCAAGGAGAGAAAATAGAAAAAACTTTCTCAATTCTTTCAGAGATTTTGTGCCACATATTGGACATATGACAACACCAATCTTGGACTACTATATCAGTACTTGTGCACAACTACAGTACATGTCAAGCATTGTGCTGTAAACTCCCCGCGTGTCGACATATCCGCTGAGGAGTTCGGGTGACCCCCTGCATCTGTGAGTGACGAGGATTAACACTGAACAGCTACTGTAATTACACAAGGGATTTAAGTCTGCAATTAAGTACACTGATCAAATCTGAGAACTTAACATGGATTTCTTTGAGAAGAAAATCTTTTAGACGTGCGTAAAATTCCCAATAAATTTCCCCCGGTTTTTGATAACTTTGTCAAGAAAAAAAACAAACAACGAAATATTATTGAAATAGCACAGACTCGTGCTATTTCGTAGGTTATCACTTCTTATTTAATTCTTGTTGTGCGCTTCAGCTTGCAGAAAAATCATGATTTCGAAATGTAATGTCAGCCACGTGACGGCTGGTGCTAGAATCAAGGCCAACTTTGGATTGAAAAACAGCTTCAGTTTCTCATTATTGAATTTAAACTTGGCATTCACGTGTGATTGACTGGTAGAGATATTCATATTATATTTTTATAAACTTTGGAGGAACATTGCCAATGAAAATGCCCTTCCGAATTTTGAACCGAAACAGTAAGCAAATGCTCTCCATAAAAACACCGTTTTTGACTCTGTGTTCAGGCTATTTTGCAATTTCTATGGATGGTCGGGTTTTAGACACAGAAAAAAAAACATTGCTGGGCTTTTGTCTTGAAAATCTCTCAATGAAATAATGATATTTAATGTTTGTATTGTTGGTTAATTATGCAGCTGAACTAATTAATTAGTTTAACAAAGGTGTGGAAAATATTACAGGAGTAATAATTCAAACAACCAAACACCTGCAACACGAATGCAATGGAAAATGAGTCTTGTGAACAAAACAAGATACTTAAGTTGATTAGGCCACATAAAGTTGATCTTCTGTTTCTTGTGCCATTATTTGTAAAATTGCATGTGGGCGAGCGAGAATTTTATTTTTTATTTTGTGTAATTATTTCTTTGCCATTAAAAGTTCATGTTCTTGGTTTTTGTTTTAGGACTCATAATCTATGGAATAGCAAATCTACGGAATAGCATGGGTGGTGGTGTATTTCGGCCCTTGAGAGCAAGAAGTTGCAAAGCCTTCTTGCACTTCAGGGACAAATTTATCAATTTTTTTAACTTTGGTAAAATATCAGACATAAACCATTTAATTTTTACTTTTTTAAAGTTTACTTTGGTTATAAAAAGAGAGCATGCGGCAGTCAAAAGGACCATGCGGGAGGGCCTGAGAAACAGATTTTAAATTTTTTTAGGCTTTACGGTTATATTTTATTGCATAATTTCAATAATTAATCAAATTAGAAGTAGAATTAACTTTTCTTCTAACTTTTTAAAAAAAAATTTGAAAGGTTTATTTCAATATGTGGGAGCGCGGTGGCTCAATGGTAGACTGTTGGACTTCTATGCTAGAGGTTGTGAGTTCGATCCCCTGTCCGGGATGACCCGCATTTTGTCCTTGGGCAAGGCACTTTATCCCGGTTGCCTACATGTTAGCATGATGATGCCGTGCACTAAGGCATACTGCATGTCGATGGTGCACATGTCTTCAACCACTGTAACCCTGCTTGAGTGGAGCTTGAACAGAGTTAGAATTTTGGGGTGCTGGTAGTTGCTCGTTGATGCTCTGTGGTTCTCTCCGGGTTCTCCGGCTTCCTCCACCCGTAAAACTGACACGGTCACGATTAGCCATTGCGCATAAGTATGTGACCTTAAACACCAATAAAGGATAATAATAATAATAAAATATTCAATATGAAAAGGAGAGAAGGGGGTTTGAAAACGAAGGAAGTTCAATGCTTCAAAACATTTTGAAATCAATGCTTAGGTCCAGAGATTACAACATTTCCTTGTTCAACTTTTCAAGACAGATAACTCTAATTCAGATATTGAGGACTGTTACATTTATAGCGTTATGATTATGAAAGTGGACATAGGATTTTGACTGTGTCACAACCCAGGTCACAGCACTGTATATGAATTTTGTTTGACTGGTAAATTAGGACGTGATTACTTATGCCTGGAGAAGAATTCCTCTAAAGTGAACAGCATTGGTTTTAAATATTGGCCAATCCTTAAATAACGCTTGTGCTGAGGTCATGATGTTGCCACTGATGCAAAAACTGACTATAGCTAGCTCTTGTATTTTGATACAATGCTGGGCCTACCAGTAGTTCTTGTAGAATTACCTATGGGGCCTATTTTTATCAAGCTTAATCTGTTCCACAAGGTCCAGATAAAAGAACCAAAGTATTAAATGGAAAAATTTCTTTATTAAAAGCTTTCGGCCAAAGGCCTTCATCAGTTTTGCTAGCTTCAGAAAATACTCCATACTGAGTGGTATTGTGAAATTTTGCATTCAACCAAGAATGCAGTATTTTCTGAAGCTATCAAAACTGATGAAGGACTTTGGTCAGAAGTTTTTAATAGCGCAGTTTCTCCATTAAGCGTAACCCTTTGAAACTGCGAGGCCACTTATTTCATAATTCACTTCTGGTCCAGGAACAGGATACTTAAATAATGTCTTCGGAGGATGGCTGCCAAGTTAATGTGTGGGAGCAGACCAATCAATATTTTCTATGTGCCACCCTGAGGCTGCACATTGAAAATATTAATTGCTCTACCCATAAATAATTGATATGGATTCTTCTGAGTGCTGCTATTACACTGACATATATGATACCACCAGTGTTCAAAGGGTTGTGGTAAAATATTTTCTTTAGGCCTACTGGTAGGGCCCAGAAAAACATTTTACGAGGCTGATGTTTCGGGCACTTCAGCCTCAGCCCTGACAAAATGCAAGGCCTGCATAGACAACAGCATATAAGGCCCCACAAAGCAAATCGTCTGTTTCTCAGGCCATTATTTGTAAAATTGCATGCGGGGCGAGCGGCTTTTTATTTTATTTATTTCTATAATTATTTCTTTGTCATCAAACTTTCATGTTATTGTTGCATATTTTAGGCCTCATAATCTACGGAATAGCATGGGTGATGGTGTATTTCGTTCCTTGAGAGCAAGAAGGCTTTGCAATGCTAAGGCATTGCAAAGCCTTCTTGCACTCAAGGGACAAATTTATCAATTTTTTAAATTGGGTAAAATATCCATTTAATTTTTATTATTTTAAGTTTACATTGGCTATAAAAAGAGAGCATGAGGCAGCCAAAAGGACCATGTGGGAGTGCCTGAGAAACAGATTTTTAATTTTTTTAGGCCTAAATAAATGAATAATAAAAAACCCTCTCTTATTACAGGTAGTATTGTTCTTCAAGAAGGAGACAGAGTTACTTTTGGTCATCCTGTTGGCAGTAAATTGAAAGATTGTTCCAGAGTTCGACAACCAGATTCGGAATATCAGTTTATTGTAAGCCAATCTGTATTAAGCTTTGTTTGCTCACCAACAAAGTTGTGTGAGCTTATGTCATGACCTTAGGCACGGTGGCATCAGCATCAACACTTGTGTTAAAGTTCCCACCTGTTACTATACACCTCATACTGTTTTGTGGCTTACTGTTATCCACAGACCCTTACCCAGTGATATTTTTTTGATTTTTAGAGTGTTTTTGCAATGTAGACTTTTTTGTCAGTGTGGACTTAGAAAATTTCTGACTTGTTCTGCTATACATGTACATGAGTGGAGGCTACCACCGGTATGCTGTGGCTTTTATATTTCATTTAAATGCATCAATATAAGATGACTTTAACCCATGGCTGGATATTTTTTGGAGATTTTGGACTTTTTTAATGCAATGTTTGACAAATTTTTAAGTGTGGACTTGGAAAAATTCTGACCTGTTATGCTTTACATGTACATGAATGGAAACTACCAGCAGTTTGCTGTGGCTTTTATATTTCATATATGTGTTAAATGCATCAGTATAAGTTAGCATTAACCCTTGACCAGACAATTTTGCAGATTTGTAATAAGCCTAAGTTTAATGCATGCCATGCATTGGTGAGCTAATGGGGATGGATACCCCCTGCTTTTTCGCAGATTTGTAATAAGCGTAGGTTTATTGCATGCCATGCGTTGGTGAGCTAATAGGGATGGACACGCCCCTCTTGTTTGTTGATTTGTAATAAGCGTAGGTTTATTGCATGTCATGCATTGGTGAGCTAATGGGGATGGATACCCCTGCTTGTTTGCAGATTTGTAATAAGCGTAGGTTTATTGCATGTCATGCGTTGGTGAGCTAATGGGGATGTATACCCCCCCACTTGTTTGTAGATTTGTAATAAGCGTAGGTTTATTGCATGCCATGTGTTTGGGATCTAATGGGGATGGCCACTCCTCTTGTTTGCAGATTTGTAATAAGCCTAGGTTTATTGCATGTCATGCATTAGTGAGCTAATGGGGATGGATACACCCCTCTTGTTTTAACTGTATTAAATACATGAGTAAAATTTATGTGCTGCTCAAACCTGCAAATTATTTTGTTGTTGCCTGTCATGATAGTAATTTTGTCCCTGTCATTGCAAACTTTGTACTTAATAGTGCGTAATAATTGTATAGGGATGAAATTTTTGAAAATTCAAGTAATAGTGGTAATAATAGTAATGATAACAATAATAATAATAATAATGATTTTAGAATATTAAATCCTTCCATGTTGCTTTATGGCTGTACCAAATTGCAACAATGCCTTTTGGAAAAAGGTGTGTTTTAATACTTAACCAGGCCTGAAAATAAGCAGTCTGACGTTTGCAGAATGAGGTCCCCAGAAGGTGAATTTGATGATGCTATCCCATACAATGGGCCAATTTATCTTCCGGGTACCTCTTTCTGTTTAGTTTTGAGACCCTGATTCAGATTGAGGTTCACAGAGGGTAAATGTAGTGATGCTACCCTGCTGTGCAGGGTAGCATCACTAAATTCACCCTCTGGGGACCTCATTTTGCAGATGACAGTCTCCTTATTTTCTGGCTTGTACTTAACTTTAATGATTTTAGAGAATGTATTTCTTTTACAGTGTGTAGATGGATCAGGTGTAGATTGCAGTGTGTTGCTGCGATTATAAATCTCTTGTGAGTTGGGTGATGTGGTCCAGGGTCAAGCCACAAGCTTCCACTATAGTGGCATTCGTGTGTGTTTGTGTACGTGTAAGAGAGTTTGCACTTATATATAATAGGTAATGATGGATATCCTGTGACTTATGGGCCAGATTGGCCGGGTACATCTTATATTATATATGTAATTATACTACCTATGTGGGCACATGTCACGTTAATAAAAGAATCACTTGCTGTTCTAGGTGGGGGAGGGGGGTAGTCAATGAACAGAGTTGAATCCCTGTCGCAAGGATTGCAGCCCAATAGTTGCATCATTACTACAACAAACATTATATACTTTTGGTGTGGATGTTTGAAGCAGCATCGTCATGAGAACTCCGATAATTGGATTGCCACAGGATCCACAGTCGTTCAGGATTAAACCCAAGTGTTTATGCTGGTTGACTTTTGCTAATGTCAGAACCGAACATCTTTAAGTGGGATGATGTGGTTTAGTGGACTTGAGTGATATTATCAGTGACTCGGTTTTTGCAGGATTGAATTCCTCTATCCATTGGGATGCCTGCCGTTCGATCTTTTGGAGGTCATCAGAGTGATCGGACAAAAGTCTGGCTGCTTGGACAAGGTCTTCAACAGTGAGGTAAAGAGATGTATCTTTGGCAAAGAGTCGAATGTTAGACAGCAGTCCATCAGTTATGTCATTTATGTAGATAAGAAAAAGTAACTGTCCTAGAATCGAGCCCTGTGGAACACCCGCACTGATATTTCTATCTCTGATACATGCCCTGGTAGAATATTTAGAGTTAACAATGACACACTGTTGCCTATTGTTAAGGTAGGATTTAAACCAGGGCAGAAGCTGACCGGTTATATTAATCTTTTCGAGTTTTTACAAAAGGCCTTAGTTTATCAAAAGCGTTACTGATGTCACAGAAGACAAATCTTCTTTCCTTTCCTTCTTCAAGAGCTGAGCTAATGGTGTGGTAAATTTCACTGAGCAGGAGAACGGTAGAGTCTTTGGAAACAATGCCTGACTGGAATCTTGTCAAAATGCCATTCACGTCAAGGAAACTTTCTTTGCTATAGAACTTTAAAACACTTTGCCAGCACAGCTTAAGATTGAAATTGGGCGGTAATTTGTCACTAGGTTGCAAGTCTTTTTTGAATATTGATGAGACATTTGCCATATTTTTATACTTACCAATGGCCCAGACTAGCTGGTGCTAACTAAAAAATATCTAGGGCCAAACACAAATTTTGCCCCCCAATCCCCCAAATTTGCATGCAAAACCGAAAATTAGAAGTCCTATCTATCTGGCCCTCCATACATTTATCCTCCGTGCAGATGCCAGCAAGATACCGAAACTGGCACCATATAGGGCAAAGTTCTGCCCAATTTTTTTTTTTAATTCATTACTTTTCTGCGGCCCAGTGCTTGCAGGGGGAGGTTGCATAACATTTTAACCTCTACATATCAATATATCCATAAAAATACAGATGACAAGAATTAAAGTGATTTTAGTTTCAGACCATATAAAATTGTATCACGGCACCAATCGATTTCAAATTTTATTTGCTTATTACTAATGTCAAAATACAGGTCAAGTTCGATTTGAGGTTCACTCTGACTGTTCTTGCAAGAGTTATGCCTCTTTTTGAATTAAAAAATCACAAATTTCCCAATTTCAGCTTTATTCTTACTATCCAGTGCCTACAGGGGAAGTGCTGCCCAATTTTTTTTTTAGTTCACTATTTCTGTACTACCCTGTGCTTGCAGGGGAGGTTGCATGCCATTTTAAACTACATAACAATATAACCATACAAATATGGATGCCACTTTCAGCTTTATTCTTACTGGCCAGTGCATATGGGGAAGTGCTGCTCAATTTTTGTTAGTCCACTATTTTTGTTGCTTGGTGGGGAGGTTGCATGTCATTTTTACCAAATACATATCGATATAACCATACAAATATGGATGCCAATTTCAGCTCTATTCTCACTGGCCAGTGTCTTTTTGGGGAAGTGCTGCCCAATTTTTTTTTAGTCCACTATTTCTGTACTGCCCAGTGTATGCAGGGCAGGTTTGCATGTCATTTTAACCTACTACATATTGATATATTCATATAAATATGGATGACACAAGAATCATAGTGTTTTTGTCGTTCATTCAAAGTTGTTTGGATGAACCAATTCTCTTCAAACAATCAGAAGTTATTTATTTACATGCAAGTCCGACTTTGCTACCTTCTGGGGCATCAGCACATGCATTAGCGTTGCTCTTGTTATTTTAGTACACACACACACACACTGACATACTCCTGAGGTCAGAAAAACCAATCAACCTGATGTACTGTAAAACTAACCCTGTTCTATGCATTCTTAAACATCCTACTCCTTTTGGTTGTTACTATCTGGCATTGCCACTCACAACCAGCAGTTTTTGTGCTCAACTAATTGGCAAGGAGATGAGAGTCGCAAATCCTTATCGGTTAATCACTAGTAGTATGCGTCACTTCAAATGATATTGAGCAGTATACACCACACCTTTCATTTACAAAATCGAAAGTCTGCTGTCTGGAATGAATGATGTTCAACCATTCCAGAGTTACAGGAGAACGAGAACAAAATCAAAAGACTGCTGCCTGGAATGAATGATGTTCAACCATTCCAGAGTTACAGGAGAACGAGAACAAAATCGAAAGACTGCTGCCTGGAATGAATGATGTTCAACCATTCCAGAGTTACAGGAGAACGAGAACTGTATGTGAATCAAGAGAAATACAACTTTAACCCTTTACCCAACGAATCGGCCGCATCCGCCCGCGTAATATGCTAATTCAGTTGTTGAAAAAACATTATTTTTCAAAATATTTCAACAAAAACCATATCATGTGACCCCCCTCGTTCGAACAAGCTTGTTCCAACGAGGTGGCCACATGATGTGGTTTTGTTGAAATTTTTTGAAAAATTTGAAAAATTAATATTTAAAATAACAAATTGTGATATCGTCTGTGTTGGGTAAAGGGTTAACCCTTTACCCAATGTAACAACCAAAACCGGCCAGTGCTATTCTAAAAAAATTGCCGGTTTTCAATATTTTTTAATTTTTTGTCTCAAAAGCGAAGGTTATGACCCCTTGTTGGAATGAGCTCATCGACTCGTTCCAATGAGGGGTCAAAACCTATGTTTTTGAGTCAAAAACTGAAAAAAAATAGCTGTTCAAGAATATTTTTTTCAAGTGTTGTCTGCTTTTCATTTGAGGTAAAGGGTTAAAGTTTACATAACATATTATAGGATTTCTATGGGTCATGGAAATTTGGAAAATCATGAAAATTGAAAAATATGTTTCCAGGCCTGGAGGTAAGGAAAAAATTGGAATAATTTTACTTCTAGTCAGGAAAAGTGATGGATATTTTTTATCTCACCTGACTGAATATCCAGCCATCGACCCAAATTTAAATAAATTTAATGAAAAACACTCGGAAGCCTAATTCTGATTTTGACCACTTTTTACCTCAGCAGAAGAGGTGCCTCAACATTCAGCAGAAGAGGTGCCTCAACATTCTGTGTTTGCGAAAACTTTCCAGTTTCATTCTAAGTACCTTGGCAGTTGTTTCTAGACAAGTCTTGCTGCCAATACATGCGGTCAGGACAAATCTTGGCTGCCTATACATGCCATCAGGACAAGTCTTGGCTGCTGAATCATGCCTATACATACGGTCAGGACAAGTCTTGGCTGCCTATATATGCGGTCAGGACAAGTCTTGGCTGCCTATACATGCAGTCAGGACAAGTCTTGGCTGCCTATACATGCCATCAGGACAAGTCTGAGCTGCCTCTACATGCGGTCAGGACAAGTCTTGGCTGCCTATACATATGGTCATGACAAGTCTTGGCTGCCTATACATGTGGTCAGGACAAGTCTTGGCTGCCTATACATGCCACAACTTGCCTAGAAACAACGGCAAACCTTTAAGAGACTGTAGACTGTCAGGGTGTAGAAAAAATGTACCAAAAATATCCATCCTTCAAGGGTTAAAATCTTCTCATCCAGTCAGAATATTTCAATATTTGGTGTGCAGCACTCTTCAGATCCACAAGCCAGAATTTTTGGGGGATATTTCATATACAGCATCACTAGAAGTGGGAGCCAGATTCAAGTTGGTTCGAATCAAATCTCAAGGTTCATTTTGGGCTTTTTGTGGGAACCTAAACTGTAACGTAGTGCGATATGAGGAATATCTTCAAAAATCTTCTGACCCACCAATTCAATTTTTTTGATACTTAGTACACGGAATCCTTATGAAGGTCATATTAAAAGTTTGTTCTTATCAAGTCCCTGGGTTAATATTTTGGATCCAATCGGAGCCCAGGTTTGAACATGGTTGAATATGAGGAATATTCTTAAAAAACCTTCTTCAGATCCACCAATCAGATTCTTTTTATATATGGAACACAGCATCCTTATGGAAGTCAGATTCAGACTCCAAATTGTTTAACCCTTTACCCAACGCAGACGATATCAAAATTTATTATTTTAAAAATCATTTTTTTTAAATTTTTCAAAAAATTTCAACAAAACCATATCATGTGACCCCTCATTGGAACAACCTCAATGAGCTCGTTCCAATGAGGGGGTCACATGATATGGTTTTGTTGAAATATTTTGAAAAATTTAATTTTTTCTACTGCTCAATTTGCAAATTACGCGACGGATGTGGGCGATTCGTTAGGTTTACCCAACGAAGACGATATCAAAATTTATATTTTTTTTATTTTTTAAAATTCAAAAACAATTTCAGCAAAACCATATCATGTGACCGCTCATTGGAACAAGCTCATTCCAAAGAGGGGTCTCAGGATATGGTTTTGTTGAAATCTTTTGAAAAATAGTATTTTTCAGCTGTTGAATTTGCATATTACATGGGTGGATGTGACCGATTCGTTGGGTAAAGGGTTAAATCAAGTCCCTCTGTTCATATTTGGGCTCCTTTTTGGGGCCCCACCAAATTTTAACTTGGGACAATATTATGGATCATTCTTTTCAAAATCTTATTCAGCTCCACAAGTCCAAATCTCCTAATATATGGTCAGGGATGTAAGTTTTCAGAGTTTCCCTGAAATCATGTTTTTTTTTTATGAAAACATTACCCCACTCGAAAAGAGGTGTATACTGGATTATGTGCATTCTTCTGCCCATCTGTCCATCCATGCATCTGTCTGTCCACAGCAATATCTTCGCAGTGAGACAATGGATATTAATGAAATTTGGTATGAGGGATCCTTGTGACAAGCTGCTTCTGCACATGTTATTAAAAAGTTCCCTGCTTATTTTTCACCAGAGTTATGGTCCTTATTTAGTCAGTTTTTCATGATTTTTTATTACGCCTGCAGAGATATTCAGCAGTAAGTGGATGGATTTCATTGAAACTTGGAATGAGAGATTCTTGTGACAAGCCTCCCCAGCACAGTATAAAAAGGTTGCCTGCATTGTTTCAACAGTTACGATCCTTACTTTGTTTTTAATTACTTTATACTTTATTGGTCCAGCACTGCAGTGGAGGTATAAATTACCTTCAGCAGTAGCTCTTGTTTCTGGCGAAATTGGACCTTTTTTGGTGAAAACCTGTCAGATCATCGAGGTTCTAGGTTTTTAATCAACAGTTACTTAATTCCTTGTATATGGTATAGAGTATCCATGTTGGGATAATATTCAAATTTATCCAAATCAAGTCTGTGGGATCATATTTGGGCTTCTTATGGGAGCTCAATATTTAACTTATGACAGTGTGAGGAAAAGTCTTTAAAAATCTTCTTCAGATACTCCAGTCAGGGGCTTTTGATAATTGGTATATACCATCCTCAGTGGGGTCAGGTTGTAGTTTGCACAAATCAAGTTCTGACCAATCAATCCTTAGGTCATTTTATTAGGTCATTTTAACCCTTTCAGCTTTTTACTCTGTATTTTGTGGAAACTGATCATCTTAGGTTTGTGTGAAGTTAGGGCCCTGCAAAGTTTCAAAGTTTGATTCACTTCAAAATCGACCCCATGATTTGATTCGATTTGATTTCTATCGCACATGTACAGGAGACCTGATGAGAGAAGAAGACTTCAAGTAGGTTCTGCTTCCAAACTAACATTGATTCCATTCTGGAATAACCCACGTTTTTGCTTGATTTGCATGAGTCACTGTTGCACACAGTACTTGACTGGAGACCGACAATATTTATGGTTGTAAGGAGGTGCAACATCCACACCTTAGAAAGTGAAGAGATTTGATTTGTGATTCAGTTTGATTTGAAATCTTGTGCCTCATTCAATTTGAGGTTCGATTTGAACTGAAATTTGAGGTTCGCAGGTCCTATGTTAAGTATTTGTAATAATGCAGTTTTCTTGTGGGAACTTCCAAGATGTTTCTCAGTGCTTGTTATCTCAACCACTGCCCCACTCAGTGAAAAAATAAAAGTAAATGGTTCGTGACCCGTTTGTTAAAAATCCTTATATCTTGTTGTGAAGAAGTAATGGGCCTCCGTCAGGTTAGTGCATCAGGCCCCCGGGGACCTCTTGTTTAAAAAATGTACCACCTATATCGAACTTGCCACAAATGTGGCCACAAAATACTATGAACTTCGATTCAATGCAAAGAATGAGAAATTCAATCATAACTGTATTTTACAGTAAATACTGGTGATAGTTCAGATAGGACCCTTTTGTTAACCTTTACCCAACGAATCGGCCGCATCCGCCCACGTAATATGCAAATTCAGCAGTTGAAAAAATATTTTTCAAAAAATTTCAACAAAACCATATATTGTCGAGCTTGTTCCAACAAGGGGTCACATGATATGGTTTTGTTGAAGTTTCTTGAAAAATTTGAAAAAATTATATTTAAAATAATAAATTTTGATATCGTCTGCGTTGGGTAAAGGGATAGTAGTGAGAACAACAGTGGAATTATTTCCAGCAAAGTCCTGGAGACTTACATGATAATGACGTTAGGAAAATTTTGTTTTGCCCCCCAAGCCCCCACCCCCCCCCCCCCCTCCCTCCCTCCCTCTTAATACTGGTTATAGTTTGGGTAAATTGAAATCCTGCAAAACTCATTGAATTCCATTTGATAAAAGTGTCCAAACCAAGAAATTAACAAGTTGGAGGTGAGGTTGAGGGGGAGGCGGGTGGAGGGGATGGCATCAGAGGCTCTTGATAAGTAAATATAAGTCATTTAAGGCCTAAAAAAAAAATTAAAACTCAGGTCCTCCCGCATGGACCTTTTGGTTGCCGCATGCTCTCTTTTTATAACCAATGTAAACTTAAAAAAAATAAAAATTAAATAGTTTTTGCCTGATATTTTACCTTAGTTAAAAACATTGGTAAATTTGTCCCTTGAGTGCAAGAAGGCTTTGCAATGCTTTAGCATTGCAAAGCCTTCTTGCACTCAAGGGACAAAATACATCACCACCCATGCTATTCTGTAGATTATGAGGCCTAAAACATAAACCAATAACATGAACTTTTGATGGCAAAGAAATAATTACCGATATAAAAAATAAAATAAAAAAACGCTCGCCCGCATGCAATTTTACAAATAATGGCCCGAGAAACAGAAGATCTACTTTGTGTGGCCTAATAGCTAATTTGCCAAATTAATAATTGCTTTATATCTTTGTGTTTATAGTTTGAGACTTGTTGCTGTGCAGTAAGTTCCGAGTCTGATTCAGAGTTGAGCTCCAGTGATGAATTTTCTTCATTGCAGGTAAGCATTATTCAGTAACATTTTGCTTATTACGGTGTAGAGATTGGCAATATACCGAAAAAACCGATATCATGGGGGAACATTGAATACCGAACCATTTGTATTTTGAAAATCTTCGTACATTTACAATTCTAAGGTCTAGTTGAGGTTTCATTTTCATGAAAGAAGTAACTGATTTCTCGGGGGTGGGGGGGGGGGGGGGGGGGGGGGTGGGGGGGGGGGGAGACACTTTTGTTAACCCTTAAGGAAATTGTCCAGAATTCCCCACTAGACTACAACCTGTACATTTCTAGTTACCTAGCTGTGTTTTCTAGTCAAGTTAGAAATATGAATATCTCGTCCAGTTAACCAACAAATAGTCTCCCAAAATTCTATCCACAGTAAGAGCGAAACATTTTAATTTCCAGCTCACTTTCAAGCCTATCTTTCTAAGATTTTGGAAATATAATATCCAATAAAATCTATTTCTGAAACTCTGGTGTCATCCTAGGATATTCTCAACCATTATGGCTGAACTCGGCGGTGACATCTGGGGGAGGGAAGAGGGTGTCAAAAGTTCAAAAATTAAAATGCGTCAGATTTAAAAAAACATTTTTTACAATGCTGTAGAGCCAAAAGAATTAAATAACAGCTGTTTTGGGTTTTTCAATTTGGCACCATTTTTACATTTTTGAGTTACTTCAAGTTGAGCCTATTTTGGACATATTTCAACAAAAACACCATCTTGTGATTCATGATTCTCCATATTTATAAATGGCACAGGAACTAAACTTCCTTCAGTCATTGTTTTCTGCTTATTTGATTTTAAATTTTATTTTGTTTTTATACCCCCCCCCCCCCCCCCCCCCCCCCTTCTCAATACTTTACTATTGCTATCATGCGTGCAGAAAAAAATCAGTCTGTGAGCCTGTTCACATTTTCTTTAGCACAGGCTACACCCTGTAGTTCTTGTCCAATCATCACAAAATTTCATTTGCAAATTCAAGGTCACGTGTAGATGAAAACGTCACCTTTTGGTCATGATCCATCAACCGTGATGGCTGCGCGAACCCGAAAACCTTTAGCACAGTCTACAGGTCATATTTATGCAAGGATTTCAATGTCACTTGGTAGGATGACTTGGTATAATGTCTAGATGAGAACATTGTAGCTTAGATTCCTTTAGCACAGTCTGTAGCTTACATATTTGAAGGGATTTCATTGCAAATTTGGAGGATGACTCAGTATAATGTCTAGATGAGAATGTCCTATTTTGGCCATGATCAGTCAGCTGTTACCTACATTTGTTTAGCACAGTCTACAGTTCATATGTATAAACCGATTTCATTGTAACTTGGAACGATAACTCTGTATGATGTCTAGATGAGACTTGGGGTCTGTCAGCTGTTACTGCTGCCTGGTCCTGTGAACTGGATTACTTTAGCACTGTTTACAGGTTTTTTTTATGAAGGGATTTCATTGTAACTTTGTAGGATAACTTGGTATGATATCTAGATGAGACACCTATTTTGGTTATTATCGGTAAGCTTTGACTGCAAACTGTCACATGACCTAGATTCCTTTAGCAATTTAAGTCATCGAGTTATATTTATGAAGGGATTTCATTGTAACATGGAAGGATGAATCGTTTTGAAATAATTTTACTGTAACTTACTAAATTTAGTTGAGATACATTAACTGCGAGGGTCACAGGTATCAGTTCTTTAGTACATGTACTACCTACACCTCAAATTATTCTTATTGAAAACATAGCATATTGGGAACATAAATTACCATACTCTCAATCCTTTCATAAACATTGAACATTATCCTTTTCATCAAACACCACTCAATCAAGTTAAGCTACAGTGTCATTGACACTTTCGTTCATGATGTTTTTTCTGCCTGCAGTGATATCTGCAATGAGTGGATGGATTTTAGTGAAATTTGGTACGAGGGATCCTTGTGACAAGCCGCTCCCGCACATGTTATTAAAAAGTTGCCCTCCTATTTTTCACCTGAGTTATGGTCCTTTGTCAATTTTTATGCCCCCCCCCCCAATTTTTTTCCTTAATATATGCATACACATCCGTCTGTCTGTCCATTAGGAAGATTATCGTGTCCACTCCATAACTCTGAGATGCTTTTTTTTTATTTTGTTTGAAACTTGGCATACATGTTGCTTATGGAGAGACGATGTCGCACACAAATCTGGTTTTTGTTCGATGGAGGTCAAGGTCACAGATCAAGGTCAACTGTCCATCAGGAAGATTTTTGTGTCTGCGCCATAACTCTGAGATGCTTCGTTGGATTTTGTTGAAACTTGGCATACATGTTGCTTATAGGGAGACTGTGTCGCACACAACATTTTTTTAATTTTGAGGAGGTGAAGATTACAGATCAAGGTCAACTGTTCGTTAGGAAGATTTTTGTGCTTGCTCCATAACTGAGATGCTTCATTGGATTTTGTTGAAACTTGGCATGCATGTTGTTTATGGGGAGACGATGTATGGCACACAAAATTTGTTTTGTTTCATTGGAGGTCAAGGTCTCAGATTAAGGTCATTGCCAAGTTGGGGGCATAGTCACTTCCGACTGACAGTCTCTTGTTCATGATTTTTAGCTCAACTTTGACGAAGTCATGGCCCGTCGTCCGTCGTCTGTCTGTCCATCCGTCCGTCCGTCTGTCCGTCTGTCTGTCCGTACGTCAACAATTGGCTTTGGCTCGGGCTAGAGGTCGTATTTATGAACCGATCTTTACGAAACTTCTTGTGTACCTTTGTTATGACCCTGGGACGGGAACGAGTGTTTTTAGGTGTGGTCCGAAATTCAAGATGGCTGCCAGTGGCCATTTTGTACCGATGATGCAAAAATCAGTATTTTTATACTGTACCAATGACCCAGACATAGCTGGTGCTAACTCTTAAAATATAGGGCCAAACACAAATTTTGCCCCCCAATCCCCAAAATTTGCATCTAAAACTAAAGAAAACATGTCCTGAAAGGCCCTCCACACTTCGCCCCTACTGCGCATGCGCAGTGTCAAGGACGTTCCGAAATTGGCGCCATTAATCATTCTAAGTTTGGCCCTTCATCAGTTAACATCTGACTGATCTTTGTGCTTTTAAATCTCAGTTTAAATGATGCCAGACACATAAATATTAGTGAAATGGTGATTCTGAGGAGGATAGAAAAGGAGGAGAGGAAAAGAATGTGTGACAGAATATTATCAGGGCTGTAACTTAAAATTTTTTAATGAAATTATGTTAAGTTACCTATTTTCAAGGCAGCAGCCATTTTGTTGTCATTCTGATTATTTAGTTACACTGTTTCAAGTGTTTTTCCTCTCTCCCTGTCCTTTAAGTTCCCCCTTGCTATTCTCCCATGCTTTTGGCATAGTTTCTGTAATTATTATTACTAAAATTTCTTGGGAGTTTTAGCTGAATAACAGAATGAATTCTGTTCTTTCCCCATGTTTACGTCTTCACCTACGGGTGGTTAGGCGTTGTGTTCTGCATCTACCATCTGATGTTCTGCAGTTTCTTCCCTGGAAGTCTCTGTTTTGCATCAGATGGTGTATTTTTGGTAACTGATTTCGGGCCTGGGTGCCTGGAGTCTTATTTTAGTGTTTTTACACTCATTGTTTACATTTACAACAGCCCTCTGTGTGAGGGGGGGATTTCTAAATAATAATATCTTTATGTTATTTTAATCATAAATAGATACATTATTATTGTTCGTAAGTGTTGAATAAATTGTTTAAAATATTTTTAAAATTTTTGTCCACACTTAGGCTTGGGATCCATTGGGGCTCAACGTTACTTTTCAGAAACTTGGGCTGTTCTGAAAAAATATTTTTTCAAAATATTTTGATTTCAATTATTTTTTCTATATTAATGGATCATATTATTATTATGTATTTTGATTGCCAGGGGTTAGTGCGAGTACCAGGACTTGTTTTCTTTTCACATTGAAAGGATATTGATCAATTGTTTTAAGAGGAAGTCTTCCTCTGACCTTATTATCATTCTATATGTGGTCAGTGTACTCGCATTAACTCCTGTTCTGTATCGTATGATTTCGATGACAATATGGGAAGTGTATGTCACGGTATGTTGTTGGGGATTTGGACACTCCGGTCCTTTCCCCGCAGGGTCACTCTACTTTATCAATTTCTATTTCAGACGATCAAGATTAGGGTGATGTATCTGTGATGTCTTCCAACAGTGTGCCTCCGTCGTCACAATTAATGAAGGGCTAGCGGAAAAGTGCTCATGTAATACGCCAATTGCCTAAGAGGACCCTAGTAGGTTCGACGGCCTTTGACGTCCGCTAGCTCGCCCGGTGTAGCGTCCATTCACCGAATGGTTCGGCAGCCGGGTTCGTCCGTTGCGGTCTAGAAGGAATTTTGGGGTGATGCGAGCACTATAAAATTAACTTAATGCACACCCAGTGACGGCGGATCGGAGGGAGAACGGAGGAAGCCTTTTAGTCCGGTTCATAGCTCGTTCCGGTCCATCCGGACGGCAAGCGAGAGAGGCCCCTCTCTCGTTCAACAACATCTGGCCCCAGATGTTGTGGTACAAATGTGTCGTTAGCGGAGCATACGTCCGTCGCTCGGGACGCTCCGTTGTATAGGCAGTCCGCTGAGACTGCTAAGGCTTCCTCTTCTCGTCAGCGCACACGACCGCACCTTGGCTGCGTGACCGCCGATATATTACCAGCTTCGCCGATCAAGGATTCTTCGGCGACCAGGTCACACCATCCGACAGCCAGGGATTCGAGACCGATGGACTCCGGACGTTCGCATAGGAAGTATGCGGGAGCCATCTGATGCGGAGCTACCCTCGGCGAAGCAGCGATAGTCTGCGCCTCCGCAGGTCTCGACGCCGGACATTCTTGTGCACATAGCACAACTTATCGCAGCATCCCAGCAGCCGACAGAAACGGTGTCGGATCGAGAATTATCCGACAGCGCTGGGTCGGTAGCCGGGGACTCGAGGCCTGCAGACTCCGGACGTTCGCATAGGAAGTGTGCGGGAGTCAACGTACACGGAGCTTCCAGCGGCAATGCATCGTAAGTCCGCTACTGCACAGGCCTCGGGAACGGACGTGCTTTCCTTAATAGCACAGTTTATCGCAGCATCCCAGCATCAACTGAATCTGTCGCATATATTTTATCCGACGATGCTGGGTCGGGACGCTCCGCGGAAGCGGGTACGGACGTCCGAAAATTTTCATCCGGTCCGACGGGATACCGAAAGGGATTCGGTGGATTTCTAGCTTTCCCTTTCGGAACAACATATGCTGCGATGCCGGATAAGAAACTGATAGCGTCGGTGGACTTAGAAATTTTTGGTTCGGTTCAGGGACATCGTCCCTCAGTTCCGACATAGTCCAATAATGTCACGCAAACTATCGAATTATTGAACGACGCTATATATATTATTATTTTATGCTTGCTATCCAAGCATTTCTGGTTTCTTGTTCGAAGAGTTATGGAGATGTCTTTCAAAAGTGTGCCTCTGTCGTCATAGTTAATGAAGAGTTAGCGGCAATATGTGCTCATGGAATATGTCTATCGCTTACGGAGTGACATTCGCTAGCTCACCCGGTGTAGCGTACATTCATCGAATGGTTCGGCTGCCGGGTTCGTCCGTTGCGGTCTGGGAAGGAGATTTGGGTGATGCGAGCACTTTAATTACTTTAGTACTCACCCAGTGACGGCAGATTGAGGACAGATCGGAGGAAGCCAACAACATAGGGGACCGCATGTTGTGGTTCAGATATTTTACATTCGGAGCATATGTCCGTTGCTCGGGACGCTCCGTTATATTGACAGTCCGAGAGACTGTCTTTAATGCTTCCTCATCCTCACAGCAGGGCACACGACCGCACATTGGCTACGTGACCTCGAGTATCCGATCAGTTTCGGCATTCAGTGATTCCACAGCGAATAGGTCGCGCCATCCGGTAGCCAAGGGACACGAGGCCTATACACTCCGTTCGCTCGCATATTGGAAGTATGCACGGGGTAACGATCTCGGAGCTTCCTGCGGCAATGCATCGTAAGACCGCTGCTCCTCAGGCCTCAGTGACGGACGTGCTATCCGAGTTAGCACAGTTGTTTCGCAGCATCCCAGCAATTGACGGTTTCTCGGTCGAATCAGGAATTATCCGACGGCGCTGGGTCGGTGCGGTCCGCGGTTGCATCAAGCTACGGACGACCGAACGCTTTATAGGGTCCGACAGGATGGCGAAAGGGATTCGAAAGATTTCGAGTTTTCCCTTTAGTAGTATCGGAAGATGCCTTTCTTATCTTCTGGCATTTCTTCCAGTGATTATTTTTCGGACTTCATTGCTGCGATCTTGGATAAGAGACTTATAGCGTCATTGGACTCGGATTTTTCGATCGGTACAGGGGCTTTGTCCCTGACTTACCGACGCAGTCCAATATTGTCATTACAACATGTGTTTTATTTTTCGACGCTATATATTTATATATATATACAAGCCTGCTACTAAGCATGATAGTTTAGTTTCTTGTCCGCGTGGCTCATTTCTGCCATTTTATCTTTTTTACATATAGTTTATTTTGGCAGAGCAGGGCATACCGAGAGTTCATATGCGTCTAGACGGTGATTAAAGACTGCATATATTCTTTTTCGCCGTTTATGTCTTTTCCAATTTTCCAATTTCAATGTTGGGAACGACATTATGTATAGTAGACTTAACTTAGACGCTTTATTATACGTAATCCGCCTTACTGAGGCGTTATCATTACGTCTTCAAGAAAAGATTTACGGGATATTATTCTCAATGTAATTTCTTTTGAGGGCAGTAGTTTGTTCACGTATAACTCCGCCCTTCAGTGGCTGATTGGAGTTGGTTAGACGTGATGCAACCCTAGCTACATCCACGCGTGGATAGTAGGTTAAGAACTCTCTCAGAGTCGCTTCGTTCTCGGAGGAGCTTCTCTTCGACGGCAACTTTCCGGCAATCCATGAATTGCTTGAATTATACATTCTCTTGTCTATCTAGTGTTACAAGAGATTCAGACTGGGGCAAACATTCGGTGGTTGACTCAGAGAGTGCCGCCGCAGTTGCCGGACCTGAGTGTGGCTGTTATGACGGTTGCCAGTCAAACAGATTGGGATATATACTGATCCCTACGGATTCGAAGTGCCAGGGTCTTTGGGTTCCGCAGTCTTTTAGCTATCAGTTTAACTTCCGCGGAATAATGTTTTTTAGGCTTGCTTTATGTCATTGCATGAACATTATTCAGAAACGCATGCCCAAATTCCTGTCCTTTAATTCGACAGTAGTGGCGTATCTCCGGAACCAGGGAGGCACTCTTTCGTTTCCGTTATTCAATTTAATGGAAAGAATCCGTCTGTTGGTTATAGTACACCAAGTTCAGTTTTGGTCCGTCATATTCTGGGTCGTCTGATTGTTTTATCGCACTCCCGTTCTCTTACGGGTCGCTTGTTGCTGTCAGAATGGACTCTCAACAAACAAGTATTTAATCAGATTTGCTATCTATGGGAGCGCCCAGTGATGTTTTATTTATGACACAGCTTGCTAATCAATTGCAGACGTATGTGTTGGCTTGTCCAGATCTCTGAGCTAATACTGTTAACGCTCTATTGATCTATAGGACGGAATGATAGGATACGCGTATCCTCCGGCGCTGTTGTTTTAGCAGGTATTGCTAAGATAAACAACCACTATACATTTCTGTTGATAGCATCTCTATCTTCACAGAGATCATGAGTAATTTACTCTCTTGTCTACTGTGGATCTTAACGTGAAATCTTCCTCTATGTGAGGATCTTTTTTCACTGGGTAAATCGTGTCATCTTTATCACAACCAGCAAGGTCGCAACCTTCATGTATTCTGTTGTGTGGTCCGTATTGCATTGTATGCACTGTACTGGACGAGCTTTGGACGCGATTTCTTACTATAGGAGATCCTCTTCTTCGCTATTCTATGCGACTAAAGTGGAGGCTCTTCCGTCGTGGTGTAGGGATCATTATGTTCATATGGTTGATCCCTCCATACTACTCATTGCTATTTTTTAGTATACTTGTTTCACAAGATCTACTGCAGCCTGTGTTATTTAGGTTATAGGTTTATGTTACCTCATACCTATGCACTCTACTATAGTTTACAATTGAGTCTTTTGTCTCTTTATCTAAGTCAGTTAGTAACTTTTTGATAAATAGACTTAGAATCTTTAGATTAAATTCCTATACGGATTTTAACTTCGGTTCTTATTTAGCTAAGTAATCATTTGAGCCTCTGGAAACAGTAGTTTTCAAATTCTGACCTTTTAGACAGTAATTCTGTTGGTTTCTCTTTTACTGTAGAGTCAGTGAGTTTCATGCACTATCGATGGATGATTTTCACTTTCATAGTTTCGGAATCAATACTTCCGTTACTATTTAGGTTGGATTGTTGCATAAGAGTTAGGCTCCTATTATCCGGAACCTATTATTTTAAGGTCCTTCCGTCTTCGTATGGGCATAGGCCTTTACTCTTTCCGGGTACAGTTTATGTATTTATAAACAGATATCTGTTTATTACAAGGGCGTAAGCTTCTTCTGTCTTTGATGTCTAGTAGAAGGACGTTACGCTCCATTTTATTGTTAATGGATTCTATTAACTAGCGTACTGCTTATGGTATATCATTAGCTTAGCAGTTGTGCTTAAGATTTCGGCTCATGAAGTAAGAGTTCTTCTACTTCTTGGGCTTACATTAATAGTGTTGCTATTATAGATTTTTGAAGGCTGCTCATTGCGCTCAGCCATCCATTCATGAATTTTATCTCAGAAATATCGAGTCCATTTCTGGAGGCCTCTATTGTTAGGTCTATTATCTACTGCTCAGAATGTCATTCTCTTAACAGTTGCTACTATAGCTAGGTAGGCTGTCTGTTTCGGCAGTGTCTCCGTTCGGCTGCCCTCTTCGCTCTGGGCTATTTGACCCAGGGCAAGAAAAAGGGGGGGGGGGGAGGGTGTTCCCTTGGGTCACCTGTTTTTACTATGAAAACAAGGGGATACCTCCTCCGGAGTTAGTAATTCTGAGCTGTTATTGGGATGGTTGTTTAGTGAGAAGTTTAAGTTTATAAAATTCATTCAAGTCTTAGTTTTTAAAGTATAGCCTTTGAATATTGCATATGTCAACGGACATGATTATGCAATTCTCACACACTTTTAGAAGTATAAGAGTCTCTATTCTCTAGACTTACTTTATTATTGGCTTACTTTAAAAATTATTAGTATAAGGATTATTGGATATTAATAGAGTACATGGATGTATGAAGCTCAATTTTTGGAAGGTGTTGTATCTTTCTAATTTATCATAAATAAGAAAGATACATGTAAGGCCTATTACTTCTTTTCCCTACAGGGGATGACTCTATTTTATTTTTATTGAGCGTATTCCATTTTGCTCTATGTCCTTGGCCCTCCAGCCTTTTTACTATTCAGCTATGTCTGGGTCATTGGTACAGTATAAAAATGTTAAAAAATTTATAGTAATTTATATATTTTTTATACTTACCAATGACCCAGACGGGGATGGCCCTCCCAGGAGTTGGGAACTCTTGCCTCCCCGCTGAGTACATAGCGCTTACCAGGCACTGGTTATTAGAATGATTAATGGCGCCAATTTCGGAACGTCCTTGACACTGCGCATGCGCAGTAGGGGCGAAGTGTGGAGGGCCTTTCAGGACATGTTTTCTTTAGTTTTAGATGCAAATTTTGGGGATTGGGGGGCAAAATTTGTGTTTGGCCCTATATTTTAAGAGTTAGCACCAGCTATGTCTGGGTCATTGGTAAGTATAAAAAATATATAAATTACTATAAATTTTTTAACTTTTTGTACAGAACTTCTGTATGAAAGTTCTGATTTGAATAAAGTTTTGTATAAATGTTTAGTACCATGGGATACATCACATATAATACGGGTTTTTTTCTCGTGCGTAAATTATGCAAATTAGACTGACTTTGATTTATTTAGTGTTACTTTCAGAGCTGTAAGTGCCAAGCTGCTATGGCTCGGGCTAGAGGCTGTATTTATGAACCGATCTTTACGAAACTTCTTGGGTACCTTTGTTATGATAGTGGGACGAGAACGAGTGTTTTTGGGTTTGGTCCGAAATTCAAGATGGCTGCCAGCCGCCATTTTGTACCGACGATGCAGAAATCTGTTTTTTGAACAGAACTTCCATATGCTATGATTTGAATAATTTTTTGTATGAATGTTTAGTACCATGGGATACATCACATATAATACGGGTTTTTTTCTCGTGTGTAAATTATGCAAATTAGACGAACTTTGATGTTTTTAGCTCAACTTGACAAAGTCAAGCTGAGCTATTGCCATCACTTCTCGTCCGTCGGCGTACGTACGTACGTACGTAGTACGTTAGTATGTTAGTACGTTAGTACGTACGTCCACAATTTCCTTTGGCACACGTCACAGGTCGCATTTATGATCAGATTACTTTGAAACTTCTTATGCTTGTTTGGGGTGACCTCTAGATGGGAGCTATCGATTTTCTTTAATTTCCGGCAAAAAATGTTGCCGTGGCCAACGTTCTTAGAACTTAGTTTAGTCAAACCACAATATTTCCCTTTGGCACACCCTACAGGGCACATTTATGATTTCATTGCTTTGAAACCTGATACGCTTATTTAGGGTGACCTCTAGATGGGAGCTATCGATTTTCTTCAATTTCAGGCAAAAAATGTTGCCACGGCCAATGTTCGTAGAACTTAGTTTATTCAGACCTCAATATTTCCCTTTGGCACACCCTACAGGGTACATTTACGATCAGATTGCTTTGAAACCTGGTATGCCTGTTTGGGGAGACCTCTAGATGGGAGCTATCGATTTTCTTCAATTTCTGTCAAAAAATGTTGCCGCGGCCAACGTTCTTAGAACTTAGTTTAGTCAGAAGACTCAATATTTCCCTTTGGCACACCCTACAGGGTACATTTATGATCGGATTGCTTTGAAACCTGGCATGCTAGTTTGGGGTGACCTCTAGATGGGAGCTATCGATTTTCTTCAATTTCTGTCAAAAAATGTTGCCGCGGCCATTAACTTAGTTTAGTCAAACCACAATATTTCCCTTTGGCACACCCTACAGGACACATTTATGATTTGATTGCTTTGAAACCTGGTATGCTTATTTAGGGTGACCTCTAGATGGGAGCTATCGATTTTCTTCAATTTCTGGCAAAAAATGTTGCCACGGCCAACATTTGTAGAACTTAGTTCAGTCAGACCTCAATATTTCCCTTTGGCACACCCTACAGGACACATTTATGATTTGATTGCTTTGAAACCTGGTATGCTTGTTTGGGGAGACCTCTAGATGGGAGCTATCGATTTTCTTCAATTTCTGTCAAAAAATGTTGCCGCGGCCAACGTTCTTAGAACTTAGTTTAGTCAGAAGACTCAATATTTCCCTTTGGCACACCCAACAGGGTACATTTATGATCGGATTGCTTTGAAACCTGGCATGCTAGTTTGGGGTGACCTCTAGATGGGAGCTATCGATTTTCTTCAATTTCTGTCAAAAAATGTTGCCGCGGCCAACGTTCTTAGAACTTAGTTTAGTCAAACCACAATATTTCCCTTTGGCACACCCTACAGGACACATTTATGATTTGATTGCTTTGAAACCTGGTATGCTTATTTAGGGTGATCTCTAGATGGGAGCTATCGATTTTCTTCAATTTCCGGCAAAAAATGTTGCCACGGCCAACGTTTGTAGAACTTAGTTCAGTCAGACCTCAATATTTCCCTTTGGCACACCCTACAGGACACATTTATGATTTGATTGCTTTGAAACCTGGTATGCTTGTTTGGGGAGACCTCTAGATGGGAGCTATCGATTTTCTTCAATTTCTGTCAAAAAATGTTGCCGCGGCCAACGTTCTTAGAACTTAGTTTAGTTAGAAGACTCAATATTTCCCTTTGGCACACCCTACAGGGTACATTTATGATTGGATTGCTTTGAAACCTGGCATGCTTGTTTGGGGTGACATCTAGATGGGAGCTATCGATTTTCTTCAATTTTCATCAAAAAATGTTGCCGCGGCCAACGTTTTTAGAACTCAGTTTAGTCAGACCACAATATTTCCCTTTGGCACACCCTACAGGGCACATTTATGATTTGATTGCTTTGAAACCTGGTATGCTTGTTTGGAGAGACCTCTAGATGGGACCTATCATTTTTCTTCAATTTCCATCAAAAAATGTTGCCGCGGCCAACGTTCTTAGAACTTGGTTTAGTCAGAAGACTCGATATTTCCCTTTGGCACACCCTACAGGGTACATTTATGATCGGATTGCTTTGAAACCTGGCATGCTTGTTTGGGGTGACCTCTAGATAGGAGCTATCGATTTTCTTCAATTTCTGTCAAAAAATGTTGCCGCGGCCAACATTCTTAGAACTTAGTTTAGTCAGACCACAATATTTCCCTTTGGCTCACCCTACAGGGCTCATTTATGATTAGATTGCTTTGAAACCTGGTATGCTTATTTACGGTGACCTCTAGATGGGAGCTATCAATTTTCTTCGGTTTCTGTCAAAAAATGTTGCCACTGGCAAAAAAACTGACATTGGTCCCAATGATCTTCAATTTTGCCATTTCATTGATAACTTACCAAGTTCAAGTTTGTCAAGTTGAGCTACAGTGTCATTGACACTTTCATTTGGGGTTACTTTCAGCACGGTAAGTGCAAATGCCAATACGGCTCGGGCTAGAGGCCGTATTTATGAACCGATCTTTACGAAATTCCTTGGGTACCTTTGTTATCACCGTGGGACGAGAACGAGTGTTTTTGGGTCCGGTCCGAAATTCAAGATGGCCGATGGCAGCCATTTTGTACAAAATTTGGTGCAATCAGATTTTTGCACAGAACTTCCATATGAAAGCGCTGATTTGAATAATTTTTTTGTGTGAATGTTTAGTACCATGGGATACATCACTTATAATATGGGTTTTTTTCTCGTGCAGAAATTATGCAAATTAGATGAACTTTGATTTTTTCAGTGCTACTTACACACAGTAAGTACACATGTCAATACGGCTCGGGCTAGAGTCTGTATTTATGAACCGATCTTCACAAAACGTCTTGGGTACCTTTGTTATCACCTTGGGACGAGAACGAGTGTTTCTGGGTGCGGTCCAAAATTCAAGATGGTTGTCAGTGGCCATTTTGTACCAAAATTAGGTCTAATCAGTTTTTTGTACACAACTTCTATATACGGCTCAGGCTAGAGGCTGTATTTATGAACCGATCTTTACGAAACTTCTTGGGTACCTTTGTTATCGCCGTGGGATGAGAACGAGTGCTTTTGGGTGTGGTCCAAAATTCAAGATGGCCACCAGCAGCCATTTTGTACCAAAATTAGTGCAATCAGTCTTTTGTGCAGAACTTCTGTATGAAAGTTCTGATTTGAATATATTTTTGTATGAATGTTTAGTAACATGGAATACATTACATATAGTACGGGTTTTTTTCTCGTGCAGAAATTATGCAAATTAGATGAACTTTGATTTATTCAGTGCTACTTATACACTGTAAGTGCACATGTCAATACGGCTCGGGCTAGAGTCTGTATTTATGAACCGATCTTCACAAAACTTCTTGGGTACCTTTGTTATCTCCTTGGGACGAGAACGAGTGTTTCTGGGTGCAGTCCAGAATTCAAGATGGCTGCCAGTGGCCATTTTGTACCGAAATTAGGTCCAATCAGTTTTTTGTCACAACTTCTACACAGCTCATATTTGTGAACTGATCTTCACGAAACTTCTTGGGTACCTTTGTTTTCACCTTGGGACAGGAATGAGAGTGTTTTGGGGTGCCTTTGTTATCACTGTGCTATGAGAACAAATATTTTGGGGTTCAGTCAGACCCACTCTGGGACTCAAAGATTTTTTTCTAGTTTAGCATCTGACTGTCGCCCACCTTTACAATACTTTACCTATACATTTGTTACAGGCAACGGTCAGTATTTATGTACAGACCGTTACAATACTTTATATGTACCTTTGTTATCAGGTCATTACCTAGATGTTTGTCATTGCTGTGTCACATACTATACATGTACATGTCTTTGTCTTGACAAGTTGAGCTACAGTGTCATTGACACTTTCATTTTTCATCAGCAGCAATATCTTACCAGTGAGTGAATGGATTTCAATGAAATTTGGTATGAAGGATTCTGGTGACAAGGCACTCCTGAACATGTTACAAAAATGTTGCCCACATATTTTTCACCAGATTTACAGTCTTGTTAGTTTTTCATTGTTTTTTTTTTATCCCATCCGCAGATAATTCTGTGCATTGAGTTGATGGATTTCAATGGAATTTGGTATGAGGCATCCTTGTGACAAGTCACTCCTGCACATGTTATAAAATAGTTGCCAGCATTTTTTTTTCACCTGAGTTAAGGTCTTTACTTTATCAATTTTTAGTCGAGTTGTGACGAAGTCAAACTCAACATATAGTTTGGTGAATGGCAGACGGGCGTAAACAATTGGTTTCCAGATGATAACTTGATAATGGTTCAACCCACGTTCATGAAACTTTAGAGATAGGTTGGCCTCTGTGAGAGGAAGAATCCTATTTATTTTGGACTCACTGCATTTGCGATGAAGGTCACATTGACCTTGAACATACTAAATCATAAACAATTGGCTTCTGGATGACAACTTGCCTATTTTTGGACTCGCTAGTTCAAGGTCACAGTAAATCAAAACAATTGGTTTCCGGATGATAACATGATATTGGTTCGACCCACGTTCATGAAACTTCATAGGTAGGTTAGCATAAAACTTCCTAGGTAGGTTGGCCTTGGTGAGTGGAAGACCCCTATTTATTTTGGAGTCGCTAGATCAAAGGTCAAGGTCACAGTGACCTTGAACATAAATCATAAACAGTTGGTTTCCAGATGATAACTTGACTATGGTTCAACCCACATTCAGGAAACTTCATATGTAGGTAGGCCTTCTTGAGAGGAAGAACCCTGTTTATTTTGGACACACTAGGTCAAAGGTCAAGGTCACAGTGACCCTGAACATAGTAAATCCCAACAATTGGTTTCTGGATGATAACTTTGGTCTCGTTTCCTATTAAAAGGTCATTTCCGAGGTTATTGGATATCCTCAGCCAAATGACTATTTTGAGCTATAGTTTTAGTTTATGGTGGTGTGGATTTAGTAAATAATTCTAATTGATGGTGATATGACCAAAATAATCTGTTGATGGTCTTGATTCAAACTGTATTGTCAAGTGCATTTCAATTGGGGGTCAAGGTCACATGGAAGTGTTAAATGACAAACCCAGACCTGTTTGGGACCTGACAGTTTGCAGTTTACAAATGGGACAATTTTTGTGTAAATTTGCTTTGAGAAAGCCTTCTGAAAAAATGAATAAGAAACCCATATGTTTTTTATTTGTCAGAATGATCATGTTATGCTGTTAAATCCTCAGTGGAGGAATGAGGAATTGCTATAACACAGTTTTATCACTATCGATGCACGAAAATTGGAGATTTATCCCCAAAATGAGAAAATTTTGACCATTTTGAGCCATTTTTTTTAGCCATCAACTGTGTCATTCGACTGAGTGTATTTGAGTGATATTGTAAGATTTTTGTTGTGTACAGTTGTCTCCAGAAAGGGCCATATTCAGAGCTTCCAGAAACTATATACATTTTGAGTATTGTGAATAGGGGAGGTAATTTAAATGCGAAATATCCTCGGCTGTGTTAATCAGAAGCTGAACATTTCTTGAAAAGCCAACATTTTCACCTGAATAACTGTAACGAGACCTTTATAATGGTTTGACCAGCTTTCATGAAACTTCATAGGTATGTTGGCATCAGTGAGAGGAAAAACCTTACTTATTTTTTACTCGCTAGGTGATAAGTCAAGGTCACGGTGACCTTCAACATAGTAAATCGTAAACAATTGCTTTCCAGATGATAATTTGACAATGGTTCCACCCACTGTCATGAAACTTCATAGGTAGGTTGGCATTTGTGCAAGAAAGAGCCCTATTTATTTTGGAATCATTAGGTCAAAGGTCACGGTCAAGATCACAGTGACCCTTCACATAGTAAATTGTAAACAACTGGTTTCTGGATGACAAGTTGATTATGATTAAACCCACTTTTGTGCCATCACAACTCGACATTGGATCGGTGATCCTATCGGCATTTTTCATGATTTGTTTGTTTGCAATGACATCTTTCCAGTGCAGAGATGGATTTCAATGAAATTTGGTCAAGTCTATTGGCTAAAGCATGCAAGATTAGTAATTTATTATTCCCCCGAAAAAATTTGGGGGAATCTAGCCGTGACGTTGTCCGTCTGTCTGTCTGTCCGTCCGGGCGTAGACGGAATTCGTGTCCGCTCCATAACTTCTTACAGCCTTCAAGGATATTAATGATACTTGGTATTATTATTGCCCACAACCAGAGGGTGTGTCGCGAATAAGGTTGGAATGGCTATCAAGGCTTTTTTCGGGGGAATCAGCCACCCTTTGGTGGCCATCCTCTAGTTTTATTTAAGTTATGTTTATTAGTTTGCTGTTACCTGTAGTTCGTTTGCCTGTTTTACAATATGGATAGATGTTAACATTATGCAGAAAGCATTAAAATGTATTTTCTTACACCAAATGATTAAATATTTATTTAAGCACACTTAAATACAGTGGAACCCTGTTAATTGAATAGCCACTTTGCCAATGAAAATCATTCAGTTAACAGGAATATTCAATTAACAGGGATTGTGTCACTTTCCTGTATTCTAGAGATAAACTTAGCATTTATTCTATTATATCTTGTTTGACAGAGCTCTATGAGCTCTGTCAAACAAGGTATAATAGATTAAGTGCCTGTATTGGATGTACTAAGGCCAGTTAGGTCTCCAAACAAAGGAAAACTGGGGCGAATCAGGGTAATTTTTTGACAGGTTACAAGATTTTCTATTCAGTTAACAGGAGTTTATTCTATAACTTATATTCAATTTACAGGTCAAATTTGTACTGGAGGTATGGTAAATGGTTTTGTGTTGGGAAATTATATTCAGATAACAGGGTTATTCAGTTCAGAGATATCCAATTAAGTGGGCTCCACTGTATTCAGATGTCAAATAAGTTTAATATGCGAATGATGGCTAAATGAGACCTCTCTGTAAGTGAAAATTTCCGACTTCGGGAATATTTTCACCTGACAGTAGAATACCAGCTTGTGTATCAAAAAAAAAGAAGGGATTATCTTGAGAAATCAGCTCTTTTCGCACTTTTGGTTTGCAACATTTCAAAACAATGACAGAGATTTTTAATTTGATAGGAGGTGCTCCCCTTATTGGACTTGGAAAAAATTATCATTTTTATAAAGTAATCTGGTGGTGAAGTCAACTTCTCCTGTACTGTTTATGCCCCACAACTTAGGTTGGAGGTCATATAATGATTGAAGTCAGTAGAGCTGTAGGTTAACCGAAACCGAACCAAGGTTTTTAGTTTTTTTTAAAAACCGAAACCGTCGACATCCCGTAATCTAAGGTTTTTCGTTTTTATTAAAATACTCTCTTGCTGCAGAAATTCACAGAATGTAGCCATCCCAGAGTAGTGAGAGTACCCAGACACTGCCAATGGCAGTGTCTGGGTACTCTCACTACTCTGGGATGGCTACATTCTGTGAATTTCCGACATTTCAGCTTAGTTGTGTTCGCAGCTTTCCTCAAGTTGTGCGTAGGTGTCAGAACTCGAAAAATGGCCAAGCAGAATAAAAGTTCTGTGTATTTAGGTAATTATTATATTGGCCTTCCTGATTCTTCATGTATTATAGCTTATTTCGGGCATTCATTGAGTTTCATTCAATTTCACTGCCGTTCAGTTATGATTCCAGACATATAGAATGAGTTTTATTGAATTTTATTTGGCCTCATGAACAAACCGAAAACCGAACCGAACCAAGGTTTTACTCCACCTGAAAAACCGAAACCGAACAAGAAACTTAAAAACCTACAGCTCTAGAAGTCAGGTCTTTACTTTATCAATTTTTTGGAAATAAGGAATCAGGTTTGTATCCTGTTTATGTTGTCTTGTGAATTATAATCTATCACTTTTTGCACTGTTGAGTTGTGGAAAGTTTCTGGGTGAAAGACATGTACAGGACGATTCCAATGTTGATCGAATCGGGCCCTGGATGATTCAGATATAAAAGTTGAGGTCTGAATCAACCATGGTCTGAATCGTCCAGGGTTAAAATCTTCCAAGGTCCATATCCAGGGTCCAGATCATTTGCAGTCCGTCAACAGGTACCAAAAATTGACTCATATCCATGTTTCCTATGACATTAATCCACAGAAAATTTGATAGATCATTCTACAGGTTTTATACTGTAACACCCATATGATTTCGTAAATTTCAGAATTATGAATTGAAAGATGTGGTGACTTGAATGATATTTTTGGTAAAGAGCTAATTTCAAATTACCAACCTTCCTTGATTTTTCATGATTGTATCAATACCTTGTTAGCTCTCCGAAGGGAGTTCAACTTATCACTTGCCGTCCGTCATCGTCCATTGTCGTGAACATTTTTCAAACGACTTCTCCTCTGAATCCACTGGTCCGATTTTCACGAAACTTCATGTGGATGTTCATTACTATATGGCAATTCATGTTTGTTCAAATGAAATGGCCACGTCCCTTGGGGGCTCTGTATGGGGCATAACTCTGATAGCACCATATGAATTATAGAAAAATTATTAAAAAATCTCGAGAACCAGTGGGCAGAATCTTTTGATACTTGGTATGCAGCATCTTGGTATGGGTCTGATTCAAGTTCGTTCAAATCGGCTCCCTAGATTCAATTTTGGGCTCACTGTAGAAGCTCAAATTCGAACTTAGTGCATTTCAGGCAAATTTCTTAAAAAATCTTCTTCTCCAGATCCAACAGGCAGAATCTTTTGATATTTGGTATGCAACATTGTGGGGTGGATCTGATTGAAGTTTGTTCAAATCGGCCCCCTGGGTTTATATTTGGGCTCAGTACAGGAGCCCAGATTTGAACTTAGTGCATTTCAGGCAAATTTCTTTGAAAATCTTCTTCTCAAGATCCAGCAGACAGAATCTTTTGATATTGGGTATGCACCATGCTTAGGGGTGGGGGGGATTCAAGTTTGTACAAGCCAAGTCCCTGGGTTCATATTTGGGCTCAAATGAGGAATTTTCTTTAAAAATCTTCTTCTGATCCAGTAGTCGGAATGTTTTGATATTTGGTATGCAGCATCTTTAGGGGGGTGAAATTCAAGTTTGTTCAAGCCATGTCCCTAGGTCCATATTTACGCTCATTGTGGGAGCCTGAATGATAACTTAGTTCAAAATGAGGAATTTTCTATTAAAAATCTTCTTCAGATTCAGCAGTTGGAATGTTTTGATATTTGGTATGCAGCATCCTTAATGGGAGGGGGTGGAGATTCAAGTTTGTTCAAGCCATGTCCCTAGGTCCATATTTAGACTCACTGTGGGAGCTCGAATTGTAACTTAGTTCAAAATGAGGAATTTTCTTAAAAATTCTTCTTCTTCAGATCCAGCAGTCTGAATGTTTTGATATTTGGTGTGCAACATCCTTAGGATGGGGGGGAGGGGGGGGGGGGAGATTCAAGTTTGTTAAAGCCAAGTCCCTGGATTCATATATGGGCTCCCAGTGGGAGCCCGAATTATAACTTAGTTCAATATGAGGAATATTCTTTAAAAAATCTTTTTTTTTTTAGATCCACTGGTCAGAATCTTTGGATATTTGGTATAAGCTTTTCTTAAGAGGAGCAGATGCAACTTGTTCAAATCAATTCTCTGGCTTGATATTTAGACTACCATGTCAGGTGAGCACCCTCAGACCTCCTGGGGCCTCTCGTTTTTACATTGGTTTCTGGATGATAACTTTGTAATGGTTCGACCAACTATGAAGTATGGTATTATTGTTACTATCTTTTCCTTATGTTTCAGTCATCGCTGCAGAGCAGAAGTCAAAATGATAGTTTCAGGCGCCCCAAAACGCCGCCATCACAGAAAAAATTGACGGTGAAATGTGTTCGTAAAGAAGCCTCATCAATCAAGAAACAACATCAAAGGAAACCAACTGAGACATTTTCATTGAAGGATCTTCAGAAATTGGTATTATATATATATTCATCATATTGACCTTTAGTGGCTGGAGATTTTTATACAATTTACATCCTGTTTGTTTATTAGAGTTTAACGACACTTTCGACAGCCAGGGTCACCTCATGTTGGGCAGTTTTGGGGGTGAAGGAAGCCAGTGTACCTGGAGAGGACCACCGAGCAACGGTGAGCAACTGCCAGATTCCCCAACATACTAACTCCACACAAGCAGACTTAGCACTGGTTGAAGACAGGTGCACTATCAGGGCTTATATTTCGTCTAAATTTATGAGAATGCATTTGGATTCTCGTGAAAATGGTTGCGAGAATCCATACCTACTATGAGCGTCCCAGGATCCCATGACGCCACCATGGTTGAACCACTGTTGTATACTGATAACACATGTTAACCTTTTACCCAACACACCTTTTTAATTTTTGAAACTAAATTTGATAATTTTTAAACAATAAATAAATGATAAAATAATTAAATGAACAATATTTATCAATAAAATCTTACAAATATGGCTGTCGTTGGAACCGGCTCAATGAGCCGGTTCCAATGACAGCCATATTTGTAAGATTTTATTGACAAAACGTCAGGATATTTCAAGTCATATTAGCCTTCTAATGGGTAATTTGTTGCAGTTGTGTTAGTTAAAGGGTTAAATTGACTCAATTGTTTTGACACGAATCCTGGCAGAGGTGCAGCGAGAATCTACATGGATTCTCGCCAGTTTTATTGTGCGAATCTTTTAGGGCTGCACGGTATTTCGATATACCGGTAATACCGGTATTGAAATCCTAAAGGGTTAAATATCATCCATTTTTTTTAAATACCGGTATATCGTCTATGACGATATTCATTTCGAGCCGCGATATAAATTTTAAACTTTTTAGTGACAGACATTTTTCGTAAAAATTCTATTTAATTTCACGGCTGATTGAAAAATGTGTATATAAACAGAAGTAAACAGTGAAAGCAATTTGTTTGTTTTTATCAATACACTTCATGTCCTGGTACTAGTGAAATATTCTCCCATAAGCTGTTTTATTTTTTTTTCTCCGATGACACGGGTAAGTACAGATTTTCCTCAAACAGTATGGCTTCGAACGTAAACCGCGAAGAATGATTACCGTATTTCTATTAAAAATGGCTTTTGTTAGACCGGGAAATTTCTTGTTTAATACTAATAGTTCCTCCCACTTCATTACACTTGTTCTTGCAATTCCAAGCGCGGCAGTAATAAATATTATTTTATTACCAGCACACCTGGAATGTGCTTTTCAATATGAACCCACAATTCCAAGCACGACAGTAATGAATATTGATTTTTGTCAACTCCAGTTCGCACGTGTCAATGTTTTGAAAAGTAGGTGAACGTTTTGATCTGACTTGTATGCCACATCTTAAAAATTAGACAGATAGTCATCAAAACACTAATAAAAATATAAAGGGAATAATATTGTTCATTTTCACTTTCTAAAGAGTGATTTAATGTTGAAATAGTATTTATACATCGCCAGCATTCACCCACTGCACGAGGTGGTTCACCGGTACATCAAAACGTGCCTATCGAGCAAGTGCGTTTCAGCTGTTAGTGATACCACGTGACAAAACTGACTGCTTTCATTTGTGGAAAGTGTACAAACTCTTAGCCCTCTAGTGGTGTCCTGCTTAACCAGTACATGGCAAACACCCTCTAGTGGTGATCTATTCACATGTACACGATAAAAGCAGGTTAATGTTTTGTAAAGTGATGGATCAAACAGTATATATTTATTTGAAATTATTGACTAAAAATAAACAATATTTTTTTATTGTGCCATCATGAAGTTTATTTCCAAATATTTATACAAGAATGAATTAAGACAAGTTAGGCTTATTATTTCAATGCTTTTAAAACGTAATTATTTGACTTCGAATGTCAAAAAAATATTGAGACAATTTGGGTGAGAATTTTACATGTTTTGAACTTGACGATATACCGGTATATCGCGATATTTTTAGCTCAAGGGGAGCTTTACTAATCACTTTCTGTCCGGCGTCCGTCGTCCGTCGTCGTCCGTCCGGCATTAACTTTACATTATCGACTTCTCCTCCTAAACCACTAGCCCAATTTTATTCAAATGTTGGCTAAATGTTTATTACCTAATGCCAATTCAGATTTGTTCAAATGAAGTTGCCCCTCCTCCTGGGTGGTGCCATGCCCCCAAGGGGCACCAAAATCTTTGTAAATCTTCTTCTCATGAACCAGCAGTAGCAGAGACTTGATATTTGGTGTGCAGCTTCCTTTTGAGGTGTAGACTCAGATTTGTTCAAGAGAAGTTTGTGGGGCTATACTTGGCGTTGTTATGAGAGGGGCAAAATTTTTTGCCCCGCCCAAAATTTCTGTTTTCCAAACCGAGAGGCTGATTTGAACCAAATTTTATGTGAGGGCTTATTGGGTCATGAGTACTTGATTTATGCAAAAAAAAAATTTCCTGCAGCCCCGTGGGAACCGCAGGAGCTAAAAATAGAAAAAATTTAAAACGCCCATATCTCCAAAACTGCACGGCACTGAGAATTTTTATTTGGTGTGCAGCTTCCTTAGGACCAACAGAAAGGATTGGTAAAAAAAAATTGCCATCGGTTTTATCATAGGGTACAGTTTCGGGACTTTGAAAAAGTGCTGAGTCAGCACTTTTTAACACTGTAGGCAATGGGAAAAACATTAAAAAATCTTCTTCTCCAGATCCAGCAGGCAGAATCTTTTGATATTTGGTATGCAACATTGTAGGGTGGATCTGATTCAAGTTTGTTCAAATCGGCCCCCTGGGTTCATATTTGGGCTCAGTATAGGAGCCCAATTTAGAACTTAGTGCATTTCAGGCAAATTTCTTAAAAAATCTTCTTCTCCAGATCCAGCAGGCAGAATCTTTTGATATTTGGTATGCAACATTGTGGGGTGGATCTGATTCAAGTTTGTTCAAATCGGCCCCCTGGGTTTATATTTGGGCTCAGTATAGGAGCCCAAATTTGAACTTACTGCATTTCAGGCAAATTTCTTTGAAAATCTTCTTCTCCAGATCCAGCAGGCAGAATCTTTTGATATTTGGTATGCAACATTGTAGGGTGGATCTGATTCAAGTTTGTTCAAATCGGCTCCCTAGATTCATATTTGGGCTCACTATAGGAGCTCGAATTCGAATTTAGTGCATTTCAGGCAAATTTCTTCAAAAATCTTCTTCTCCAGATCCAGCAGGCAGAATCTTTTGATATTTGGTATGCAACATTGCGGGGTAGATCTTCTGATTCATGTTTGTTCAAATCGGCCCCCTGGATACATATTTGGGCTTACTATAGAAGCCCGAATTCGAACTTAGTGCATTTCAGGCAAATTTCTTAAAAAATCTTCTTCTCCAGATCCAGCAGGCAGAATCTTTTCATATTTGGTAAGCAACATTGTGGGGTGGATCTGATTCAAGATTGTTCAAATCGGCCCCCTGGGTTAATATTTGGGCTCAGTATAGGAGCCCGATTTCGAACTTAGTGCATTTCAGGCAAATTTCTTAAAAAATCTTCTTCTCCAGATCCAGCAGGCAGAATCTTTTGATATTTGGTATGCAACATTGTAGGGTGGATCTGATTCAAGTTTGTTCACATCGGCCCCCTGGGTTCATATTTGGACTCAGTATAGGAGCCCGATTTCGAACTTAGTGCATTTAGGCAAATTTCTTAAAAAATCTTCTTCTCCAGATCCAGCAGGCAGAATCTTTTGATATTTGGTATGCAACATTGTGGGGTGGATCTGATTCAAGTTTGTTCAAATCGGCTTCCTAGATTCATATTTGGGCTCACTATAGAAGCTCGAATTTGAACTTAGTGCATTTCATGCAAATTTCTTAAAAAATCTTCTTCTCCAGATCCAGCAGGCAGAATCTTTTCATATTTGGTAAGCAACATTGTGGGGTGGATCTGATTCAAGTTTGTTCAAATCGGCCCCCTGGGTTTATATTTGGGCTCAGTATAGGAGCCCAAATTTGAACTTAGTGCATTTCAAGCAAATTTATTAAAAAATCTTCTTCTCCAGATCCAGCAGGCAGAATCTTTTGATATTTGGTATGCAACATTGTGGGGTGGATCTGATTCAAGTTTGTTCAAATCGGCTTCCTAGATTCATATTTGGGCTCACTATAGAAGCTCGAATTCGAACTTAGTGCATTTCAGGCAAATTTCTTAAAAAATTTTCTTCTCCAGATCCAGCAGGCAGAATCTTTTGATATTTCGTATGCAACATTGTGGGATGGATCTGATGCAAATTTGTTTAAATTGGCTCCCTAGATTCATATTTGATCTTACTATAGAAGCTCGAATTCGAACTTAGTGCATTTCAGGCAAATTTCTTAAAAAATCATCTTCTCCAGATCCAGCAGGCAGAATCTTTTGATATTTGGTATGCAACATTGCGGGGTGGATCTGATTCAAGTTTGTTCAAATCGGCCCCCTGGATTCATATTTGGGCTCACTATAGAAGCTCGAATTCAAACTTAGTGCATTTCGGGCAAATTTATTAAAAAATCTTCTTCTCCAGATCCAGCAGGCAGAATCTTTTGATATTTGGTATGCAACATTGTGGGGTGGATCTGATTCAAGTTTGTTCAAATCGGCTTCCTAGATTCATATTTGGGCTCACTATAGAAGCTCGAATTCGAACTTAGTGCATTTCAGGCAAATTTCTTAAAAAATTTTCTTCTCCAGATCCAGCAGGCAGAATCTTTTGATATTTCGTATGCAACATTGTGGGATGGATCTGATGCAAATTTGTTTAAATTGGCTCCCTAGATTCATATTTGATCTTACTATAGAAGCTCGAATTCGAACTTAGTGCATTTCAGGCAAATTTCTTAAAAAATCATCTTCTCCAGATCCAGCAGGCAGAATCTTTTGATATTTGGTATGCAACATTGCGGGGTGGATCTGATTCAAGTTTGTTCAAATCGGCCCCCTGGATTCATATTTGGGCTTAATATAGAAGTCCGAATTCAGACTTAGTGCATTTCGGGCAAATTTATTAAAAAATCTTCTTCTCCAGATCCAGCAGGCAGAATCTTTTGATATTTGGTATGCAACATTGTGGGGTGGATCTGATTCAAGTTTGTTCAAATCGGCTTCCTAGATTCATATTTGGGCTCACTATAGAAGCTCGAATTCGAACTTAGTGCATTTCAGGCAAATTTCTTAAAAAATCATCTTCTCCAGATCCAGCAGGCAGAATCTTTTGATATTTGGTATGCAACATTGCGGGGTGGATCTGATTCAAGTTTGTTCAAATCGGCCCCCTGGATTCATATTTGGGCTCACTATAGAAGCTCGAATTCAAACTTAGTGCATTTCGGGCAAGTTTCTTCAAAAATCTTCTTCTCCAGATCCAGCAGGCAGAATCTTTTGATATTTGGTATGCAACATTGCGGGGTGGATCTGATTCAAGTTTGTTCAAATCGGCCCCCTGGATTCATATTTGGGCTTAATATAGAAGCCCGAATTCGCACTTAGTGCATTTCGGGCAAATTTATTAAAAAATCTTCTTCTCCAGATCCAGCAGGCAGAATCTTTTGATATTTGGTATGCAACATTGTGGGGTGGATCTGATTCAAGTTTGTTCAAATCGGCTTCCTAGTGTCATATTTGGGCTCACTATAGAAGCTCGAATTCGAACTTAGTGCATTTCAGGCAAATTTCTTAAAAAATCTTCTTCTCCAGATCCAGCTTCAGAATCTTTTCATATTTGGTAAGCAACATTGTGGGGTGGATCTGATTCAAGTTTGTTCAAATCGGCCCCCTGGGTTTATATTTGGGCTCCGTATAGGAGCCCAAATTTTAACTTAGTGCATTTCAGGCATATTTCTTAAAAAATCTTCTTCTCCAGATCCAGCAGGCAGAATCTTTTGATATTTGGTATGCAACATTGTGGGGTGGATCTGATTGTGATTCTTGAACGTATTTATTTGTAAAGTTGATAGAATCTTAGACAAAATTTGCAGAAAAGATCTACTATAGAAGGGGTGGTATCCAGGGTGAACCGTTTACCCAAATCTAGCAGTACTAATGCATTATTCACACAAATCTCCGTTCAAATTTTATGACCCCCTCATTGGAACACACGCATTCAGCTCATTCCAACAAAGGTCATATGCCATATTTTCGAGACAAAGGAATAAAAATTTTAGTTATTCATGAAATTTTTAGGCAACTGTTGTCTGTTATTCACATTGCTTCATGAAATTTCAGAACTTTTAGAAGTTACCTCAGTAATCAAGGGTTAATTCCCCTTAATTAAATGTCGCCTCTAAAAAACAACCACTTTGCATATCTTACCTTTTTACCAGCATAACTGCCAAAACTTGTCAGCATTCTTCGCAAAAATCGCTATTCAAATTTTAATTTTTGTCTCTTAAACATACATGTACTTATCGCTTGTAAATACCCCATTGGAATGAGCTTTTTGAGCTCATTCCAATGAGAGGTCGCACACCATGCTTTTTGAGTCAAAAAAGCAATTTTTTTAGTTATTCCAGAATTTCGTACGTAAAACACAGCTTTATGACTTCACATTAAAATGAGCTCTCTAAGCTTGTTCCAATCAACATTCACGCACTATGTCTTTCACACAAAAAATAAAATTTTCCATTTATTCAGGAATTTTGTTTGCAAGAACACTCTTACCCCCCCTCCCCCCCCCCCCCCCCCACACACACACACACACACACACACAAACACACACACACACACACACAAACACAGACACACACATCTAAAAGTTCGTCAGCAAAAAAACAGTTACTTCAATTTTTAAATGCATTATAGGAACAACTTGCCTAATCAAATTTAAATACTTTTGCATCATTCTGTATCTAGAACAAACCATTTACCATATCTTTACGCAAAATTCTCCAACATCATTCACAAAAAAACACCATTATTTATATATTCACATTTCTGTCTCAAAAATATACCTGATCTTCCCATACCCCTATTGGATTAAGCTGTTTGAGCTTGTTCCAATGATGATAAAAAAAACTAATATTTTGGAAAATTTGTGAAAATTTTTGTTTTCTTGCATGCAAATATATACATGTAGCACATGGAAGATATCCACAGTTGGGGAGAGATGTCCAAGGCTATCTCTTCACATTCCTTGTTTGTGCTTCATGCTAAACCAGTTTGTCTGCAGAGATAAATTTGCTTTATTAAAAATCATTGGAGATTGGCCACACACCAATGATTTTAAATAAAACTAATTTTAGGTAACAAATGTTGAACTTCAAACAAAATCTATCACTCAACCAGTTAATGTTGATGAGGCATGACATGGTGAAGGTGACCTAAAATACTTCTTAGAGTCACTTTGTCAGGTGAGCGATTAAGGCCACGTGGGGCCTCTTGTTTAAAATACTGTTACCGGTATTGAAATCCGAATATCGTGCAGCCCTAGAATCTTTGTGTGAATCGATTCTCGGATTCCCGTCAGAATATAAGCCCTGACTATTGCCGTGCAGTATGCCTTAGTAAACAGCACCACTGTGCCCCTGCATGGGCAATCAGGATAAGGTGCCTTGCCCAAGGACACAATGCAGTTACCCCTGGTAGGGGTTGAACCGTGGACCTCTCACTTTGAAGTTCAATGCCCTAACCACTATACCACTGCACTCCCATTTACATCCTGTAGTGGTAAAGTTGTTTCAAGGTAAGTCTTGGATGCCTATATAGGTAGCCAAGGTCTACGTAAAAACACCTGTCAAGAAACCTATGTAACTTGCAATTTTTGCCAAAGACGACTTCATGTTAAGACACCTGTTCTGTTGCATTAAGTGTTTGTAATTAGGTATTCAAAAGTTAACTGACCCCATTAACAGTGGACATAGGGTTCATTGTGGTCCTTGAGACCCTGAAAAGTTCATGACTTGAAAAATGTGAATTTATCGACCATCACCACTGGCCTAGACCTGCATAAACACTATTTGACTAAATCAGGCCAAACACCTAATTTTGACCCCTACCTGCCCCCAAATGCCCCCAAATTAAACCAAATAACTATAAATAGACCTGTATGTGTTCCTCATGCATGATGTCTGCACTTGCACAGATATCTAGGAAGTGCCATCCGTTCCCACGAACATCCAATCTTTAGTTTGGCCTCATTGTAAACAGTAATTTACTTTCCCATGGCACCTTTCGAACTATTATCCCAGGTGGATATGCCTTTTCTCACATACAAGATGGTTTTTCTGATGGCTTTTGCCTCAGTCCGAAGGGTTAGTGAGCTTCATGCCCTCTCGGTTGATCCGCCCTTGTTCAGGAGCTCCACCAACGGTGTTCGTTTTACCACTGATTGCTCCTTTCTGGCCAAGAATCAGATACGAGAAACTACTCCACCTCCTATCTGTATCAGGGCTCTTCCTTCTGCTGAGGGTAATCGCCCTTTTTGCTCTGTCCGGTTTGTGCAGTTCGCGTTTACTTAACCGGATGTGGTTCATTAGGAAAGGCAGGAAAAGATTATTTCTGTCTCTTATCTCTTTGTCGACAGAAGACCTCTCCTCAATCCATTTCTTGATGGATTTTTCTTACTATTCGCGAGTCGCATGCTCGTCTAGTGACTGACAATTGTATTACCAATCGCATTTTCTGACCATGAGGTGCGTATATTGTCTACCTCCTGAGCCTATGCTAACTCTGTCAAGTTGTCAGATGTTATACAGGCAGCTTACTGGATGAATGCTTCTACTTTCTCCACCTTCTATCTGCATCAGTTGCAGGAGCAGTCTAAGGACCTTTTTTCTTTAGGCCCTTTTTCTTCTGGTCAGGCTGTCATCAACCCTAGCCATTAGGTTTCTTGCAAGTTCAGTTCTAGCCCTGTTCTTGGGCACTGTCTTTTCTGTCTGTGTATCACATAGGGCCATACGCCTCATCTCTCATTGTCATTTACTAATGATTGTGATGCTATTGTTTTATTGGCCTTGGGAACTCTTCTGTCAATGGTTCCAGTGTAGTCGGGTTATGTTGGGGTTCCTTATGTGATTCCCTCCTCCTCTTGTCTTTCAGCCTGTTGTAAACAGTTGTAAGGTAGGTTGATAAGAAATTTAAATTTATATAGTAAATTTTCTTATTCTACCTACCACAATTGTTTACATAGAGGCCCTCTTTTCTTATTTGGGCAAGAATCCTTCCTCCCTGCTGATCACATAGCTCCAGTGTTGGCAGATTCAAATAGAATGACACGTTGATTATACATCTGTGCACTGGTACCGGAAGCCGTGGATTAGTACAAGGAGAAGAGTGTCCCCTAGTATGAGGGGGGTGGGTAGGGCACCGCTTGCACTGGACCCAGTTTTGGCTTATTTTTTTCTTGGTGCTTTTGCACCACTTTTCTTTCCCAAATCGTTTGGGATGGAACAAAATAGAGAGTATATTTCCGAGTTAGGGACTTCCACTGTAGTGCAAGACTGTTGTAAACAATTGAGGTAGGTATAATAAGAAGAAAAATTTACAATAAAATTTAAATTTCTTTTTTACCGTAATTTGCCTCTCTGTAGCTCCGGTACATTACAGTCGTAATAAGGTTTTTTTTTTTTTTTTTTTAGCTTCGGGCACCTCACAGTGTTAGTGCAATAATTTGACCAAACGTTCTACTATTTGACTAATATTTGCCATGCAGGTCTTTTGCAATAATATCTCAAGCAAGTTCGAAAACTGGTTCAAAATCCCACAGGTGGCAGCCACGCTGTGTTCTTGGACATGACACTTCACCCCCTTTGTCCAGGTGGGTGCCTGGTGGCGTTGTGTTTTAAGGTGTATTGCACGTCACTGGTGCGCTTGTCTTCAACTATATTGCCAACCCTGCTTGTGTGGAGTTAGTATGTTAGGGAGCCAGACAGTTGCTCATCATTGCTCATTGGTTCTCTCTGGGTATTCCGGCGTCGTCCACCTGTAAAACTGTCCGACACGACGTGACCCTGGCTATAAAAACAGGTCATTAAACCCCAATAAACAAATTAATAAATAAATAGGGAAAAAATGGGAATTTCCTCTAATTTCTGTATATAGCATACTCACCATTGGCAAACATGCTGGCATTCTATTTAATTTAGGCCAAATGCTTAAGTTACAACCCTCCCCAGGGATTCTTTTGGGGCCGAATATGGGACCCATTCCCAATGGCATTTTGTCATGATTTTTCCCAATTCAAACCCAAAATTTCCCAATCTGTCCACTTTCAAATAAAAATCTAATCCTTTAACTCTTGAAGGCCTAATTTTGACTTTCATCACTTTTTTCTGCAATAAAAACAGGTGCCTCAACAGGCAGTTTTTAAATATATTTACAAGTTACATCCAAAGAACCTTGTCAGTTGTTTCTAGGCAAGTTTTGGCTGCCTATTTTGGCAGGCAAGACTTGCCTAGACACAACTGCAAGTCCACAGAATGTCGACTGTCGAAGGATAGCAAAATGCATAAATATATTCATTATTTAATAGTATAAATAGAGGATATGAAATGAGTGTTTTTCTCATATAATATTTATGAAACGAGTCTAAGAATTTTCCATTTTGGCGAGCCTCTGGTGAGCCCAAAAGTAAAATTCGGACGAGTTTCATAAATATTATATGAGAAAAACACGCATTTCATATTTTATTTATCATATGACACACACACACGCACAAATTAGCCACTCAGTATGACTTTTTAACCCATCACCTAACTTGAGTTGCAGACGGCATTTGGAAAAAACATCCTCATATAACTAAAAATTTTCATTTTTTGCTTCCAAAACATAGGTTATGACCCCTCATTGGAACGAGCTCGTGCAGCTCGTTCCACTGAGGGGTCATAACCTATGTTTTGGAAGCAAAAAGTGAAAATATAAAAAAAAATGAATGGCATTTTTCTTGTAGGTAAAAGATTAATACAATATAACCCAGCCTAAATAGGACAAATAACGTAAATTCTCTGTACTGAAATTATGTAAATGCGACCCAGTTGTATTTTGTTTAGCCAATCAAATTGTCCAGTTTTGAAATTGACCAATGAAAGCGCCCAATTCTAATTATGCAAGTAATGAAAATGTGGCCCAGTTTTCTTTTGTTCAGCCAATCAAATTGTATAGTTTTGAAATTGACCAATAAAATTGACGGAAAGCTTTATTTATCACTGATTAATATGAAAACAAAATATCAAATGTTTTAAAGTGAACAAAACGGACGAGTCATAGTATAAGAACAATTTATTGAATAGAGATTACATAGACTGATCATAATTTCATGCAACTGTTTGTTATAAAACTTAGTACATGTATTATACAGGTAGATGTAGTAGCTTCTGTATCAATTTTCTCAGTTCAATACGAAGGTAACATTTCTTCTTCTTTGTGTCTCTTCTCCTAAATAAATTCCCAATTGGAGCCTTCATGATGTGGATTTTCCCAATTGCATGTACCCGGACCCTTCATGATGTGGATTTTCCCAATTGCATGTATCCCGGACCCTTTTCCAAAGAAGACAGAATAATCCCTGCACCCTTCCTCCACACCCTCAAAATTAAGCCAAACTACCCCCCCCCCCCCCCCCCAAAAAAAAAAAAAAAAAAAAAAAAAAAAATCAAGTTCTTTCTGGAACTCCATACATAGAGTCGGTGCATGTGCAGAGCAAAGTAGGTGTTATCCATTCCCCCAATAACCATTCTTTTGTGATGCCTACTGAGCGTAAATAGTTCGATGCAGTGAGGTGTGAGTGAATAGTGGTAGGTGACAAATGCATAAATTATTAGAAATTTCCATTTGCCCCAAAAATAAAAATATGTTTCTCAGGCTCTCCCACATGTCCTTTTGGCTGTTGCATGCTCTCTTTTTAAAGCCAATGTAAACTTAAAAAAATAAAAATTGAATGGTTTTATGTCTGACATTTTACCCAAGTTAATAAAATTGATAAATTTGGCCCTTAAGTGCAACAAGGCTTTGCAGTGTTTCAGCATTGCAAAGCCTTCTTGCACTCAAGGGACAAAATACACCGCCACCCATGCTATTCTGTAGATTATGGGGCCTAAAACATAAAACAAACCAATAACTTTCTGGGGCCTAAATGAGGTATTTGTGATGATTTATTCATTCTTATTCCTTAATTTGGGTGATTTGATAATCGATTTCATTTATAATCTTATCTGTATTATAAATGATACATATTGTTATCCCCCACCCAAACAAAGTTTGGCAGGGATATAGAAATGTGTCCCACGTGTCTGTGCTTGCATCTGTCCGCTCGCACATTTTGTGAACATGATAACTTGGAACAAATGTAATACATTGTGAGAAGATCTGATTCAAGTTCGATATTCATCAAATTTCCTTTTAGCTTTTGTAGAAGTTATGCCCCTTTTGGTTGATAAATTTTGTGTTTGTTTAATAATGTCTGTGAACACAATAACTTAAATCTCTCCAATCAGATTTTCATGTAAATTTATGAAGGCACACATTGTGAATAAGGCTGTCACGATTATGAATTTTCATAATCGATTATTTTGTCATAAAAATTGACGGTTATTCGATTATTTATGGTTAATATTTCTGTCTCGTTTCCTAAAACTTCGTCTATGAAATAACTTGGGAGGCATTAAAAATTAAAATATCCTAATCGTAAATGAAGCAAACGAACACCAAACATTGAAAAATTTGACAAAACAGAATCTACATCGCATAGATTCAAACTTCAAATCATAGAAAAATGCATACTAAACTCACTAATGGCCCCATCCGCACTCAATGCGTAATGATTATGAATTTAGCCTCAGGGAATGTCAAGTCAACAAAGCTTTACACGTGGAAATGAAACTTCCGGTTGCGGTACATCGGAGAACAAAATAAATCATCATACTTTAAAAATAAATAACATGGCATTTCGAAGTTTTTCCCTCTTTACTTTCCATATGTTAAAATTGCTTATCAAGTATCAAATTGATAAAACAAAAACAACTCAACACTCGACGATGTCTTATTGGCAAGGAATACAATTAAACCATTGACAGTAAGGCATCATCGAGTGTTATGTTATTTTTGTTAAATTGTTATCACCGCTAATGGTAGTGAGCCAGCGATGCTGGAACCGGAAAGTTCGGCCCATGAATGATAATGATTCAGCCCCTGTTCAGTGTGAAAATGCTTTCCCTTTGGGGGGCCCAATCTTTCCAGGGATTTATTTTATTGAAAATGCTTCCAGATTTCTGACTGTCTTCGCGAGGACATTTTGACAGAATATTTTTCAGGCACGTTTTACTTCGACATTTATAAATTTTATGTATCGGTTGGAAATTGAGTAATTTGAGTTCAAAGGGAGGGAAAGATCAAAGACATGCAATCGACAGCATGCTTTTGATACTCGGCAGAAGAATACAACCTCGTAACAACGTTGATGTTTTTTTGGCAGGTCACATGACTCACATCAAAGGCATGAGAAGTATTGGGAACTGAGTGATCATGCATACGATGATGACTGTGTTTCGGCTAACTTTAACTCGCGTGGTGCTGCGACTTGAAGCTGTATATTGGTTTTATGTTTTAACCCTGTTCACACACACATTTTTTGTCGAAATAGGTCCTTTATGTGAAACAATAGCTTGTGAATCAATATTTCCCCTTTGTTTAACAAAAAAGGTATGACAGCACATGTCCAGTCAAATAATCGATCATTGAAAAAAATCGTTGATTATGACCTCAATCGACGGTTGATCGATTTTTCGATCATTCCTGACAGCCTTAATTGTGAAATGATCTTGGTCAGGTTCGTATTCCCTAAATTTCCTCAGCCTTTGTAGGAGTTCTGCCCTTTTTTGTTTGAAATTTGGTGTTTGTCTATTTGTCTGATAATGCCATTGTGAACATGATAACTTTAATAACTTGCTACAGGCATATATTGTGAGAAGATTGTGGTCAAGTTCTGTATTCTCCATATTTCTTCAGTCTTTGTCATAGTAACTCGTGCGCCTTTTTATGTCCCCACCATAAAATGGCCAGGGGCATATAGTGTTACCTTTGTTCTGTCATTACATCATTCCATCTTTCTGTCATTCCCAAATATCAATTTTCCGGACTTCCTGTCACCATACATTGAGATAATGGGCTGATTTCTGGTATGCGGCTTTGTCAAGAGCATCTACAAATCAAGTTTTGAGTTTAGTCCTGGTTGGATAATTGTTTAGTGAGTTATTGCAAAGCCAGAAAATAAGCAGACTGTCATCTGCAAAATGAGGTTCCCAGAGCTCAGCAGGGTAGCATCACTAAATTTACCCTCTGTGAACCTCAATCTGAATCATTGTCTCAAACCTAAACAGAGTAACCCAGAGGATAAATTGGCCCACTGTATGGGATAGCATCATCAAATTCACCCTCTGGGGGCATCATTCTGCAAATGATAGACTGCTTATTTTCAGGCTTGGTTATGTTATTGCCCTTGAACTTCCAAAATAAGTTTTCCTGGCTATTTATACCCCCCGCAAACAAAGTTTGGAGGGGTATATAGGAATCACCCTGTCCGTCTATATAAGCGCAACTCCTCCTAAACCGTTTGAAGAATTTTCATGAAACTTTACACAATGGAAGAACTCCATATGAAGATGTGCATGAAGCAATATAATTCCGTTTTGACATTTCCAAGGGGAGATAATCTAACTTATACCGTCTGTCCTCCTTGTAAGCGCAACTCCTCCTAAACCGTTTGAAGAATTTTCATGAAACTTTACACAATGGAAGAACTCCATATGAAGATGTGCATGAAGCAATATAATTCCGTTCTGACAGGCGCGGGGAATATCACTTTGTGAGCTTGCTCACAGTACCTCTAGTTTTTCACTATTGGGAATTATTACCCTTGAACTTCCAAAATACATGTAACAGTTTTCCTGATTTTTTTTACCACACATTGAGATAATGGGTTGTTTTATGGTATGTGGCTTTGCCATGCGTATCTACAAATCAAGTTCAAGCTCTCACCTGGTCAGTCCTAAATTCTAAATTGCTTTTGGGCAATGTCGAGATGGAAGCTATCAAATTCTTTTGAATTTCGTTGAAAAACGTGGCCGTCACCGGCCATGTTAGATTTGGCTTATAAATTTCATCAATTCCATTAGCACACCATACAGGTTGCATCTCTCACCCAATTTTCATATGTAGCTTTGGTGTAATGTCTAAATGGGAGCTATTAAATTTTTCTGAATTTCTTTGAAAAACATGGCCGGCAGTGGCCATCATGGATTTGGCTTATAAATTATCAACAATTCCATTAGCACACCTTACAGGCCCTACCTCACACCCAGGCCTGGCATTCTGAAAAATGCAGGAGGGCAAAAAATCGCTCTCCTCAATCAGCTTAGGAGAGCAATTAGCTTTACACAGCATTTTAAGTATCCAGTTGAACAAACTCATTGAAACTGAAACCAACAGACTACATCAGTGATTTTATTAACTTTACTAAGGTAAAGCGAAATCTCTTAGACATCTAGATGTCTCACTCAACAACCGAACACACACTTGACAAGACCTGTGTGTGTACCCAGACCTGTTGTCCTAGAAAGTCATATGCCTACCACTACCACCTTCAACCCCCCAAGGGGGGTTGAAGGTGGTAGTGGTAGGCATATGACTTTCTTGGACAACAGGTCTGCTTGAATCTACAGCCACATCCTGGTGCAAGTGCTTCAAGTGACAGGATAGTAGTAATGGTACTATATTATAGTGTCAATATTCCTTGAATAATTACCCCTCAAACTGTGATGTCAGTTGTTGAACTTGAAACTGACAGAAAAAAATATTGCTGTGGCCCATTTTGCTTCAAATGATTGCAACTGTGTTTGGGTCTGGTTGCAGCCATTACCTTTTACCACAAAACCACTTTCAAAATGAAATTACGTGATGTTATGTGACTTCGAAGTTAAATTACATTTTTGCTTTGCAACAAAAATTTAATGTGAGCATAATACATGTAATCTCAATCATCCCAGACCAAAATATTTAGGAGGGCAATTTTTCGCTCTCCTTATTCTTTCAGGAGGGCAGTAAGGAAAGCTAAAAAATCGCTCTCCTGAAATTGCCAAACCTGCACACCCGATCTTTTTCATATTTTATATGTAACTTTGGTATGATGTCTAGATAGGAGTTATCAAATTTTTCTGAATTTTGTTGGAAAACATGGCCACTAGCAGCCACCTTAGATTTGGATATAAATTTCCAACAATTCCTTTAGCACACCTTACAGGCTGCAGCTCACACCTGATCAGTCCCAAATTTCATTTGTGGCTTTGGGGCAATGTCTAGATGGGAGCAAGCAAATTTTTCCTAATTTCACTAAAAAAAAAATAGCTGCCAGCAGCCATCTTAGATTTCGCATATAAATTGTCAAAAATTCCAGTAGCACACCCTACAGACTGCATCTCTCACCCGATCTTTTTCAAATTTCCTATGTAGATTTGGCGTGATGTTCAGATGGGAGATATCGAATATTTCTTAATTTTTTGAAAAACATGGCTGCCAGCAGCCATCTTAGATTTGGATATAGATTGTTAACAATTCCATTAGTACACCCTACAGATTCCCCGTGGGAACCCCGGGAAGTAAGCAGCACTTGTTTTCTATGGTAAACCAGTTCCGCTTTACTAGTAAAATAGGACCCAGTCACCTATGCTTGGGGTGAAAGTCCTCTAAAATGGGCAACATGTTGATCAACGATTGACTAAACTTGACTTCATCTCCATGTTGTGTCACGATTAGCCATGGTGCATAAATATGTGACGTTAACCACCAACAAACAAACACCCTACAGACTGCATCTCTCACCCAAGTTTTTTTAATTTCATATGCTTTGGTGTGATGTCTAGATGGGTGCTATCAAAAGTTTTGGAATTTCGTTGAAAAACATGGCTGACAGTAGCCATCTTGGATTTGGCATATAAATTGTCAATTCCATTAGCACACCCTACAGGCTGCATCTCTCAACCGACCTTTTTCAAATTTTATATGTAACTTTGGTGTGATGCCTAGATGGGAGTTACCAAATTTTTCTTGATTTAGTTGGAAAACATTGCCGTTTACGGCCATCTTGAATTTGACATTTAAATTGTCCACAATTCCATTAGTACACCCAATAGGCTGCATCCCTCACACTATTTTTTTTCAGATTTCATATTTAGCTTTAGTGTGATGTCTTTTTAGAAACTTGAGTGAATAACTTGGCATTACTGGATCTTTCTATTTACTTCAGTCCCTTCTTGGGAGTGTCATCGATACTTTCATTTGTGGAGTTATTGCCCTTCAACTTCTGAAATAACAGTTTTCTGGACTTTTTTTCACCACACATTGAAATAATTGGCTGATTTCTGATATGTGGCTTTGTCATGCAGTCATGGAATTCTGACGCAAGCGATTTTTAGCTTGCCTTAACTGCTCATGCAATTTAATCCGGCATAAGCTTTTTTTTTTGCTCACCTACTTTCAGCTATTTTCGATGGTGACGGACCATGGAACGTGTGTACAGAAAATGCTGGGTACATGTGTGTGTCTGCCACTACATGTACCAGTACCCCTGAACTTCTTAATCGATCTGACCACACTGGGGTGGAGGGGATAGTAAAAAATGAATACAGGTTCATTCATTAACATTTTATTAATTCATTTAAAATTGATTGGCTTGAATGAACTCGAAGGAGAAATTACCCAACCCGGTATTAACACCCTTCACTCTGATGTCAAAATACCAAATTTCAGGAAGCTGTTTTTTCCCATAATGCATCTAGAAATTTACCCAATTCAATCTCGTTTGACAGAGCTCAATGAGCTCTGTCAAACGAGATTGAATTGGTTAAATTTCTATTGCATTATAGGAAATTTTTTCTGTCTAAAATTTAGATATTTTGACATCAGTGTGCAGGGGGTTAACTAAGTCTTTAGAAGATCTTTGTGAAGCAAAAAAGTGAAAAAGATTTCAGGAGAGCAATTTGCTCACCTAAGTAGGTTCCAGGTGAGCGATTTATTGCCACCCTGGATTTTTCAGAAATCCAAGCCTGGTCATGGATACCTACTAAGTTACTTCGAGTTTGGTCCTGCTTGTTTGCTTTTTCATGGAGTTATTGACCTTGAACTTAGTTTATGATGTGAAAAGTCAAAGAGAATCAGTTTTCCCGACTTTTTTGGCTTGCAGGGGTATATGTGTGGAACTCACGCTGTTTGAAATTTGTTGTTTATAATGACTGTGAATGTGATAACTTGAATAAATGTGTTCAGATTTTCATGCAATTTACTGGAGACATACATTGTGAAAGAGCTTGACCAAGCTTGACATTTCCCAAATCTCCGTATTCTCCAAATTTCCTTGGCTTTTGTAGGTGTTGTGCCTCTTTTTGCATGAAATTCGGTGTTTATCTGGTTGAGTTATAGAAGCCACTATCAGGGCTCTTCTGAAAAGTGCTGAAAGCCATTATAGTGGCTTTTACTCTGTATTCAGTTCCTCGTTTGCTCAACAGTTGAAACAGAGGTCCTTCGACTGGGCGAAAAGGGCGAAAAAGTCGCTTTTTGATTTCCAATTTCGCCCTGTCGAAGAAAAAAGCGAAGTCAAGTCGCCCCCAAATTTTGCCATCATATCTAGATTTTTTCGAAGTTATTTTTTCAATTTTTTTTTTTAACTATTGTTCCCAAACTTGGCCAATTAAAGTCAATCGTTTTCGGATTTACAACGTTCAGAATCAACTCGCTTGTCGTTGTTTACTCTATACCTCACGTCTGAAATGGCATTCTGTGAGATTTGATTTGAAGCGGATATTTATTAAGGCTTCAGAAATTTCAGTCTTTTTTTTCCCGTTCAAAATAATGTTGAGTTAAAATATATAAATACTTGATTCACTTCAATGGGTTATTCGCTGTTATTCTGTTGCAAAATGATGATTACACACACGAAAAAGAGTTCAATGTAGTGTTTGAATGTCATTAAAAAAAATGACACATTTTCTTTGCACTTAAGCGACTTCATTCCAGTTTTCATAACAAACACACACGTGTGATGTGAAAAGCACCTTTTTGACCGCCGGTAAGCATCATTTGCAATCAAAATGTGCTGTTATCGTACAGTCTGACAAAAAATAAATTATGTCTGAAATTGGTATTGGTTTTTTTCGTCCAATTTCTAATCGTCGTGGGTTATTGCACCACAAGTTGTGAGATAAAAAATAAATCATGTCTGAAATTGGTGTTGGGTCATTTTATCCCGATTTCCATTCACCTGGGTCATTTCACCCCAAGACCAAATAGCATTCATAGATAGAATGAAATGACCAGGACGTTCCACCCCTCCCAAAACGACCCAAGATGGGCTGGAATTCGTCAAAAGGTCATTCAAGGCCTTGAAAGCCTTGAATTTCCAATGGGAGCCTTGAAAAGCCTTGAAAATCTGAGAATTTTGTGATGCGTAATTTAATCTGAACATATTTTACGGCATTTACAGCAAATGTAACTGTGTGGTTTATTAATCCGGTCATATTTTGGAATATTTACGGCACTGCCAATGCGTGCATTATTGATACAACTTAGCAGTGATGTGACACTGAAATCCTTTGAATCAAGCATTGTGAATGGTTGCTATTGATGTGGGCGAGCACAATGGTGTATATTTAAGCCAATGGGAAGATTTATTGTAAATTCTGCCTGTTCGAATGCTAAGCGCACGTGCGTGGATAATTTATTCATATTGAAAATATTACAAATGGATGATTGTTCAGTTGAACTATTTGAGTATTTCCGAAGCTTGTATGTCTGATGAATTTGCCACAACGTCATCTTAAAGTCCTGGCACGGGCAGTCGCCATCACGGTGGATTCCGAGTTTGGATTTCCAAATGAAAGTGTTATTGTCTTATTCACCTCAAATGTTAACATGTGCGATTTTAAGGATGATTCACCCATGTATGAAACATTAAAAACTTTTCGACACTTACTGCATTTAGCTGAATACCGTTCAACTGGAACAGGCAGTAACCAGTTATAGTATGCAGTTGATTTAATCCAAGCTATTTAGAAGGTACACTTCCCCAAAACGGAATTACATTTTGCTTTTCGAATGACATTTCCGGAGACATTGTGGGTTACGAAATGTGTCATTTACATGTAACATGTAGTTTACTCATTGGGAGAAAGGATGACATCAATTCATTTGCATTCAGTTAGAATAGCGGTACATGTACAAGAGACATAGCTATTGTGCCACCTGGTAATTCCACTGCAGTTGTAGGATAAACACAAGAAAATGTCTTTCTCAGGCTCACTCATTCTAATCAGTGATATCATTGCTTGGATAGCTTTCAGAAAGAGTTTTCCAAGAAATGATGTCAAGTGTTAGAATTACCAACAAAGGGAAATATAAGAGAAAGTTTCTTGTCGTTATCTGATAATTTAGGGTACTTTGCCAGCCTCGGCCTTGAAAAGCCTTGAATTTCATAACTGGGGGCCTTGAAAATCCACAAAAATTGCCGAGAAATGGCCTGGAATGGCCTTGAATTTCAAAGATTTTAACCTTTGGGAACCCTGGATGTGTGTGTGGTGGGGGGGGGGGGGGTGTTCTTATAGTTGTTAATAAATTTTGACATTTAAAACAACCACAGGATAATAAATGTATCTTTCTATCACAACGTTTTCTTCACTCTTTTTCCTCCTAATTTACTATATAGTATCTGAATAACGAGTCACACGATTCGACATTTCTGGTCACTTCTCACTCTTTTCTCTCCACTTCTCCCTATTTTAGCTGCAGGGAGAAGTCACTTCTCCCTAAATAAGTTACACAGGAGGACCTCTGAGTTGAAACACAAAAAATGTTTAAGCAAATTGTTCTATTACAATTTATTGGAGAGTGCCATGAGGCACTCTCCAATAAATTGTAACAAAACAATTGTTTATAAACTACACTGGGACTCCTTTTGCTCCTTGTATGTCTCCCCTTCCCAGAAAGAAGGGAGACATATTGTTTTAGTGCATATTCTTCTTCTTCTTCTTCTTCTTCTTCTTCTTCTTCTTCTTCTTCTCATACAAACTTTGTCTGGGGCATAACTTTTTTTGTCTTTTGACCTAGACCTTAGATATTTGGCATGTGGATGTATCACCTTGAGCTGATGTGTCGCGTACCATAGTGATCTTCATGTGACCTTGACCTTTGACCTGAAGGTCAAATTTATGTGCTTTTTAAGGGAAACTTTGTCCGGGGCATAACCTTTTTGTCTTTTGACCTAGACCTTAGATATTTGGCATGTGGATGTATCACCTTGGACCGGTGTGTCGCGTACCATAGTGACCTTCATGTGACCTCGACCTTTGACCTGAAGGTCAGATTTATGTGCTTTTTACGGGAAACTTTGTTTGGGGCATAACTTTTTTGTCTTTTGACCTAGACCTTAGATATATGGCATGTGGATGTTATCACCATGAGCCGGTGTGTAGAGTACCATAGTGACCTTCATGTGACCTTTGACCTTTGACCTGAAGGTCAGATTTATGTGCTTTTTAAGGGAAACTTGGTCCGGGGCATAACTTTTTTGTCTTTTGACCTAGACCTTAGATATTTGGCATGTGGATGTATCACCATGAGCCGGTATGTTGCGTACCATATAGTTAAGATACAGTGTCATTGACACTTTCATTGTGAATAGCACTGACCCATTTAATCGTTACGTTAGATAAAAGGTTAAATTACTCATTTTGGGATAAAATGAATTCTAAATTCGTCCCGATTTGACATGAAAGTTCTGAACCATGTTCACAAAAATTGATCTGAGCCTTGATAAACGTCAACTCTAGGCCTCAGTAAACCTTGGCTCAGGTCATTTTTAAAGAACTCGGTTCAGCTCGGTACAGAAATTTCATGAAATCCTCTATATAGTACAGTACAGTCGTGGACTGGTCGTAATCCATGTGTGGGCAGTGATGTCAACGTATGTGTTTACCAGGTAATAAGGGCGCAGTAGCATTGTGGTAACCGGTTCTTGTCAGATCACTGAAGTTAAACGTCGAGCCCAGTTAATCATTGGATGGGTGACCATCTGAGCGATCAATTCAGACGATGACGCCGTGTACTAAGGCGTACTGCACGTCGATGGTATGCATGCCTTCAACCAATCTAACCCTGCCTGTGCTGCAGTGTGGAGTTGCGATGATGTTGGGGAGCTGGCAGCTGCGCGTCGTTGCTTGGTGGTTCTCTCTGGGTACTCCGGCTTCTCCCACCAGTAAAACTGTCATGGTCATGATTAGCCATTGTGCATAAGTATATGACCTAAACACCAATAAATAAATAAATACCAGGTAATAAAAATGATCAGAAGCAAATTTTAATTAATGAAGCTCCGGGTTGTACCCAGTGTTTCATTAATTAAATCTTTTTTATTGTTATTCCTATAATTAGTCCCCACATTTTTACCGTTTTGGGGGACTATTGGATTGCATTCCGTCTGTCCATCTGTCTGTCTGTCTGTCTGTCTGTCTGTCCTCATTTATGTTACCACCTGTATCTCATATATGCTTCAACGCAGTACTTTCATTTTTATACCATTGGTAACACATAATAGGAGGATGATGCACATCAAAAATTTTTGAAAAAAAATTCAAGATGGCCGCCTGGTGGCCATTTTTGTCATCATTTTTTGCTTCATTTGATGTTACCACCTGTATCTTAGACATGTTTTGATATATTTGCTTCAGGTTTCTAACATTGTTCATAGATGCTATGAGGATGATGCACATCAAAATTGTTTGAAAAAAAAATTCAAGATGGCCAAATGACGCCCATTTTTGTTCATTTTTAGCTCAACTTTGGCGAAGCCAAATTTGGGCTTATGCCATGGCCGTCTCTCCGTCAACAATTCAATACTGCTTGGGCTAGAAGCCATATTTATGAACCGATCTTTGCGAAACTTCTTGGGTACCTTTGTTATGACTGTGGGACGAGAACGAGTGTTTTGGGGTCCGATCCGAAATTCAAGTTGGCCGCCATTTTGTACCGACGATTCAGAAATCTGTTTTTTGTACAGAACTTCCATATGAAAGCGCTGATTTGAATAATTTTTTGTATGAATGTTTCGTACCATAGGATACATCACATATAATACAGGTTTTTTTCTCGAACATAAATTCGAGATGGCTACCAGTGGTCATTTCGTACCGAAATTAGGTCTAATCAGTTTTTTGTACACAACTTCTATACGGCTCAGGCTAGAGGCCGTATTTATGAACCGATCTTTACGAAATGTCTTGGGGTACCTTTGTTATCACCGTGGGATGAGAACGAGTGTTTTGGGGTGTGGTCCAAAATTCAAGATGGCCACCAGCAACCATTGTGTACCAAAATTAGTGCAATCAGTCTTTTGTACAGAACTTCTGTATGAAAGTTCTGATTTGAATAAATTTTTGTATGAATGTTTAGTAAAATGGAATACATCACATATAGTACATTTTTTTTTCTCGTGTAGAAATTATGCAAATTAGATGAATTTTGATTTATTTAGTGCTACTTATACACTGTAAGTGCACATGTCAATATGGCTCGGGCTTGAGGCTGTATTTATCAACCGATCTTCACGAAACTTCTTGGGTACCTTTGTTATCACCTAGGGACGAGAACGAGTGTTTCTGAGTGCGGTCCAAAATTCAAGATGGCTGCCAGTGGCCATTTTGTACCGAAATTAGGTCCAATCAGTTTTTTGTCACAACTTCTACACAGCTCATATTTGTGAACTGATCTTCACGAAACTTCTTGGGTACCTTTGTTTTCACCTTGGGACAGGAATGAGTGTTTTGGGGTGTCTTTGATATCACTGTGCTATGAGAACAAATATTTTGGGGTTCAGTCAGACCCACTCTGGGACTCAAAGATTTCTTTTCTATTTAGCATCTGACTGTCACCCACCTTTACAATACTTTACCTATACATTTGTTACAGTCTATGGCCAGTATTTATGTACAGACCGTTACAATACTTTATGTGTACCTTTGTTATCAGGTCATTACCTAGATGTTTGTCATTGCTGTGTCACATACTATACATGTACATGTCTTGACAAGTTGAGCTACAGTGTCATTAACACTTTCATTTGCATTCTCAAGTTACGTTATTACCCCTACCTTAGAGATGTTTTGAGATATTAGTTTTAAATTATCAACATTTGTCAGACATCATAGGAGGATGATGCATGCCAAAATCTTTTGAAAAAAAAAATTCAAGACGGCTTATGCCATGGCCAGTCGTCCGTCTGTCCGTCAACAATTCAATACGGCTCGGGCTAGTGGCCGTATTTATGAACAAATCTTTACGAAACTTCTTGGGTACCTTTGTTATGACCGTGGGACGAGAAAAATTCAAGTTGGCCGCTGGCGGCCATTTTGTACAGACTTAGGTGAAATCAGATTTTTGCGCAGAACTTCCATATGAAAGCACTGATTTGAATATTTTTTTGGTTGAATGTTTAGTACCATAGGATAAAGCACATATAATACGTTTTTTTTCTCGTACGTAAATTATGCAAATTAGACTAACTTTGATGAATTTAGTGTTACTTTCAGCACTGTAAGTGCAAATGCCAATACGGCTCGGGCTGGAGGCCGTATTTATAAACCAATCTTTACGAAACTTCTTGGGTACCTTTGGTATCACCGTCAGACGAGAACGAGTGTTTTTGGGTGCGGTCCGAAATTCAAAACGGCCGATGGCAGCCATTTTGTACACAATTAGGTGCAGTGCAATCAGATTTTTGCTCAGAACTTCCATATGAAAGTGCTGATTTGAAAAAAAATTTGTGTGAATGTTTAGTACCATGGGATACATCACATATAATACAGGTTTTTTTCTCGGGCAGAAATTATGCAAATTAGATGAACTTTGATTTTTTCAGTGCTACTTACACACAGTAAGTACACATGTCAATACGGCTTAGGCTAGAGGCTGTATTTATCAACAGATCTTCACAAAACTTCATGGGTACCTCTGTTATCACCTTGAGACGAGAACGAGTGTTTCCGAGTGCAGTCAAAAATTCAAGATGACTGCCAGTGGCCATTTTGTACTGAAATTAGGTCTAATCAGTTTTTTGTACACAACCTCTATACAGCTTAGGCAAGAGGCCGTATTTATGAACCGATCTTTACGAAACTTCTTGGGTACCTTTGTTATCACCGAGGAATGAGAACGAGTGTTTTTGGGTGTGGTCCGAAATTCAAGATGGCCAACAGCAGCCATTTTGTACCAAAATTAGTGCAATAAGTCTTTTGTACAGAACTTCTGTATGAAAGTTCTGATTTGAATAAATTTTTGTACCAATGTTTAGTAAAATGGAATACATCACATACAGTATGGGTTTTTTTATGTGTACCCATACTATGTATGGTACACATAATGCCCTCATCTGGGGTGACCATCCGTCGTTCGTCCATCCTTTCTCCGTCCATCTGTCCATCCGGCATCTGTATCCATTTCTTTGGCATTCGATAACTTGAAAAATATTGCTTGGATTGTCAAGTTACTTTGTATTTGAGTTCAGGTTACTGATGTGACGAGCTGTATAGTTTTTGGTGTAAATCAGATAATTTGATCCGGAGATATTAACCCTTTATCCTTCAAATTGAAAATTCCTCCAATCCCTTTGGCATTCGATAACTTGAAAAATATTGCTTGGATTGTCAAGTTACTTTATATTTGTGTTCAGGTTACTGATGTACTGAGCTGTATAGTTTTTGGTGTAAATCTGATAATTTGATCCTGGGATATAAACCCTTTATCCTTCAAATTGAAAATTTCTCCAATCCCTTTGGCATTCGATAACTTGAAAAATATTGCTTGGATTGTCAAGTTACTTTATATTTGTGTTCAGGTTACTGATGTACCGAGCTGTATAGTTTTTGGTGTAAATCTGTTTTTTTGATCCTGAGATATTAACCCTTTATTCTTCAAATTGAAAATTCCTCCAATCCCTTTGGCATTTGATAACTTGAAAAATATTGCTTGGATTGTCAAGTTACTTTATAATTGTGTTCAGGTTACTGATGTACCGAGCTGTATAGTTTTTGGTGTAAATCTGTTATTTTGATCCTGAGATATTAATCCTTTATCCTTCAAATTGAAAATTCCTCCAATCCCTTTGGCATTTGATAACTTGAAAAATATTGCTTGGATTGTCAAGTTACTTTATAATTGTGTTCAGGTTACTAATGTGCTGAGCTGTATAGTTTTTGGTGTAAATCTGATAATTTGATCCGAAGATATTAACCCCCTTTATCCTTAAAATTGAAAATTCCTCCAATCCTTTTGGCATGAGATAACTCAAAAAATGTCAGTCCGATTGTCATGTTACTTTATATATTTATTCAGGTTACTGATGTGCTGAGCTGTATAGTTTTTTATGTAAATCTGATAATTTGATCCGGATATATTAACCCTTTATCCATCAAATTAGACACTCCTCCAATCCATTTCTATATGTACCCATACCTTGTATGGTGTACATAATGTCGGCATCCATGGTGGCTCTTTGTCATACAGCTTTCTACTAGTTGTGCGTATGGGTACACATCTGACGATTTCATCGGCCTATTTTTTCTCATGCAGAAATTATGCAAATTAGATGAATTTTGATTTATTTAGTGCTACTTATACACTGTAAGAGCACATGTCAATACGGCTCGGGCTAGAGGCTGTATTTATCAACCGATCTTCACGAAACTTCTTAGGTACCTTTGTTATCACTTTGGGACGAGAACGAGTGTTTCTGAGTGCGGTCCAAAATTCAAGATGGCTGCCAGTGGCCATTTTGTACCAAAATTAGGTCCAGTCAGTTTTTTGTCACAACTTCTATACAGCTCATATTTATGAACTGATCTTCATGAAACTTCTTGGGTACCTTTGTTTTCACCTTGGGACAGGAATGAGTGTGTTTTGGGGTGCCTTTGTTATCACTGTGCTATGAGAACAAATATTTTGGGATTCAGTCAGACCCACTCTGGGACGCAAAGATTTCTTTTCTAGTTTAGCATCTGACTGTCACCCACCTTTACAATACTTTACCTATACATTTGTTACAGACTACGGTCTGTATTTATGTACAGACTGTTACAATACTTTATATGTACCTTTGTTATCAGGTTATTACCTAGATCTTTGTCATTGCTGTGTCACATACTATACATGTACATGTCTTGTCAAGTTGAGCTACAGTGACATTGACACTTTCATTTTTTTGCTATATTTGACGTTTTTGTATGAATGTTTAGTACCATGGGATACATCACATATAATACGGGTTTTTTTCTCGTGCGTAAATTATGCAAATTAGACTAACTTTGATGTATTTAGTGTTACTTTCAGCACTGTAAGTGCAAATGCCAATATGGCTCGGGCTAGAGGCCGTATTTATGAACCGATCTTTACGAAACTTCTTGGGTACCTTTGGTATCACCGTGGGACGAGAACGAGTGTTTTTGGGTCCGGTCCAAAATTCAAGATGGCCGATGGCAGCCATTTTGTACAAAATTAGGTGCAATCAGATTTTTGCGCAAAACTTCCATATGAAAGCGCTGATTTGAATAATTTTTTGTGTGAATGTTTAGTACCATGGGATACATCACATTACAGGGTTTTTTTCGTGCAGAAATTATGCAAATTAGATGAACTTTGATTTTTTCAGTGCTACTTACACACAGAAAGTAAACATGTCAATACGGCTCGGGCTAGGGGCTGTATTTATGAATCGATCTTCAAGAAACGTCTTGGGTACCTTTGTTATCACTTTGGGACGAGATCGAGGGATTCTGGGTGTGGGCCAAAATTCAAGATGGCTGCCAGTGGCCATTTTGTACCGAAATTAGGTCGAATCAGTTTTTTGTCAACTTCCATACGGCTCGTATTTATGAACTGATCTTCATGAAACTTCTTAGGTACCTTTGTTATCACCTTGGGACAGGAACAAGTGTTTTTGGGTGCCTTTGTTATCACTGTGCTATGAGAACAAATATTTTGGGGTTCAGTCAGACCCACTCTGGGGCTCAAAAGATTTCTTATCTAGTTTAGCATCTGACTGTCGCCCACCTTTACAATACGTTACCTATACATTCGTTAAGGCTACGGTCACTATTTATGTACAGACCGTTACAATACTTTATATGTACCTTTGTTATCAGGTCATTACTCAGATGTGTGTCATTGCTGTTTCACATACTATACATGTACATGTCTTAACAAGTTGAGCTACAGTGTCATTGACACTTTCATTTGCTTCATTTGATGTTACCACCTGTATCTTAGACATGTTTTCATATATTTGTTTCAGGTTTCTAACATTGTTCATGGATGCTATGAGGTTGATGCACTTCAAAATTTTTTGGAAAAAAAAAATTCAAGATGGTCGGGCCATGTTTGTTAATTTTTTGCATTCTCAAGTTACGTTATCACCCATATCTTGGAGATGTTTTGAGATATTAGTTTTAAATTTTCAACTTTTGTCAGACACTATAGGAGAATATGCATGCCAAAATCTTTTGAAAAAGAAATTCGAAATGGCAGAATGGCAGGCTGGCAGCCATGTTTGTTATTTTTTGCCATATTTGATGTTACCACCTGTATCTTTGACATATTTTAAGCTATTACTTTCAGATTTCTAACATTAGTCAGAGATGCTAGGAGGGTGATTCACGTCAAAATTTTTTGGAAAAAATTCAAGATGGCCAAAATCTTCTGAAAAAAAATTCAAGATGGCTGAATGACAGACTTTATTGTCATCATATTTTTTTTGTTACCACCTGTATGTCATGCTTCGACGCTGTACTTTCATTTTTATGCCATTGGTGACATATAATAGGAGGACAATGCACGTCAAAACTTTCTGAAAAAAAATTCAAGATGGCCGACCGGCGGCCATTTTTGTCATCATTTTTTGCTTCATTTGATGTTACCACCTTTATCTTAGACATGTTTCAATATATTTGTTTCAGGTTTCTAATGTTGTTCATGGATGCTATGTGGATGATGCATCTCAAAATATTTTGAAAAAAAAAAATCAAGATGGCCGGGCCATGTTTGTTCATTTTTTGCATTCTCAAGTTGTTATCACCCATATCTTGGAGATGTTTTGAGATATTAGTTTTATATTTTCAACATTTGTCAGTCACCATAGGAGAATGATGCATGCCAAAATCTTTTGAAAAAAAAATTGTAGATGGCCGAATGGCAGCCATTTTTGTTATTTTTTTGCCATATTTGATGTTACCACCTGTGTCTTAGACATATTTTGAGTTATTACTTTCAGATTTCTAACATTGGTCAGAGGTGCTAGGAGGGTGATGCACGTCAAAATTTTTTGAAAAAAATTAAAGATGGCTGAAATCTTTTGAAAAAAAATTGTAGATGGCTGAATGACAGACTTTTTTGTTGTAATTTTTTTGCCATATTTGATGTTATCACCTGTATCTGTGACATATTTCGAGCTGTTACTTTCAGATTTCTAACATTGGTCAGAGATGCTAGGAGGATTTCTAACATTGGTCAGAGATGCTAGAAGGATGATGCCCGTCACTAGGAGGATTTCTAACATTGGTCAGAGATGCTAAGAGGATGATGCACGTCAAACTTTTTTGGAAAAAAAATTTAGAATGGCCGAAGGACGACCATATTTTTATACTGTACCAATGACCCAGACATAGCTGGTGCTAACTCTTAAAATATAGGGCCAAACACAAATTTTGCCCCCCAATCCCCAAAATTTGCATCTAAAACTAAAGAAAACATGTCCTGAAAGGCCCTCCACACTTCGCCCCTACTGCGCATGCGCAGTGTCAAGGACGTTCCGAAATTGGCGCCATTAATCATTCTAAGTTTGGCCCTTCATCAGTTAACATCTGACTGATCTTTGTGCTTATAAATCTCAGTTTAAATGATGCCAGACACATAAATATTAGTGAAATGGTGATTCTAAGGAGGATAGAGAAGGAGGAGAGGAAAAGAATGTGTGACAGAATATTATCAGGGCTGTAACTTAAAATTTTTTAATGAAATTATGTTAAGTTACCTATTTTCAAGGCAGCAGCCATTTTGTTGTCATTCTGATTATTTAGTTACACTGTTTTTTAAGTGTTTTCCTCTCTCCCTGTCCTTTAAGTTCCCCCTTGCTATTCTCCCATGCTTTTGGCATAGTTTTTGTAATTATTATTACTAAATTTTCTTGGGAGTTTTAGCTGAATAACAGAATGAATTCTGTTCTTTCCTCATGTTTACGTCTTCACCTACGGGTGGTTAGGCGTTGTGTTCTGCATCTACCATCTGATGTTCTGCAGTTTCTTCCCTGGAAGTCTCTGTTTTGCATCAGATAGTGTATTTTTGGTAACTGATTTCGGGCCTGGGTGCCTGGAGTCTTATTTTAGTGTTTTTACACTCATTGTTTACATTTACAACAGCCCTCTGTGTGAGGGGGGGATTTCTAAAAAATAATATCTTGATGTTATTTTAATCATAACTAGATACATTATTATTGTTCGTAAGTGTTGAATAAATTGTTTAAAATATTTTTAAAATTTTTGTCCACACTTAGGCTTGGGATCCATTGGGGCTCAACGTTACTTTTCAGAAACTTGGGCTGTTCTGAAAAAATATTTTTTCAAAATATTTTGATTTCAATTATTTTTTCTATATTAATGGATCATATTATTATTATGTATTTTGATTGCCAGGGGTTAGTGCGAGTACCAGGACTTGTTTTCTTTTCACATTGAAAGGATATTGATCAATTGTTTTAAGAGGAAGTCTTCCTCTGACTTTATTATCATTCTATATGTGGTCAGTGTACTCGCATTAACTCCTGTTCTGTATCGTATGATTTCGATGACAATATGGGAAGCGTATGTCACGGTATGTTGTTGGGGATTTGGACACTCCGGTCCTTTCCCCGCAGGGTCACTCTACTTTATCAATTTCTATTTCAGACGATCAAGATTAGGGTGATGTATCTGTGATGTCTTCCAACAGTGTGCCTCCGTCGTCACAATTAATGAAGGGCTAGCGGAAAAGTGCTCATGTAAATACGCCAATTGCCTAAGAGGACCCTAGTAGGTTCGACGGCCTTTGACGTCCGCTAGCTCGCCCGGTGTAGCGTCCATTCACCGAATGGTTCGGCAGCCGGGTTCGTCCGTTGCGGTCTAGAAGGAATTTTGGGGTGATGCGAGCACTATAAATTAACCTAATGCACACCCAGTGACGGCGGATCGGAGGGAGAACGCAGGAAGCCTTTTAGTCCGGTTCATAGCTTGTTCCGGTCCATCCGGACGGCAAGCGAGAGAGGCCCCTCTCTCGTTCAACAACATCTGGCCCCAGATGTTGTGGTACAAAATGTGTCGCAAGCGGAGCATACGTCCGTCGCTCGGGACGCTCCGTTGTATAGGCAGTCCGCTGAGACTGTTAAGGCTTCCTCTTCTCGTCAGCGCACACGACCGCACCTTGGCTGCGTGACCGCCGATATATTACCAGCTTCGCCGATCTAGGATTCTTCGGCGACCAGGTCACACCATCCGGTAGCCAGGGACACGAGGCCTGCAGACTCCGGACGTTCGCATAGGAAGTGTGCGGGAGTCAAGGTACACGGAGCTTCCGGCGGCAATGCATCGTAAGACCGCTACTGCACAGGCCTCGGGAACGGACGTGCTTTCCTTAATAGCACAGTTTATCGCAGCATCCCAGCATCAACTGAATCTGTCGCATATATTTTATCCGACGATGCTGGGTCGGGACGCTCCGCGGAAGCGGGTACGGACGTCCGAAAGTTTCATCCGGTCCGACGGGATACCGAAAGGGATTCGGAGGATTTCGAGCTTTCCCTTTCGGAACAACATATGCTGTTGTGTATGTCATCTGACTTGGTCTTCTACAGCTTCTTTCGTCGGACCAGAATGCTGCGATGCCGGATAAGAAACTGATAGCGTCGGTGGACTTAGAAATTTTTGGTTCGGTTCAGGGACATCGTCCCTCAGTTCCGACATAGTCCAATAATGTCACACAAACTTTCGAATTATTGAACGACGCTATATATATTATTATTTTATGCTTGCTAACCAAGCATTTCTGGTTTCTTGTTCGAAGAGTTATGGAGATGTCTTTCAAAAGTGTGCCTCTGTCGTCATAGTTAATGAAGAGTTAGCGGCAATAAGTGCTCATGGAATATGTCTATCGCCTACGGAGTGACATTCGCTAGCTCACCCGGTGTAGCGTACATTCATCGAATGGTTCGGCTGCCGGGTTCGTCCGTTGCGGTCTAGGAAGGAGATTTGGGTGATGCGAGCACTTTAATTACTTTAGTACTCACCCAGTGACGGCAGATTGAGGACAGATCGGAGGAAGCCTGTTAGTCCGGTTCCTGGCTTGTCCAGGTCCGTCCGGGCTGTGAGCGAGAGAGGTCCCTCTCTCGCCCAACAACATAGGGGACCGCATGTTGTGGTTCAGATATTTTACATTCGGAGCATATGTCCGTTGGTCGGGACGCTCCGTTATATTGACAGTCCGAGAGACTGTCTTTAATGCTTCCTCATCCTCACAGCAGGGCACACGACCGCACATTGGCTACGTGACCTCGAGTATCCGATCAGTTTCGGCATTCAGTGATTCCACGGCGAATAGGTCGCGCCATCCGGTAGCCAAGGGACACGAGGCCTATACACTCCGTTCGCTCGCATATTGGTAGTATGCACGGGGTAACGATCACGGAGCTTCCAGCGGCAATGCATCGTAAGACCGCTTCTCCTCAGGCCTCAGTGACGGACGTGCTATCCGAGTTAGCACAGTTGTTTCGCAGCATCCCAGCAATTGATAGTTTCTCGGTCGAATCAGGAATTATCCGACGGCGCTGGGTCGGTGCGGTCCGCGGTTGCATCAGGTACGGACGACCGAACGCTTTATAGGGTCCGACAGGATGGCGAAAGGGATTCGAAAGATTTCGAGTTTTCCCTTTAGTAGTATCGGAAGATGCCTTTCATATCTTCTGGCATTATCTTCCAGTGATTATTATTTCGGACTTCATTGCTGCGATCTTGGATAAGAGACTTATAGCGTCATTGGACTCGGATTTTTCGATCGGTTCAGGGACATTGTCCCTGACTTACCGACGCAGTCCAATATTGTCATTACAACATGTGTTTTATTTTTCGACGCTATATATATATATATACAAGCCTGCTACTAAGCATGATAGTTTAGTTTCTTGTCCGCGTTGCTCATTTCTGCCATTTTATCATTTATACAAATAGTTTATTTTGGCAGAGCAGGGCATACCGAGAGTTCATATGCGTCTAGATGGTGTGATTAAAGACTGCATATATTCTTTTTCGCCGTTTATGTCTTTTCCAATTTCAATGTTGGGAACGACATTATGTATAGTAGACTTAACTTAGACGCTTTATTATACGTAATCCGCCTTACTGAGGTGTTATTACGTCTTCAAGAAAAGATTTACGGGATATTATTCTCAATGTAATTTCTTTTGAGGGCAGTAGTTTGTTCACGTATAACTCCGCCCTTCAGTGGCTGATTGGAGTTAGTTAGACGTGACGCAGCCCTAGCTACATCCACACGCGTGGATAGTAAGGTTAAGAACTCTCTCAGAGTCGCTTCGTTCTCGGAGGAGCTTCTCTTCGACGGCAACTTTTCGGCAATCCATGAATTGCTCGATTTACACGTTCTCTTGTCTATCTAGTGTTACAAGAGATTCAGACTGGGGCAAACATTCGGTGGTTGACTCAGAGAGTGCCGCCGCAGTTGCCGGACCCGAGTGTGGCTGTTATGACGGTTGCCAGTCAAACAGATTGGGATATAATACTGATCCCTACGGATTCGAAGTGCCAGGGTCTTTGGGTTCCGCAGTCTTTTAGCAATCAGTTTTCTTCCGCGGAATAATGTTTTTTAGGCTTGCTTTATGTCATTGCATGAACATTATTCAGAAACGCATGCCCAAATTCCTGTCCTTTAATTCGACAGTAGTGGCGTATCTCCGGAACCAGGGAGGCACTCTTTCGTTTCCGTTATTCAATTTAATGGAAAGAATCCGTCTGTTGGTTATAGTACACCAAGTTCAGTTTTGGTCCGTCATATTCCGGGTCGTCTGATTGTTTTATCGGACTCCCGTTCTCTTACGGGTCGCTTGTTGCTGTCAGAATAGACTCTCAACAAACAAGTATTCAATCAGATTTGCTATCTATGGGAGCGCCCAATGATGATTTATTTATGACACAGCTTGCTAATCAAGTGCAGACGTATGTGTTGGCTTGTCCAGATCTCTGAGCTAATATTGTTAACGCTCTATTGATCTATAGGACGGAATGATAGGATACGCGTATCCTCCGGCGCTGTTGTTTTAGCAGGTATTGCTAAGATAAACAACCACAATACTTTTCTGTTGATAGCATCTCTATCTTCACAGAGATCATGAGTAATTTACTCTCTTGTCTACTGTGGGTCTTAACGTGAAATCTTCCTCTATGTGAGGATCTTTTTCACTGGGTAAATCGTGTCATCTTATCACAACCAGCAAGGTCGCAACCTTCATGTATTCCGTTGTGTGGTCCGTATTGCATTGTAAGCACTGTACTGGACGAGCTTTGGACGCGATTTCTTACTATAGGAGATCCTCTTCTTCGCTATTCTATGCGGCTAAAGTGGAGGCTCTTCCGTCGTGGTGTAGGGATCATTATGTTCATATTGTTGATCCCTCCATACTACTCATTGCTATTTTTTAGTATACTTGTTTCACAAGATCTACTGCAGCCTGTTATTATTTAGGTTATAGGTTTATGTTACCTCATACCTATGCACTCTATGATAGTTTACAATTGAGTCTTTTGTCTCTTTATCTAAGTCAGTTAGTAACTTTTTGATAAATAGACTTAGAATCTTTAGATTAAATTCCTATACGGATTTTAACTTTGGTTCTTATTTAGGTAAGTAATAATTTGAGCCTCTGGAAACAGTAGTTTTCAAATTCTGACCTTTTAGACAGTAATTCTGTTGGTTTCTCTTTTACTGTAGAGTCAGTGAGTTTCATGCACTATCGATGGATGATTTTCACTTTCATAGTTTCGGAATCAATACTTCCGTTACTATTTAGGTTGGATTGTTGCATAAGAGTTAGGCTCCTATTATCCGGAACCTATTATTTTAAGGTCCTTCCGTCTTCGTATGGGCATAGGCCTTTACTCTTTCCGGGTACAGTTTATGTATTTATAAACAGATATCTGTTTATTACTATGGGCGTAAGCTTCTTCTGTCTTTGATGTCTAGTAGAAGGACGTTACGCTCCATTTTATTGTTAATGGATTCTATTAACTATCGGTACTGCTTATGGTATATCATTGACTTAGCAGTTGTGCTTAAGATTTCGGCTCATGAAGTAAGAGTTCTTCTACTTCTTGGGCTTACATTAATAGTGTCGCTATTATAGATTTTTGAAGGCCGCTCATTGCGCTCAGCCATCCTCATTCATGAATTTTATCTCAGAAATATCGAGTCCATTTCTGGAGGCCTCTATTGTTAGGTCTATTATCTACTGCTCAGAATGTCATTACTTAACAGTTGCTACTATAGCTAGGTAGGCTGTCTGTTTCGGCAGTGTCTCCGTTCGGCTGCCCTCTTCGCTCTGGGCTATTTGACCCAGGGCAAGAAAAGGGGGGGGGGGGGGGGGGAGGGTGTTCCCTTGGGTCACCTGTTTTACTATGAAAACAAGGGGATACCTCCTCCGGAGTTAGTAATTCTGAGGTGTTATTGGGATGGTTGTTTAGTGAGAAGTTTAGGTTTTTAAAATTCATTCAAGTCTTAGTTTTTAAAGTATAGCTTTTGAATATTGCATATGTCAATGGACATGATTATGCAATCCTCAGACACTTTTAGGAGTATAAGAGTCTCTATTCTCTAGACTTACTTTATTTATTGGCTTACTTTAAAAATTATTAGTATAAGGATTATATTGGATATTAATAGAGTACATGGATGTATGAAGCTCAATTTTGGAAGGGGTTGTATCTTTCTAATTTATCATAAATAAGAAAGATACATGTAAGGCCTATTACTTCTTTTTCCCTACAGGGGATGACTCTATTTTATTTTATTGAGCGTATTCCATTTTGCTCTATGTCCTTGGCCCTCCAGCCTTTTTACTATTCAGCTATGTCTGGGTCATTGGTACAGTATAAAAATGTTAAAAAATTTATAGTAATTTATATATTTTTTATACTTACCAATGACCCAGACGGGGATGGCCCTCCCAGGAGTTGGGAACTTTTACCTCCCCGCTGAGTACATAGCGCTTACCAGGCACTGGTTATTAGAATGATTAATGGCGCCAATTTTGGAACGTCCTTGACACTGCGCATGCGCAGTAGGGGCGAAGTGTGGAGGGCCTTTCAGGACATGTTTTCTTTAGTTTTAGATGCAAATTTTGATTTGGGGGGCAAAATTTGTGTTTGGCCCTATATTTTAAGAGTTAGCACCAGCTATGTCTGGGTCATTGGTAAGTATAAAAAATATATAAATTACTATAAATTTTTTAACTTTCATTGATTTTTTTGTGTTCCTATTTTATGGTTTCCACCTGTATCTAATAGATAGATGCTTCGAGACTGTACTTTCATATTTATACCATTGGTGACACATAATAGGAGGATGATGCACGGCAATAATTTTTGAATAAAAATGCAATATGGAATGATTACATTGTTGTTCCTGTTGTCAAATGGTAGGTGCCTGAGAACAGATACATGATGGGAGAGGGAGGACTTCAATTCCCACTTGTTGTGGAAATCTTTTATCCATTTCATAACGTGCAACTTATTTTTTAAATGCCCAACAGGCCTATAATATATTTTGCATGTTTTATAGAACAGACCATCCACCGTGGGAGACTAGGGTCTTATTGCGTTGCACTTGTTAGTATTATTGTGTCCGTGGGAATATTGCCCACCTGTGGAAAGTGACCAGTCCACGGTGACTGTACTGCAGATTTGAATGTTTCATTGTTTACTGGTGTCAGCTTGCTTTGTAATAATTTAACAATTTTATGTTTCAGACCAAAAAATCGTCACAAGCAGTCACAAAGGATGCTGATGATGCAGAGTCGCACAATGCTGATGCTGAGGTTTTGTCTATTCCTGAAATGTCAACGTCATCCATTAACGATTCTGATAAAAAACCATGCAGTTATGTATCATTGGAATATAAAACAGTTGGAACATCTCCTCTTAGGCTAACAGAAGATGTTGAACTATCTGTAACAAAAGATTCTGAGAATGCAGATAGTAATGATAGTTGTATCTCAAAGCATATATCGGCAGCAACTTCTCCCTTCCGTTCCCATGTGGTGGAGAACATCTCTGTTATGAAAACAGCTGGCAGTGATTTACAGGATGATGGGAGTGATTCAAAGGAAATACTGTTTAATAAAACAACATCAAAAGTAGATGTGGCCACTCAAAAAGTCAAGGTTATGGAAAATAGTGATTCTGCAGAGTCCATGCACCCAGCTGTGGAGACACTTTATCAAAGGGATCAACTTCCAGAAAAGGATTTTGGAACATTGTCAAAAAATGCTATTGCAGAGCCTGATATTTGTACAAATTCAGCATTTGTCCCACACAAATCTGAAGAATCGGTTAAGGATTCTAGTCCAACAGGGGAACATCCCGATAGAACCAACAATTCTCATATTGAGAATGATGTTGGGGAAAGTAAAATTAATAAAAGCCAGGGATTTAATAAAGAGATTAATGGTGATGAGGAGACAAGTCTTTCAACAGAAACTAAGGTGGATAGAAATCTTCCTGAGATTGAAAAGAATGTCTTGAATGATGACGACAAGGATATTTGTGCAACAGAAAATGTTGATGATGTTCCATGTTCAAATATAACATATAAAATGGATGCATTGGTTAAAAATATTGAAATGCCCGAGGACTCAAGTAGTTTGAAGATTGTTAGTTCAAAAAGTACTGAACAGAATTTAGATTCACACTGCACAGAAGATATAAGTAATACAGAGAATGTTGAACTGAAGCTTGAAAATATTGATAAAAAACCATTGGTATCTTTTCACAATGTCATCTCTTTGTCCAGTGATGAAGTGAGTGACAGTCCAAACAGTGTGGTTTTGAACGATAGTGCTGATATATCACTTGAATTAAAGATGTCATTGTCTCCAGAGTATGGAGGTAGTACTTGTCCCACAGTTTTGCCTCATTTGACGGCTCCAGAAAGTTCAGATAATGACTTAGAGTATTCTGATGTATTAAAACCAGTTTTATGTTCTGAACTTACTTCTAATAAACTTGTTGAGCAGAGTAAAATTCATGATGAAGTATCTGAAATAATTATTTCAAGTCAGACTGAGGATGACGACAACTCAGCTAGTGATATGGAGGCTGGATGTAATGATGCACCACTGGGAAAATGGCATAAATCAAACTCAATTGAGTATTGTTCAGATGTAGATGTTTCAGACAAAGAAAATAGTTTTGAAGTAGAATCATGCTCTGACAATGATGTGTCTTCTTTTATGGAAACACCATCAGTTGTGCAGAAAAGTTTTCTATCGTGTGAGGCCAAACATAAACTTATCTCAGGTGCAAAAAAATTGGACAACTGTTGTGAAAAAGACAAGTCTGAACAAAGGACGGAGAAAATAATGAAAACTGAAGATTCTGAACTAGTAGTTGATGATTTACAATCTGTTAACAGTGATATCAGCAAAGAGTCTCAACAGAAGTCTAGTGTTGATCACAGAGAGGAAGTTATAGCCGTGGATAATAACAGAGAGGTAATCAAATCAATTTCATCCAAGATGGATGTTGACGATGACATAATGATAGTTGATTGCGATTCATCATCTGTGATTAGTATTTCAGATACTGAAATGGAGACTGAAGAACAGGAAAGTGATCAGGCATTATGTTTACAGAAAAAATCATCTGACATAAAACTTGAGACTGAAATGAAACATTCCGTGTCAGCTTTCAAAAGTGATAAGACCGATTTGTGTGATGATGTGGAGACATTTGTAAAATCTGAAAAACTTAAAAATATACTGCATAGTGACAGTAATGTTTCATGTACAGTTAAATCGAAAGATATTGAATCTGATGATATCAAATCTGATATCAAATCTCCTACTTTGTCTGTGAAATCAGAAGTCAGATCTGAAGATTTAGTCTGTAGTGATCGTGACTTGACATTGCTGGAACCTTGTAGCATGCAGTCAGAGGTCATTGACGCTTCATCACTTGTATCAGAAAGTAGAGACATATATGAGAAACAAAGAGCTAAAAATATGAGGAAGAGATCATCCAGTTTCTCTGAAGAGATTGGTGAAATCGGGCCCAGAAAAAAACACTGTTCTGAAAGTTTGACAGCTTTGGAATTGGGTAAGTAACAAATAGTTGAAAATTTGGGACCCTCAAGCTTCAAAATAATTTTCCCTAATTTAGGTCGGGTGGCATGTAGTGATTGAAGTGTGCGTGTGTCCATCCATGTAACCATCTGTCCGTCCGTGTGTGTGTGTGTCCAAGTTAATAACTCGAAAACGGTTAGGGCCACAGTCATCAAACTTCACACAATTATGAAAGACCATGGGAGGATGTGTCGCACACCATAGCCAGGTTCATACCTTCAAGGTTAAGGTCACATTTCAAGGTCACACTAAAAATCGGTCAATATTCATGTCTCGGCCATAACTCAGAAACGAATCATAGTACAGTTGTTAAACTTTTTACAAATGTTAAGGACAGTCAGAAGGTGTGTCGCGTATAATAGTTTCCGCCACATCTGCAAGGTGAAGGTCACAATGGTGGGGGGGGGGGGCGGGCATGTGTTACCTTAGTAACATTCTTCTTGTTTTTCATTACTTTTTGTTGTGAAGTTTTAGAACCTGGAATTTCTGAAGTTCTTAATATTAAAAGGCATGTTGCTGAATCTATCCTTGATCTTCGTGTGCATGTAGATTTACGTTTGGTGGTAATACTGGGTTATTATTACCACTTAATCGTCCGTCTTCTGTGATCTTCGTGTGCATATAGATTTACATTTGGTGGTAGTACTGGGTTAATGTTACAACTTACAGTACTGGATAATTTTGTGTCGCAGAATCCACTTGGCTTTGCTTGCGAAATGAAAAATTGAGGGGTGCCGAAAATCGCCCTCCTGAGATATAGTGAGGAAATCAGGTCTTATATTTCGTCTAAATTTGTGAGAATCCATTTGGATTCTCGTGAAAATGGTTGCGAGAATCCATACCTACTGTGAGTGTCTCAGGATCCCATGACGCCACCATGGTTGAACCACTGTTGTATACTGATAACACATTTAAACCTTTTACCCAACACACCTTTTTAATTTTTAAAACTAAATTTGATAATTTTTAAACAATAAATAATAAATAAATGATAAAATAATTAAATGAACAATATTTTACCAATAAAATCTTACAAATATGGCTGTCATTGGAACCGGCTCCCCTGAGATAATTACGATTATAAAAATTGGCTCTAAACTGTATAAAGACAAGATGATAAATCGTTAACAATACATTGTGTGGTTCATCTTTAAAAGTTGAACCTCACAATGAAGGTATTGTGTTACAGTACAGTCATCATGGATTGGTCGTAACCCATGCGTGAGTAGTAATCCGGCCTGAAAATAAGCAGACTGACATTTGCAGAATGAGGTACCCAATATGTAAATTCTGCAATATTATTAATAAAAAAAATGTTGCATTTGACAGGACTTGAGCAGGGGTCAAAAAGACTGGCACAGTGGAGCCCACTTAATTGGATGTCTCTCAACTGAATAACCTTGTTAATTGAATATAATTTCCCAACACAAAACCATTTACCATACCCTCAGTACAAATTTGACCTGTTAATTGAATATAGGTTATAGAATAAACTCCTGTTAAATGAATAAAAAATCTTGCAACCTGTCGAGAAATTACCCTGACGCTTCCCAGTTTTCCTTTGTTTGTTGACCTATTTAAGATTAATTAAGATTAATTTAATAAGCCTGTTATCCACACGCCACGCAGTGCTCTGTGGCTGTACAAAATGAAAGGTAGAGAGCTAAAGGTTATAGCGCCTGTGTCCGCAAGTTTCTAGTCTTTTTTATCGAGGAAAGTTAGTTGGTAGATGTGTGTCTTCAAGCCTTTTTTATACCCCCCGCAATATAGGAATCACCCTGTCCGTCCGTCCATCTGTCCGTCTGTCCATCCTTATAAGCGCAACTCCTCCTAAACCGTTTGAAGAATTTTCATGAAACTTTTCACAATGGAAGAACTCCATATGAAGATGTGCGTGAAGCAATATAATTCCGTTCTGACATTTCCAAGGGGAGATAATCTAACTTATACATTTCAATTGCTACATCATATGGTTGTGTCCTCGTAAGTGCAACAACTGAGGTGCAGGGGTTATCACTTTGTGAGCTTGCTCACAGTACCTCTAGGTGAATTTGTCAAGTGTTTGTGGTGTTTTTAAGTGGGGTGGTAGAGCATACCACAATTTTGGGGCAATGGCTGAAAAAGTTATATCGCCTGCGGCAACCAATTTAGACCTCTTTTGGATGAGATTAAGAATATTTGGCCTTAGTACAGCCAATACAGGCACTTAATATATTATTATATAAGTTATAATAGAATAAATGTTTATCTCTAGAATACAGGAAAGGGACACAATCCCTGTTAATGAATACTCCTGTTAATTGAATAATTTTCATTGGCAAAGTGGCTGTTCAGTTAATAGGGTTCCAGTGTATCTACACAACGACACAGAAAATCACTTTGCATCACCATAAACTGATGAATGGTATCACATTGCTGTACCACAGATTTTTCAACAAAATTTATACTCGACTACTACATCAGATATACCATTCTAGAAAATCTTGTGGGTGACTGGGTGTTCTTACATTTATCTGACTGTTTAGTAATCTGAATGTAGTGACCATCCATGAGTGGATGGTCACTTCATTCACATTACTAAACTTCAATAAATTATCAAATAAACCAGGGTTTCCGCTAGACCGGCTGCGGGTCCGTCGACCGGACCCATTCCCCCCGCCGATCATACTATGATAAGTCAGAAAAGCTGGTGGTTAAAATGTCGAGTACAATGCTGTATTGTAACGACACTCAGGATCCTTTGTTTCCACGTAATATACGCATAATTATATTGTATTCTATGCCTACTATTACTGGCATCAACCTGATACAGTTAAAACTAAAAGTCCTGTCCTGAAATGCGCACAAATAGCACGGCGATATGCGCGTTAATCTACGCGATATGACCATAGTAAGGCTATCAAATTCTGTAATTATGGCCTGTGCACAAGCAATGTTTCAGCCAATGGCCCTCCGGGTAACCCGGAGGTCCATTGGCAGAAACATTGCCCGTGTTTGCTATGAGTAACCAGGAGAACCTGCCGTGCTTTGGATGCCATTCGATATGGCAATTGTGTGCAATTCATACACGCAATTAAGCCTAGATAAGCACACAGTTCGTGACAGGACTTCTAGTTTTAACTGTACTTTATAACCCCCAGACGAGAGGGGGAAACAAAGTTCAAATCTTAAACGTCGCCTATAAAATTTTGGACTCAAATTAAAGTTAAAACTAGAAGTCCTGTCATTAACTGCGCACAAATAACGCATCAATCAGCGCGTTAATCTACGCGTTATGACCATAGTAAGGCTATCAAATTCTGTACATATCACCTGTGCACCAGCAATGTTTCAGTCAATGGACCTCTGGGTAACCCGGAGGTCCATTGGCAGAAACATTGCCTGTGGTTGCTATGAGTACCAGGAGAACCTGTCGTGCTTCGGATGCCATTCGATATGGCAATTGCGTGCAATTCCAATGCGCAATTAAGCCTACAGTTAAAACTAAAAGTCCTGTCCTGAAATGCGCACAAATAGCACGTCGATATGCGCGTTAATCTACGCGATATGACCATAGTAAGGCTATCAAATTCTGTAAATATGGCCTGTGCACAAGCAATGTTTCAGCCAATGGACCTCCGGGTAACCCCGAAGTCCATTGGCAGAAACATTGCCCGTGTTTGCTATGAGTAACCAGGAGAACCTGCCGTGCTTTGGATGCCATTCGATATGGCAATTGCGCGCAATTCATACGCGCAATTAAGCATAGATAAGCGCAAAGTTCGTGACAGGACTTCTAGTTTTAACTGTAGATAAGCACACAGTTCATGACAGGACTTCTAGTTTTAACTGTACTAAAAATAAGACAGTTATGTTACAAATTAGAGTAAAACAGCAATGTTTTGACAAGTAGGGTCAGGGCTTGCATTTTAGAACCGTGGCCAGGCTGATGAATAGGCCAGATAAAAAGGGCCACCAGTCCTGATTTGTACTGTTCAGGGCTGATTTTGTAGATTACATAAACTGTGGCAGATGCATTTGCCGGCTTGATAGATTGGTGACCAGGCTGACTTATCAGCAGGGACCGACCTGGGCATGCGCCAATGCATATTTGGTTCTGAAACATCAGGACCTGGCTCTTAAATCTCAGAAATAGGCTTCTCACTTGGCGCATAACTTCTCAGATCATATTTTGATATTCTTTTGATGGATAATCGAGAGAGACACTCTTACATGTATTATATATATGATTATCATTTATCATTGTTGTAGAGTGCTTAAGTTAATACTTCAAGTCTTAATTACCAAGCATTAATCTTCACTGTGGTTTAAATAGGCAGCCAAGACTTGATCAGAAACCACAGTGAAGATTAATGTTTGCTATAGTGTACTAAATGAAAATGATGAGAGCTATTACATACTTGCAGTGTGTGTTACAAACAGCGGTGTGACTCCGTAAATTGAAATCTGGCACATGAATTGAAAAAATAGGCTCCAAGGCTAGAGCATATTTTAAATAGTCCTGATCGGTCCCTGCTTATCAGCCTGGTGAGAAATGTTTTGAGGCTGATTACCAGGCCTGTGCTGTTAGGCCAAGTGAAAATGCGAGCACTGTAGGGTACAGTATGTTACAACATCTTGGATATCATTGACAAAATTTGTGTCAGAAAGTGCTGTTCCAAGCTAACTGATGTTGGTAAATTACCAAATGGTAACTTATGGGGAAACATTACTTTTGGGGAACATTACTGACCAAAGCTAAAATAAATTGAACAAATATGTAAAAATGATGAAAATGTATTTTTCAATATCAACAATCAAAATATTTGACACGAAACATGTCAGGAAAAACGTTTGTAAAAAAATAATGGAGCCCTTTCTCATTAGAATGCAAGTGATTATTAGACCTGTACTTTCATAGATTTATAGTCAAGGACTGTTTCAGTTTGATCTGTTATTGAGAATCAATGTTAATGACTTAATGTTTAGGCGATACACCCCTTAATGGGTGTCGCCCATTATGGATAGCTGTGTCTCCTAAACATTTACGTTAACAGTCCTGAAAATAAGCAGTCTGACATTTGCAAAATGAGGTCCCCAGAGGGAGGGTGAATTTGATGATGTTATCCCCTGCAGTGGACCAATTTATCCTCTGGGTACCTCTTTCTGTTCAGTGATTCAGATTGAGGTTCACAGAGGGTAAATTTAGTGATGCTACCCTGCTGTGCAGGGTAGCATTGCTAAATTCACCCTCTGGGGATCTCATTTTGCAGATGTCAGTCTTATTTTCTGGCTTGTACGTTAATATAACAATAACATGAGTTTGGAGGGCGGTACGGTTTATTAACGGCCCGAGAGGAATGAATAACAGCCCGAGGGTTTATTACCGGCCCAAGACGAAGTCGATGGACATTAATAAGCCAGAGGGCTGTTATTCATTCCTCGAGGGCCATTAATAAACGCTCGACAAAATCATATTATTACTATTATTACCATGACCGGAAGCGGGCGGCGGACTGTTAATGAATTTTGTTTTCATTAACGCCTGCGGCTCGCTTCCGGTTGCATGGTGTCATGAATTACTGAGTCTTAACGCCCGCTAAACTCTGTTAATATACTAGAGAACGGTAATAAAGTGGTAATAATTCTCAATAATAGATCAAACTAAAACTGTTATTTCATTTGAATGTGATATTGTTAAGAAACTACAAAAGTAGTTCATCAGAATATAGATTGTTACTTTCTCCTTACTGTGAAATGGCAGGTAGAACTCACCATGATGATTTCATTACGAGCCATTACTCGGTGGCTCAGACGGTTAGTGGTACATCTCCAAGTTGTCTCGCATCTCAACACTGACGATAAGGTTTTGATTCCAGGTGTACAGTTAAAACTAAAAGTCCTGTCATGAAATGCGCACAAATAGCACATCGATTATTGCGTTAATCAATGCGTTATGACCATAGTAAGGCTATCAAATTCTGTACATATATCCTGTGCACCAGCAATGTTTCAGTCAATGGACCTCCGGGTAACCCGGAGGTCCATTGGCAGAAACATTGCCTGTGTTTGCTATGAGTAACCAGGAGAACCGGTCGTGCTTTGGATGCCATTCGATATGGCAACTGAGCGCAATTCCAGCGCGCAATTAAGCCTAGATAAGTGCTCAGTTCGTGACAGGACTTCTAGTTTTAACTCTATTCATCTGGAATTTGTGATCCAAAATCGTTATCTGGGAGAGGTACCAGTTACTCTGATGGCCGGTAGTCTCGTTGCACACTGTAGGCGAATCTCTCAGTCAATGTACAATAAACAACTTATCAAAAAGTGTATACGCATTATCAATCTAGTTAGGTTAGAATTGATATCAAGTTAATAAGGTTAGAAACAGGCCTGGCATTTTCAGGAGAGCGATTCATTTGCTCGCCTACTGCTTGCCTTAAAAAAAATTAAGGAGGGCGAAAACTAGCCCTCCTGGCCTTAATAATGGTTACCATAACAGCCTCTTCCTAAAACCCACATCTTTTCAAATCTCTGCTACATGTATGTTAGTGGTGTCTGTAAGACGGCCACACTGCCCCTCCCATACCTCCGGAGGTGTGTAATAAGGGGGGGGGGGGGGGGGGTGCAGTAGTCCCTCAGACACTATCTTGTTAGCAGCACCAAATAAAATGTACAAAGCCCACTAGGCAGAATTCATTAAGACTAAAACTTCATTTTGCCATTTTCATCTCTTGTAAGCATCAGGAGAGCTAATCGCTCCCCAAGGACACGCAGGGGGAGCGATTTTTAGCCCTCCTGCATTTTTAAGAATGCCAGGCCTGGTTAGAAATGCACATCATCTGAACCATGTTAAGACATAAGTAGAATTAATATTGTCCAGCTGATATCTAATATTAAATTAGTGCCTTGGTAGCTCACAGTCGATTAGCGCCATACAGATTATAACCACAGTGTGTGTCTCTGGAAATTCAGAGCAAGTCGAGTTGCAGGAACAGAATAGAAATGCGATTCTGTGCCTACAACGAGACTTGATCAGAATTTTTGGAGACACACTGTGGTTATGATAAATTTATCTCACAATATTGACCACAAAATGTGTTATAAAACTATTGTAAGAGGAACTTTTTCATTTGTCTTATCAATGGAAAGATGCAAATTGAAAAATAGAATAGCGTTCATTGATCTCCATATTGAGGTCAGTGATGATGTTACACTTCAGAGAAAATTACGTCACTGGGATTCACTTTACTGAATACTGTCTTGCGAAGTGGAGCAACTGTGCGTTTCGTCATTGTGAATTTGGTTGTTACTTTTGCAATAATTACTGGTGAATTAAATATCCCTCTTGGTGTAAAGGTTTATTATATTTTAAAATATGCCGTTCATCGTTTATTGATGTGGAGTTTTCCACATTTCATAGCGAAAGCTAATCCTTTTACTCCTTTTACTTTTAAGAGAGAAACCTCGACTCGTGCGTTCAGGAAAATCCCAATAATAGACTACAAACCAGCCCAAGATGCCGAAAAGTGCGCATAATTTAACTATTCATTGAGTTAACTTCCCAAGTGACATTTTAGCATGCCGTGCATAATAAATACGTTACAGGGCATATGCCTCACCTAATATTGTTTTCTCTGACGGGAAAAACGCAAAGCGATCGAAAAATTATATTAATGCCGTTGTTTTGGCAACAGCAGAATCACGCGCTTGTATCGGGCCCTTGATACGGATTCAGAACAAGGGCCCAGATACATTAAACTTTAATTGCGTAACAGTGCAAAAACACCCCGATTGTGAGATAAACTCAGAACCGTCTAACCTTCCAGTTCTGACGATGTGAGTTCTACTCCAGGTGTAGCCATCTGGACTTTGTTCCTCTAAATAGTTTTCTGGGAGAGTTGCCAGTTACTTGCCAATGGTGGCTGGAGGTCTCACCGCACACAGTAGGCTACTCTCTGGGCCAATAAAATCACTGTCAGACAAGCCTTGTGTGCTGTCTTTCCTCCAATAAAACTGGTAGTGATGTGATATAAGCCTGGCTTATGAAAGCGACATTAAACTTTAACCCTTTACCTAACGTAACGGCCAGCGCTATTCTCAAAAATCGCCAATTTTCATTATTTTTTTCATTTTTTCTCTCAAAAACATAGGTTATGACCCCTCGTTGAGCTCGTTCCAACGAGGGGTCATAACCTATGTATTTGAGACAAAAAATGAAAAAAATTAGTTATTCAAGAATTATTTTTGCAAGTGTCGTCTGCTTTTCAGGTTAGGTAAAGGGTTAATCTTTATCAAACAAACAAACTAATAGTAAATTATTTTATCCATCTCAGATTTAGTGAGATGGATAAAATTACGGTCTACGTGGCTAAGGAATTTTTAATTTTGGCGAGAGGAGGGCGAAAGGGCACAAAATTACCCCAAATCTTTCTAAACTCATTTTTAAAAAAAACAAAAAAACACCTACTTCACAGTCTGCTAGAGTGAGGTGATGCTTCAAGCAGGCAAGACCCCATTGAGGTGGTTGTTGTGTATTTTTTCAGTTTTAAATTACAGTACAGTGGAGCCCACTTGATTGGATATCTCTTAATTCTATATCCCTGTTAACTGAATATAATTTCCCAACACAAAACCATTTACCATACCTCCAGTACAAATCTGACCTGTTAATGGAATATAGGCTATAGAGTAAACTCCTGTTAATTGAATAAAGAATCTTGTAACATGTCGGTAAATGACCCTGACTCACCCCAGTTTTCCTTTGATTATAGATCTATTTGGCCTCAGTACATCCAGTACAGGCATTTAATCTATTATATCTTGTTTGACAGAGCTCATGGAGCTCTGTCAAACAAGATATAATAGAATAAATGCTAAGTTTGTCTCTATAATACAGGAAAGTGACACAATCTCTGTTAATTGAATACTCCTGTTAATTGAATAATTTTCACTGGCAAAGTGGCTATTCAATTAACAGGGTTCCACTGTATCATGATTAGAACTGTGGAGTGTGGACAGAGAATTTTGATTTGATCTCAACTGAGTCATCACCTGACCGAAATTGTCATTCTAGTGTTCAACTGATGATCGGAATTGGCCACCACAATCGGCTGATTGTGGGCAATCGGATGACAATGGTGGTCCATGTGATGAAATTTTGCATGTGCTTTTTGTATCATGTCCTCAGAAATGTAAATAATTACAAGGTGAAAAAAGTTTCCCGCAGCGATTTAGTAGTAATGCATCCTCCACATACTGTAGTCTCAATATTTTCATCTTGTTTGATCGATTCATTTCGGGATTTCACTACCGATCTCGCTAATAATGCATTATATTTTGCATTGCACAGCACAAACGTTCTTGTGTATTTCAGATGACTTCATTCTTCTGCAGTAAGCAGCACATAAACTAACGAGCATTTTCTGCACTAATTGTGACAGTACTAATAGTTCCAACTGTGCTAGTGTACAAATATATCCCAATAGGATTGTGATCTGTTTGAGAAAAATACTGTTGTGATGATGATATTGTATGACCCATCATTGAAAGGAATGTCATTACAGTTAAAACAGTTAAAGTTACAGTTTGAACCAGAAGTCTTGTCACGAACTGTGTGCTTATCTAGGCTTAATTGCGCGTAGGAATTGCGCGCAATTGCCATATCGAATGTCATCCAAAGCACGGCAGGTTCTCCTGGTTACTCATAGCAAACACAGGCCATGTTTCTGCCAATGGACCTTCGGGTTACCCGGAGGTCCATTGGCTGAAACATTGCATGTGCACAAGCCCTATGTAAGAATTTGATAGCCTTACTATGGTCATAACGCGTAGATTAACGCGCAGATCGACATGCTATTTGTGCGCATATCAGGTCAGGACTTCTAGTTTTAAGTGTAGACTTATTGAGTTCTTCAAGAATTGTTTCTGAAAATGATGTCTACTAACTAGGGCTGTCGCGACTTATCATTTTTTGTAATCGACTAATCGTGACCAGTAATCGACGGTTAGTCGATTAATAGTCGCTTCCCTCGATTTTTTAGCAAATCATTCTTCTGTTCGTAAAACTCTGAAATGACAATGGCACCAGTGTGTTCAGACGAAGTGGGGTTGTGAGAACAACAAATCGGTCCCCACTGAAGCTACATGTAGTCCAATCTTGGACCCACAGTCCGTAATATAATTTTTGGGGTTGGTACGTCCTGTAGGACGTACCAACCCCAAAAATAATATTACTGACTGCGGGTCCAAGTTTGAACTAGATTGAAGCCGATGAATTAAAATGAATTTACCAAAGAACGTTCCTGCATATGTTTCCTTTCTGCAATAAGTTTCTCGAAATTTTGAACATTGAGATCTATGCATTCCCTCGTCAGTTGTTAAAATTGGATCTTAGTCTGAAGTTCCGAACTTTGAGAAGTGATCTGACGTTCATAATTTTGTCACTTCCGCCCTTTGGGTTTTCCAATGGGTGCATTCGTGTGAACAAGACTGGAGAAATTCAGAAGAATCTATTCTCGAGTTACTGTGAGTGTTCTTTCTTACACAATCAGTGACAGTCGTACAGTCTTCTGGATATGAATGTTAACTATGGTTAGATATTTAAAGTTATTCACCTTCATTGATCATTCACCTCACAAAACAATGCAATTTAGCCCCGACGTGTAGTAGACGAGTACCACCTTGAAAATGAACGACGATGGACTAAAAATAGAAAACGTCGACTACTTCAATAGTCGACGGTTAGTCGACTAATCGAATAATCGCGACAGCCCTACTACTAACTATTTTTAACCTTTTGAACTGGTCATGATTAGCCTTTGTGCAGAAATATGTGATCTTAAACACCAATAAATAAATAAATAATAAATAAATAACCTTTTGAACCCTGGTGATATCTTCCATGTCAGTTCTCCGGCAAAACCTAGAAGAGTCCATGTTTATTATTTGGAGGTAGAGCCATTAATCCCCTGTGGGAACCCCAAGAAGTGAATCTGCTTGTTAGCTCACCTGACTGAAAGTCAGAGGGAGCTATTCTGATCACTTTTTGTCCGTCGTACGTCGTGAAAGTGGTGTTTGGGTCATTTTCTCCCAAGCCACTGGCAGCAGTTCAATGAAAATTCACATGAGTAGCGGTTATATAGGGGCATTTGGGTTTTTCTTCAAATTGGGTTTCTGCTCATATTGTGGAGTGGGGTGGGGCCAAAATGCACAAAATTTAACCCTTTACCTAACATGAAAAGCAGACGACACTTGCAAAAAAAATTCTTGAATAACTAATTTTTTTTCATTTTTTGTCTCAAAAACATAGGTTATGACCCCTCGTTGGAACGAGCTCGACGAGCTCGTTCCAACGAGGGGTCATAACCTATGTTTTTGAGACAAAAAATGAAAAAATAATAAAAATTCATTGGCGATTTTTGAGAATCGCGCTGGCCAGTTTTGGCCGTTACGTTGGGTGAAGGGTTAAAAAAATCTTCCCATGAACCAGCCGTAGCAGAGACTTGTTATTTAGTATGCAGCTTCCATTAGAGGTGTAGACTCAAGTTTGTTCAAGAGAAGTTTGACGGGCAATATTTCCCTTTGTTCTGAGAGGGGCAAGAATTTTTGCCCCACCCAGAATTTCTATTTTCTGAACCGAGAAGAAGTGAATCTGCGTGTTTACTGTTGTAAACAAGCTATGTTTTACTGGTTTTAGAACCCAGTCACCAATGCTTGTGGTGTAAGTCCTCTAAAATCGGCAACAATTCTGTGGTAAACAAGCTATGTTTTACTGGTAAAATAGGACCCATTCACCAATGCTTGTGGTGGAAGTCCTCTAAAATCGGCAACAATTCTGTGGTAAACAAGCTCTGTTTTACTGGTAAAATAGGACCCATTCACCAATGCTTGGGGTGGAAGTTCTCTAACTTGAGCTGCATGAGTGTAAATTATTGACTGAACTTGACTTTATATCTCCATATTGTGGTCATGATTAGGCATTGGCAGAAATATGTGACTTGAAACCCCAATAAATAAATAAATAAATAAATAAATAAATAAATAGAAGGCTGCACGTTGAAAATATTGATTGCACTAGCCCTTCACAGTGACACACTACTAGTAACTTATCAGCCATTCTTATTAATAGGACACATCATGTTCCTGGACTGGAAAAGTGGTCTCTCAGGTTCAGAGGGTTAACCCTTTATCTAAGAAATCATCCGCAAATGCCCCCATACCTTACAAATTGAACAGTTGAAAAAAAAAAAATTTTTTTTAAAAATTTCAAGAAAGCTGTATCGTGATCCCTCATTGGAACAAGATTGTTGAGGTCATTCCAATGAAGGGTCACATGATATGGTTTTGAAATTTTTTTTTAAATTGAAAAAAATAATGTTTAAAATAATAAATTTTGATATTCTATATGTTAGATAAAGGATTAGCTTCCTGAAAATGAGACGGGTGCGAGTGCAATTGCTCCCGTCGGCACCTGTGTTTTCTATTTTCTGGAAGCTAAAAAATGCACTTGTTGAAAAATGTGGAGCACTAATATACTGTGAGGGCACATAAATGTGTGTTGTTTTGAGAAAGCAGCACTCTGTGGCCAGTGGCAAGTTACTGTCATAATTCAGCACTTCCTTATACATTCAACCTCTTGAACCTGAGCGGCAGCTTTTCTGGCCAGGAACATGATATGTCATAACGTAAATTAAATAGGATGGTTGTTCGGTAAATGTGTGGGGTAGACCAATCACGTTGAAAATATTTATTGGTCTACCCCAGATAATGAATATGGGCTCTTCTAATTGATGCCATTGAACTGGCATGGAAGATACCACTAGAGTTCAAAGGGTTAAGGTTTCTGGTGTTTGGTGACAGTATTCCCTCGAAAATTCATATACAGTAGAATCCTCTTAATTGAATATCCATTTTGCCAGTGAAAATTATTCAATTAACAGGAATATGCAATTAACAGGGAAAAGGTCAGTTCCCTGTGTTCTGGAGGTAAAGTGAGCATTTATTCTATTATATCTTGTTTGACAGAGCTCATAGAGCTCTGTCAAACAAGATGTAATAGAATAAATGTCTTGGATGTAGTGAGGCCAAAAAGGTTGATAAATAAGGGGAATTTGGTGCATGTCACAGTAATTTTTTCGACATATTACAAAAATTTATATACAATTAACAGGAGTTTACTCTACAACCCATATGCAATTAACAGATCAAATTTGTACTGAAGGTATGGTAAATGGTTTTGTGTTTGAAAATTATATTCAATTAACAGGGATATACAATTAAGAGATATCCAATTAAGTGGGCTCCACTGTACTAACATTTTACGGGTACAAGTTTCTCCCGTCTGATTTCACGGGAGCTTAAAACTGCACCTGTCAATTTTGTTCATTTCCAGCACTGGGTTAGAGTTGAACCTCAATAAATAACAGTAATTAATAATTGTATTAATTAATATTTGTTTTGCAGAAAAAGTGACATCACTTCGAACTGATGATGACAATGCTTCAAAGCCTGAAGATTCAGATATACATGTTCTATCACCATGTAATGAAGTGAACAGAAGGAATTATGATGTGAAGGAAAAAGACAGTACACTTCAAGTGAATGATGAAAGAACACCATATTTAAAATTAAGCTCTAATAGTGATGGAAAGGCTTGTACAGAAAATGAACCGACTGGTAAAAGTAGAGATGAAACTTCAGTTGTAGATTGTGACCTTGAGGTGCATAAGCACGACGTGTCTTCCACACATGAGAGTGAAAGCAAACTGCCTGCTGAGGGCTTAGATGAGACGCAGCCTCTGGAACAAGAAGATAGTGAAAATGAGATAGCAGCTGAAAGTACCTCAAAAAATGTTGATTTGAAAAGCAGCGAAGAAGAATTGAGTAATGTTCAAGTTAATGGTGATGTTGATTTAGATGTGACACCTTTTTTAGAGCCTGATGAATACACCAATAGGTATGAAAATAATCAAAACATTCAAAATGAAGATAATACAAATATTCCTTTCAAGAGAATAAATTCTGAAAAAGATATCTGTGCATCAAATGAAACCGACGGTAAACGTTCACTATCTTTTGATGATTTAGTGAAGAAAACAGTGGAAGAAATTAATGAAAAGACTGGAGAAAAAAATGCTGAAAGGGACATGGGAGATGAAAATAATGAAATTGAGATGGGAGATGAAACTTGTGAAAGGGAGATGGCTGAAAGGGACATGGGAGATGAAAATAATGAAATTGAGATGGGAGATGAAACTTGTGAAAGGGAGACTGGGGAGCAAAGTTATAATGGGCAGAGTGGGGAAGAAAACAATGAAATGGTGACTGGAGAGGAAAATAGAATGGAGACAAGAGAAGAAATTAGTGAGCGTGAGACTGGTGAAAAGAACAGTGAAAACAAGACTGCTGCAAAAATTTTATGTGATGAAGACAGTACTTTGAAAGAGAGAAATGGCCAAGAGGATGCTAATATCAAACAAGTTGATGAAGATGTTGATTTAGATGAAACACCATTAATAGAGCATGATGACAGTAGTGAAAGTCAATCAGATGTTGATCAAAACTTTCCCAATGAGTGTATTGAGGAAGACAGGTTTGAGAAGATAGAATCTGAAGCGGAAACAGATCAAATTAATAAAAGAAATCAGACACCACTGGATGACGATGATGGGAATCAGGGAATTGAACAGCAGACATGTTCAAGTTCAGAAGTCGCATTGAAAGGTAGGAGAGTAAATGAGGCCAAAAATGATGAGAATGTAATGGATGAAGATTGTGAAGAGATAAAAAGTGTTGTGGATGTTGATTTGGTTGAAGGTATATATATAGAGATTATTACCATTATGTGGATGTACAAAATATGTATCTGAGTCTCGCTCCGGGTCCTAAGGGTAGATCACGACTCGTCGTGATCTGCCCTTAGAACCCGGAGCGAGACTCAGATACATATTTTGTACATCCACATAATGGTAATAATCATTTTATCTTACAATATATTGGGGATAAGTCAATAATGTAGACAAATATATAACAAACTATTTATTCGCACGGCTGAACAAAAAGAAAAAAAATGGAACTCACGCGAAAGGAATGTGCTTGTATCCGACCCCCTGATACAAACACCTGTATCAGGGGGTTGGATAGACGACAGTTGCGGAGTTAATACAGACAAAATACATGTTGATTGTAAGATAAATGTGTATTATCACCATTATGTTTATGTACAAAATGTTGTATGAGAGTCGAGCTCTTATTTTGAAGATCATATCATGCCATGTCGATGACTAACATGTTAAATTTGGTAAACTCCAAATAGTAATTTTTAGCTCATGTTCAAATAAAGTTTGTATCAAAAGGGGCATAATTCTGTTTGCACCACACAGATATTTATTTTTTAAATTAAAAAATCTTCTCCAGAACTAATAATCAAAATCTTTTGATACTTGGTATATAATATCTTTAGAGTGGTCAGATTCAGGTTTGTTTTGATACAATTCCCTGGATTCATATTTGGTAGAGCTGTAGGTTAACTGAAACCGAACCGAGATTTTTAGTTTTTTTAAAAAACCGAAACCGTCGACATCCCGTAATCTAACTTTTTTTTTTGTTTTTTTTAAATACTCTTTTGCTGCAGAAATTCACAGAATGTACCCATCCCAGAGTAGTGAGAGTACCCAGACACTGCCAATGGCAGTGTCTGGGTGCTCTTACTACTCTGGGAAGGCTACATTCTGTGAATTTCCGATATTTCAGTTTAGTTGTGTTTGTAGCTTTCCTCAAGTTGCGTGTAGGTGTCAGACCTCGAAAAATGGCCAAGCACAATAAAAGTTCTGTATATTTAGATAATTATTATATTGGCCTTCCTGAGTCTTCATGTATTATAGCTTATTTCGGGCATTCATTGAGTTTCACTCAATTTCACTGCCATCCAGTTATGACACCGGACATAAGAATGAGTTTTATTGAATTTTATTTGGCCTCATGAACAAACCGAAAACCGAACCGAACCGAGGTTTTATTCCACCTGAAAAACCAAAACCGAAACCGAACAAGAAATTTAAAAACCTACAGCTCTCATTTTTGGGCTCCTATCAACTTTGAACAATGTGAGGAAATGTAATTAAAAAAATTCTCCATCAGAACTACTAGTCAGAATCTCGATTTGATATTCTGCATCTTTAGGAAGTAGGGGGGGGGGGGGGGGGGGTGGGGGGGAAGATTGTTAAGAACAAGTCCCTTGAGGTATACTTGTACAGTTAAAACTAGAAGTCCTGTCATGAAATGCGCACAAATAGTATGTCGATCTGTGCATTAATCTACGTGTTGTAACCATAGTAAGGCCATCAAATTCTGTACATATGGCCTGTGCACAAGCGATGATTCAGCCAATGGACCTCCAGGTAACCCAGAGGTCCATTAGCAGAAACATTGCCTGCGTTTGCTATGAGTAACCAGAAGAACCTACCGTGCTTTGGATGCCATTCGATATGGCAGTTGCGTGCAATTCTTAAGCGTAGATAAGCGCACAGTTCATGACAGGACTTCTAGTCTTAACTGTAGGAGCTTAAAATTTAAATTAGTGTATTGTGAGGATTATTCTTAACCCTTTACCCAACGCAGACAATATCAAAATTTATTATTTTAAATATCATTTTTTTAAATTTTTCAAAAAATTTCAAGTTATATCATGTGACCCTTCACAAGAGCGAGCTCAATGAGCTCATTCCAAAGAAGGGTCACATGATATGGCTTTGTTGAAATTTTTTTAAAAATAATATTTTTTCAGCTGCTGAATTTGCATATTACACGGGCTGTGGCCGATTCGTTGGGTAAAGGGTTAAAAATCTTCAGATCCATCAGTCTGGATCTTTTGTTATTGGGTATGTAGCATCCCAAGTGGGGGAGATTTAAGTTTGTTCAAATCAAGTTCCTGGGTTCTTCAAATCAACCATTCAGAATCTATTGATACTTGGAATATGACATCCTGGTGGTGGGAGAAAAGGGCTCAGACACATATTTGTTCAAGATAAGTCCCAAGGTTGACATTTGGACTCCCTAGTTTTGCATAACTGGATATATGGCCATTACATCAGTGGTTGCATCCCAGTACTAAAAAAAATAATCTGTCATGGTCACAGACATGTTAACTCTCCCGGAATGCCCAGGAAAATCCCGGAATTTCAGTGTTGTTCCCGGCCTCCCGGACGGGAATCAGTTTTGGATAAAAAATCCCGGAAAACAATAGTCAAATATTTCGTTCCCGTTGTAACTTATGAAAAACGTTCTGAGTCAAATCACATGCATTTCAAACTCTGGTAAAAACTCACAAAGTAGTAAAATATGGATTTAAGTTAAATTTATTTAAGAAAAGGCTATTTTATGATATATATTTCAACTGTGTTCATGTTTATTTCTGGGGTTTTTCTTCGGAGATTCATGATAAATGTGCAAGTATCGAAGTGAAAATAGGTGACTTACTTTCAAAAAATTGAAAACTCCATCTTCATTTAAATACAGTTTTTGGAAATTAAAATAAATGAAAAGGAATTAAATTATATATATTTATTTATTCCTTCATAGAATAGCTTTAAATCTCATCCCTTTTCCAAAATCAAAATGTAAACAACAACTATTTAGCACAGCTTAAAAGTAGGTTAAAGTTGCTTAGGATGCCGACAAATTATGACAGCATATTTAAACACAATGGACTTATTTTCTAACACGACATTTATTCTGTTGTGCTGACTACAGAACTGTTAACTGTTGGCCATCTGTAACCAGAAAATTTCGAATGGAATTAAACAAAAATGCTTCAATGATAAAAAGAAAAGTTTTGTGTAGGACACAAGCGTCCCACATGCATGAAGTTTGATCAAGATACTTTCTGAGTACTAATATTCTTGAAGTAACTGAACATCAGGACATCTTTTCCTGTTAACATTTCCAGACTTGGGAAATTATTAGCTAAGTAGACTTTGATAACAGCAAACCACAGGTGGATGTGCTCTGTGGGACAGTGTAGTTATTTTATGATTTTTGGCTCACCAACGTTAGTTGTGTGAGCCTATGGCATAGCCCTCATGTCGGCGTCTGCTCTCAAATATTTTGAACTTTTGTGTACAGGTTTTGATTTTTTGGCTTTTCAATTTTTTTTTTAGTTTCAGCATATTGCTATAGTGGTTCACTATAACATTTAACTCTTTTCCAGGGTATTTTGTCGTAATTTTAACCCTTTGAATCAAATTTTAGACTTATTTTGATGTTTGCGTGCAGGTTTTGATGGGTTTTTTTTCCTTTCTTTCAAGTGGAGATTTACCTTGCAGCATATGTCCATGCTCTCTATTGTATGTAAACATGCATCTTAGGGCTATGTTTGTATTATTTAACCCTTTTCCTGCTGAATTACTTCAATTTTGGACTTTTATGTACAGCTTTTGGACTTAGGCTTACAGCTTCTTACTTTTATGTACAGGTTGTGATAAAAAAAAACAATTTCAAGTGAGGTTGACCTCACTGCATATTGCAGTGGTGGTTATTATAACATTGATATCTTTCCAGTGCATTTTTAAAATTTTTTTAACCCCTTCAATAGATTTTTGGCTCACCAACGTTAGTTGTGTGAGCCTATGGCATAGCCCTCATGTCGGCGTCGGCGTCCGCTCTCAAATATTTTGAACTTTTGTGTACAGGTTTTGATTTTTTGGCTTTTCACATTTTTTTTAAGTTTCAGCATATTGCTATAGTGGTTCACTATAACATTTAACTCTTTTCCAGGGTATTTTGTCGTAATTTTAACCCTTTGAATCAAATTTTAGACTTATTTTGATGTTTGCGTGCAGGTTTTGATGTTTTTTTTTTCCTTTCTTTCAAGTGGAGATTTACCTTGCAGCATATGTCCATGCTTTCTATTGTATGTAAACATGCATCTTAGGTCTATGTTTGTATTATTTAACCCTTTTCCTGCTGAATTACTTCAATTTTGGACTTTTATGTACAGCTTTTGGACTTAGGTTTACAGCTTCTTACTTTTATGTACAGGCTGTGATAAAAAAAAAACAATTTCAAGTGAGGTTGACCTCACTGCATATTGCAGTGGTGGTTATTATAACATTGATATCTTTCCAGTACATTTTTAAAAAGTTTTTAACCCCTTCAATAGATTTTTAGACTTATTTTGACGTTTGCGTGCAGGTTTTCATGGGGTTTTTTTTTTTCCTTTCTTTTAAGTGTAGAGTTTCTGCATATTGCTATGGTGGTTCACTATAACATTTAACTCTTTTCCAGGGTATTTTGTCTTAATTTTAACCCTTTGAATCAAATTTTAGACTTATTTTGATGTTTGCGTGCAGGTTTTGATGTTTTTCTTTTCCTTTCTTCCAAGTGGAGATTTACCTTGCAGCATATGTCCATGCTTTCTATTGTATGTAAACATGCATCTTAGGGCTATGTTTGTATTATTTAACCCTTTTCCTGCTGAATTACTTCATTTTTGGACTTTTATGTACAGCTTTTGGACTTGGGCTTACAGTTTCTTACTTTTATGTACAGGTTGCGATAAAAAAAACAATTTCAAGTGAGGTTGACCTCACTGCATATTGCAGTGGTGGTTATTATAACATTGATATCTTTCCAGTGCATTTTAAAAATTTTTTTAACCCTTTGAATAGTATTTTAGACTTATTATGACGTTTGCGTGCAGGTTTTCATGGGTTTTTTTTTTTCCTTTCTTCCAAGTGTAGATTTACCTTGTAGCATATGTCCATGCTTTCTATTGTATGTAAACATGCATCTTAGGGCTACGTTGTATTCTTTAACCCTTTCCCTGCTTAATTACTTCAATTTTGGACTTCCCCGTGGGAACCCTGGGAAGTAAGCAGCACTTGTTTACTGTGGTAAACCAGTTCCGCTTTACTAGTACAATAGGACCCAGTCACCAATGCTTGGGGTGAAAGTCCTCTAAAATGGGCAACATGTAGATCAACGATTGACTACACTTGACTTCATCTCCATGTTGTGTCACGATTAGCCATGGTGCATAAATATGTGACGTTAACCACCAACAAACAAACAAACAAACAATTTTGGACTTCTTTTGTTTACAGGTTTGGATTTTTGTGCTTTTAAAAAAATTTTTTTCTTCTTTGCATATTGCTGTGGGGGTTCACGATAACATTTAACTCTTTTCCAGGGTATTTCGTCTTAATTTTAACCCTTTGAATCAAATTTTTGGACTTATTTTGACGTTTGTGTGCAGGTTTTGATGTTTTTGTTTACTTTTATGTGCAGGTTTTGAGGTTTGTCTTTCTTCTCTTCCAAGTGGCAACTTACCTTGTAGCATATTGCCATGGTTCCTATTTTATGTTAGGATGCTTCTTGGGGTTATTATTATATTATTTAACCCTTTAGCTGCTTATTTACTTTAATTTTGGACTTTTGTGTGCAGGTTTTGTACTTTTGTGTGCAGGTTTTGATATTTTTTTTTAAGTAGAGTTTTACCTCACTGGCATATTACATGGTGGTTACTGTAACATTTTCAGGGTATTTTTCTAAATTTTAACCCTTAGGAACAAATGTGATACTTTTATGTGCAGGTTTTGAGGTTTGTCTTTCTTTTCTTCCAAGTGGATATTTTTCAAGTAGACTTTCACCTTACTGGCATGTTGCCGTTGTGGTTACTGTGACAGGGTATTTTTCTCAATTTTAACCCCTTAAAACAAATGTGATACTTTTTTTTACTTTTATGTGCAGGTTTTGAGGTTTGTCTTTCTTTTCTTCCAAGTGGTGACTTACCTTGTAGCATATTGCCATGGTTCCTATTTTATGTTAGGATGCTTCTTGGGCTATTTTTATATTATTTAACCCTTTAGCTGCTTATTTACTTTAATTTTGGACTTTTCTTTGCAGGTTTTGGACTTTTGTGTGCAGGTTTTGTACTTTTCTGTGCAGGTTTTGATATTTTTTTTTAAGTGGAGTTTTATCTCACTGGCATATTGCCACGCTGGTTATTGTAATATTTTTAGGGTATTTTTCTAAATTTTAACCCCTTGAAACAAATGTGATACTTTTTTTTACTTTTATGTGCAGGTTTTGAGGTTTGTCTTTCTTTTTTTCAAAGTGGAGACTTACCTTGTACCATATTGCCATGGTTCCTATTTTATGTTAGCATGCTTCTTAGGGGTTATTATTATATTATTTAACCCTTTAGCTGCTTATTTTCTTTAATTTTGGACTTTTGTGTGCAAGTTTTGAACTTTTTTTTTTTACTCTAGCCACCCCTTTACATTGGCCACCTGTTGGTGAGCCACGGGGTACTGATACCCCCACTCTAGTTACACTTATTTTGACGTTTGCGTGCAGGTTTTCATGGGTTTTTTTTTTTTCCTTTCTTCCAAGTGTAGAGTTTCTGCATATTGCTGTGGTGGTTCACTATAACATTTAACTCTTTTCCAGGGTATTTTGTCTTCATTTTAACCCTTTAAATCAAATTTTAGACTTATTTTGATGTTTGCGTGCAGGTTTTGATGGTTTTTTTTTTCCTTTCTTCCAAGTGGAGATTTACCTTGCAGCATATGTCCATGCTTTCTATTGTATGTATACATGCATCTTAGGGCTATGTTTGTATTATTTAACCCTTTCCTGCTGAATTACTTCAATTTTGGACTTCTTTTGTTTACAGGTTTGGATTTTTGTGCTTTTTAAAAAACAATTTTCTTCTTTGCATATTGCTATGGGGGTTCACGATAACATTTAACTCTTTTCCAGGGTATTTTGTCTTAATTTTAACCCTTTGAATCGGAATTTTGGACTTATTTTGACGTTTGTGTGCTGGTTTTGATGTTTTTTTTACTTTTATGTGCAGGTTTTGAGGTTTGTCTTTCTTCTCTTCCAAGTGGCGACTTACCTTGTAGCATTTTGCCATGGTTCCTATTTTATGTTAGGATGCTTCTTGGGGCTATTATTATATTATTTAACCCTTTAGCTGCTTATTTACTCTAATTTTGGACTTTTGTGTGCAGGTTTTGTACTTTTGTGTGCAGGTTTTGATATTTTTTTTTAAGTGGAGTTTTACCTCACTGACATATTGCCATGGTGGTTACTGTAACATTTTCAGGGTATTTTTCTAAATTTTAACCCTTTGAAACAAATGTGATACTTTTTTGACTTTTATGTACAGGTTTTGAGGTTTTTCTTTCTTTTCTTCCAAGAGGATATTTTTCAGGTAGGTTTTCACCTTACTGGCATATTGCCATGGGGGTTACTGTGACAGGGTATTTTTCTCAATTTTAACCCATTGAAACAAATGTGATACTTTTTTTTTTTTACTTTTATGTGCAGGTTTTGAGGTTTGTCTTTCTTTTTTTCAAAGTGGAGACTTACCTTGTAGCATATTGCCATAGTTCCTATTTTATGTTAGCATGCTTCTTAGGGGTTATTATTATATTATTTAACCCTTTAGCTGCTTATTTTCTTTAATTTTGGACTTTTGTGTGCAGGTTTTGAACCTTTCTTTTTTACTCCAGCCACCCTTTCACTTTGGCCACCTGTTGGTGAGCCACGGGGTACTGATACCCCCTCTAGTTTAACATGGCATAAATGCATCAGCATAGTTGACAACTAGTTCTGGATATAACCTGGTGTTAATAGTCGTCCGAGCTGAAAATTCACAAGTTTTTTAGCTCAACTTTGGCGAAGCCAAATTTGAGCTGATGCCATGGCCCGTCGTCTGTCTGTCCGTCAATAATTGGCTATGGCTCGGGCTAGAGGTCGTATTTATGAACCGATCTTTACGAAACTTCTTGGGTACCTTTGTTATGACTGTGGGACAAGAACGAGTGTTTTTGGGTGCGGTCCGAAATTCAAGATGGCTGCCAGATACCGTTTTGTACCGACGATGCAGAAATCTGTTTTTTGTACAGAACTTCCATATGAAAGCTCTGATTTGAATAATTTTTTGTACGAATGTTTAGTACCATGGGATACATCACATATAATACGGGTTTTTTTCGTGCGTAAATTATGCAAATTAGACTAACTTTGATGTTTTTTGGTGTTACTTTCAGCACTGTAAGTGCAAATGCCAATACAGCTTGGGCTAGATGCCGTATTTATGAACCGATCTTTACGAAACTTCTTGGGTACCTTTGTTATCACCGTGGGACGAGAACGAGTGTTTTGGGGTCCGGTCCGAAATTCAAGATGGCCGATGGCAGCCATTTTGTACGAAATTTGGTGCAATCAGATTTTTGCACAGAACTTCCATATGAAAGCGCTGATTTGAATAATTTTTTGTGTGAATGTTTAGTACCATGGGATACATCACATATAATACGGGTTTTTTTCTCGTGCAGAAATTATGCAAATTAGATGAACTTTGATTTTTTCAGTACTGCTTACACACAGTAAGTACACATGTCAATACGGCTCGGGCTAGAGTCTGTATTTATGAACCGATCTTCACGAAACGTCTTGGGTACCTTTGTTATCACCTTGGGACGAGAACGAGTGTTTCTGGGTGCGGTCCGAAATTCAAGATGGCTGCCAGTGGCCATTTTGTATCGAAATTAGGTCTAATCAGTTTTTTGTACACAACTTCTATACGGCTCAGGCTAGATGCTGTATTTATGAACCGATCTTTACGAAACTTCTTGGGTACCTTTGTTATTACCGTGGGATGAGAACGAGTGTTTTTGGGTGTGGTCCGAAATTCAAGATGGCCACCACCAGCCATTTTGTACCAAAATTAGTGCAATCAGTCTTTTGTACAGAACTTCTGTATGAAAGTTCTGATTTGAATAAATTTTTGTATGAATGTTTAGTAACATGGAATACATCACATATAGTACGGGTTTTTTTCTTGTGCAGAAATTATGCAAATTAGATGAACTTTGATTTATTCAGTGCAACTTATACTCTGTAAGTGCACATGTCAATACGGCTCGGGCTATAGGCTGTATTTATGAACCAACTTCACAAAACTTCTTGGGTACCTTTGTTATCACCTTGGGACGAGAACGAGTGTTTCTGGGCGCGGTCCAAAATTCAAGATGGCTGCCAGTGGCCATTTTGTACCGAAATTAGGTCCAATCAGTTTTTTGTCACAACTTCTACACAGCTCATATTTGTGAACTGATCTTCACGAAACTTCTTGGGTACCTTTGTTTTCACCTTGGGACAGGAATGAGTGTGTTTTGAGGTGCGTTTGTTATCACTGTGCTATGAGAACAAATATTTTGGGGTTCAGTCAGACCCACTCTGGGACTCAAAGATTTTTTCTAGTTTAGCATCTGACTGTCACCCACCTTTACAATACTTTACCTATACATTTGTTACAGGCAACGGTCAGTAGTTTTGTACAGACCGTTACAATACTTTATATGTACCTTTGTTATCAGGTCATTACCTAGATGTTTGTCATTGCTGTGTCACATACTATACATGTACATGTCTTTGTCTTGACAAGTTGAGCTACAGTGTCATTGACACTTTCATTCTTTTATTTTGCCCCCGCGCGAACTTTTCCCTGAAATCCATCCCATTTCCCTGAAAATCACCCTCAGGTTCCCTGAAAAATTATTCTGGAGGTTAACATGTCTGCATGGACAACAGAGTTATAAATAATAAAATAATTTTATTCCTCTGTGGTATTGACTAGCCAAAGATGCTAATAAATTCCTTCCTTAAACAACTTTGGTCAGTTGAGTGCTTCTTGTTTTTTAGCTCACCTGAGTGAAGCTCAAGGGTAGCTTTACTAATCACTTTCTGTCCGCCATTGTCCGTTCGGCGTAAACTTTACATTATCGACTTCGAACAAACTACTTGTTCAAATTGAACCAAATCTGGTGTGAATGTTCCCTATCATATGTCAATTCAAGTTTGTTCAAATAAAGTTGTCACACCCTTCTGTGGGTGTGTGTGTGGGGCGGGGGGAGGCACCACAAGGGACATAATTCTGATGGCACACATAAGTTTGTTTCCAAATTTAAAAAAAAGAATTTTCTTCAGAGCCGCTAGTCAGAATCGTTTCATATTTGGTATACAACTTCTCTAAGGGGGTCAGATTCAGGTTTGTTCAAATCGAGCCCCTAAGTTAATATTTGGACTCTCATTTGGAGCCCAAATTTTAACTTAGTGCAATATGAGGAAATTTCTTTGAATATCTTCTTCAGATTCACCAGTCGGAATCCTTTCATATTTGGTGTACAAAATCTCTTGGGGGAGGAAGTGTGGGGGGGGGGGGGAGGGGGAGGGGGTCAGATTCAAGTTTGTTCAAATCAGCCCCTGGGTTAATATTTGGGCTCCCAATTGGAGCTCAAAGTTTAACTTTGCGCAGTACGAGGAATGTTCTTTAAAAGTCTTCTTCAGATTTACCAGGCAGAATCCTTTCATAGTTGGTATTCAACATCTCTGGGGGGGGGGGGGGGGGGAGGGGTCAGATTCATATTTGTTAAAATTGAGCCCCTGGGCTTATATGGGCTCCCTATGGGGGCCAGAATTTTAACTTAGTTCAAAATGAGGAAATTTCTTCAAACATTTTCTTCTTCATATCCACCAGTCAGAATCCTTTTTGTATTTGGTATATAGCATCGCTATGCAGGTCAGATTCATGTTTGTTCAAATCGAGTCCCTTGGTTTATATTTGGGCTCCCTGTGGGAGCCTGAATTTTAACTTAGTGCAATATGAGGAAATTTCTTTAAAAATCTTCTTCAGATCCACCGGTCAGAATCCTTTCATATTTTGTTATACACCATCTAAAGGGGGGGTCAGATTTATGTTTGTTCAAATTGATTCTCTGGGTTTATATTTGGGCTCTCTATGGGGCTGCAGTTGAAAATATTGATAGGTCTACCCCACACATTTACTGAACAGCCATCCTATTTAATGACGTTATCACATATCATGTTGCTGGGCGGAAAAGTGGCTGCTAGGTTTTAAAGGGTTAAGCTTCTTTCAGTGAGGGATGAAAAGCTATATTTTTGAGGCAAGAGTTGAAAACTTTGTTATTCAAGAAATATTTTTCCAGTGCGCTCTGCTGTTCGAAGTAGAAAAAAGATTAAAAAATTATAACTTAGGCCCTACAAAGTAGATCTTCTGTTTCTCAGGCCATTATTTGTAAAATTGCATGCAGGGAGGCGGTTTTTTAGCTCACCTGACTTTCAGTCAGGAGAGCTATAGCAGGGACCGATCAGGACTATTTAAAATACGCTCTAGCCTCGGAGCCTATTTTTTCAATTCATGCGCCAGATTTCAATTTACGGAGTCACCTGCTGTTTGTAACACACTCTGCAAGTATGTAATAGCTCTCATCATTTTCATTTAGTACACTATAGCAAACATTAATCTTCACTGTGGTTTCTGATCAAGTCTTGGCTGCCTATTTAGGCAGCCAAGACTTGATCAGAAACCACAGAGAAGATTAATGCTTGGTAATTAAGACTTGAAATATTAACTTAAGCACTCTACAACAATGATAAATGATAATCATATATATAATACATGTAAGAGTGTCTCTCTCGATTATCCATCGAAAGAATATCAAAATATGATCTGAGAAGTTACGCGCCAACTGAGGAGCCTATTTCTGAGATTTAAGAGCCAGGTCCTGATTTTTAAGAACCAAATACGCACTGGCGCATGCCCAGGTCGGTCCCTGCTATAGTGATCACTCACCGTCCGTCGTCCGTGAACATGGTGTTTGCATCTCCTCCTCCCAAACCGCTGAACCAATTTAATTGATATTTGAGATAATAGTTTGTTATGACATCGCAATTTGATTTTGTTCAAATCAAGTTGCCTCGCCCCTTGGTAGGGCCATGCCCAAAAAGTATACTTAAATCCAGGGCTCGATTTAACTGGATTAGCATAGCACTTTGCTCTCCAATTTCTGAATTTTGCTATTCAAGATTTATTAGTTTCAAGTGCTTTTGGATCAACTGCTAATCAATTTTCCAGGGTGAATAGTAAATTGCTATTCAAAATTTTCAGATTAAATCAAGCCCTGCTTAAATCTTGAAAAATCTTCTTCTCATGAACCAGTGGCAGTAGCAGAGACTTGATATTTGGTGTGCAGCTTCCTTTTGAAGTGGAGACTCGGATTTGTTCAAGAGAAGTTTGTGGGGCTATATTTAACTTGTTATGGGAGGGGCAAGAATCTTTGCCCCTCCCAAAATTTCTATTTTCCAAACCGAGAGGCAGAAATTAGTATTTTGTTTTTTTATGCGTTTTGGTCAATTTCAAGACAAATTTTTTTTTTTTTTCACTGAATATTTGGGGTCTGGGTGGGACTTCGAAAATTTTGGACCAAAATCCGGAAATTTTTTTTGTTTTTTTTTTATGTGTTTCGGTCAATTTTAAGAAATTTTTTTTTTTTTTTACACTGAAAATTTAGGGTCGGGTGGGACTTCGAAAATTTCCGAACAAAAATAAAAAAAATCTTTTTTTTATGCATTTATCTAAATTTTGGGATGTAAAAGTGCAGGAAGTGAAAATAGAAGGAAAATCCTGTGTATTGTGTGGGCATAACTGCCTCATCTAGTTGGTATATGCTTTTCTTAGGAGGGGCGTATGCAGAGTATTCAAGTCAAGTCCCTGTTTTGATATTTAGACTACCATGTCAGGTGAGTGCCCTCAGGCCCTTGTTAGCTCACCTGACTGAAAGTCAGGGTGAGCTTTTCTTATCACTCTTCGTCCCCTGTCCGTCGTCCTGTGTGAAGGTGATGTTTGAGCCTCATTCTCCTAAACCACTGGCCACATTTTAATTAAATTTCATGTAAGTAGTGGTTATATAGGGGCATTTTGATTTTTATGCAAAATAGGTTTCGGCTCATATTGATCAGAGGTGTGTGGAAAAAATGGCCAAATTTTTTGAAAATCTTCTTCTAATGAACCACCAGTAGCAGAGACTTCATATGTGGTATACAGAGTCCTTTTGAGGTTTAGAATCAAGTTTGTTCAAGAGAAGTTTGTCGGGCATTATTTGCCTTCATTATGGGAGGGGCAAAAATTTTGGCCACGCGTAAAATTTCTATTTTCCGAACCGTGAGATGATAATGGGTCATAAGTAGTTGATTGATGCAAAAAAACCTTTTCTCATTGCCCCGTGGGAACCTCGGGAGCTAAAAATAGGAAAAACCTTAAAACTGCCATATCTCCAAAACTGCAAGGCACAGAGAATTCTTATTTTGTATAAAGCTTACTTTTATCCAGTAGAATAGAATGGTTAAAAAAAATCCCTATCGGTTTGATCACAAGGTACTTTTTTCAGGACTTTGAAAAAGTGCTGAGTCCGCACTTTTTAACACCGTAGGCAATGGGAAAAACATTAAAAAATCTTCTCCAGATCCAGCAGGCAGAATCTTTTGATATTTGGTATGCAACATTGTAGGGTGGATCTGATTCAAGTTTGTTCAAATCGGCCCCCTGGGTTCATATTTGGGCTCAATTCGAACTTAGTGCATTTCAGGCAAATTTCTTAAAAAATCTCCAGATCCAGCAGGCAGAATCTTTTGATATTTGGTATGCAACATTGTGGTGTGGATCTGATTCAAGTTTGTTCAAATCGGCTCCCTAGATTCATATTTGGGCTCACCATAGAAGGTCGAATTCGAACTTAGTGCATTTCAGGCAAATTTCTTCAAAAATCTTGTCCAGATCCAGCAGGCAGAATTTTTTGATATTTGGTATGCAACATTGTGGGGTGGATCTGATTCAAGTTTGTTCAAATCGGCCCCTGGGTTTATATTTGGGCTCAGTATAGGAGCCCAAATTTGAACTTAGTGCATTTCAGGCAAATTTCTTAAAAAAATCTTCTCCAGATCCAGCAGGCCGAATCTTTTGGTATTTGGTATGTAACATTGTGGGGTGGATCTGATTCAAATATGTTCAAATCGGCCCCCTAATTTCATATTTGGGCTCACTATAGAAGCTCGAATTCGAACTTAGTGCATTTCAGGCAAATTTCTTAAAACATCTTCTTCTCCAGATCCATCAGGCAGAATCTTTTGATATTTGGTGTGCAACATTGTGGGGTGGATCTGATTCAAATTTGTTCAAATCGGCCCCCTGGATTCATATTTGGGCTCACTATAGAAGCCTGAATTCGAACTTGGTGCATTTCAGGCAAATTTCTTAAAAAATCTTCTTCTCCAGATCCAGCAGGCAGAATCTTCTGATATTTGGTATGCAACATTGTGGGGTGGATCTGATTCAAGTTTGTTCAAATCGGCTCCCTAGATTCATATTTAGGCTCACTATAGAAGCTTGAATTCGAACTTAGTGCATTTCAGGCAAATTTCTTAAAAAATCTTCTCCAGATCCAGCAGGCAGAATCTCTTCATATTTGGTAAGCAACATTGTGGGGGTGGATCTGATTCAAGTTTGTTCAAATCGGTCACCCTGGGTTTATATTTGGGCTCGGTATAGGAGCCCAAATTTAAACTTAGTGCAGTTCAGGCAAATTTCTTGAAAACTCTTCTTCTCCAGATCCAGCAAGCAGAATCTTTTGATATTTGGTATGCAACATTGTGGGGTTGATCTGATTCAAATTTGTTCAAATCGGCTCCCTAGATTCATATTTGGGTTCACTATAGAAGCTCGAATTCGAACTTAGTGCATTTCAGGCAAATTTCTTCAAAAATCTTCTTCTCCAGATCCAGCAGGCAGAATCTTTTCATATTTGGTATGCAACATTGTGGGGTGGATCTGATTCAAGTTTGTTCAAATCGGCTCCCTGGATTCATATTTGGGCTCACTATAGAAGCCCAAATTTGAACTTGGTGCATTTCAGGCAAATTTCTTCAAAAATCTTCTCCAGATCCAGCAAGCAGAATCTTTTGATATTTGGTATGCAACATTGTGGGGTGGATCTGATTCAAGTTTGTTCAAATCGGCCCCCTGGGTTTATATTTGGGCTCAGTTTTGGAGCCCAAATTTGAACTTAGTGCATTTCAGGCAAATTTCTTCAAAAATCTTCTCAAGATCCAGCGGGCAGAATCTTTTGATATTGGGTATGCACCATGCTTAGGGGGGTGAGATTCAAGTTTGTCCCTGGCCAAGTCCCTGGCTTCATATTTGGGCTCACTGTGGTAGCCCGAAATATAACTTAGTTCAAAATGGAGAATTTTCTTTAAAAATCTTCTTCAGATCCAGCAGTCGGAATGTTTTGATATTTGGTATGCAGCATCCTTAGGGGGGTGAGATTTAAGTTTGCTCAAGCCATGTCCCTAGGTCCATATTTAAACTCACTGTTGGAGCCCGAATAACTTAGTTCAAAATGGAGAATTTTCTTTAAAAATCTTCTTCAGATCCAGCAGTCGGAATGTTTTGATATTTGGTATGCAGCATCCTTAGGGGGGTGAGATTTAAGTTTGCTCAAGCCATGTCCCTAGGTCCATATTTGGACTCACTGTTGGAGCCCGAATAACTTAGTTCAAAATGAGGTATTTTCTTTAAAAATCTTCTTCAGATCCAGCAGTCGGAATATTTTGATATTTGGTATGCAGCATCCTTAGGGGGTGAGATTAGTTTGTTCAAGCCATGTCCCTAGGTCCATATTTGGACTCACTGTGGGAGCTCGAATTGTAACATAGTTCAAAATGAGGAATTTTCTTTAAAAATCTTCTTCAGATTCATCAGTCGGAATGTTTTGATATTTGGTGTGCAGCATCCTTAGGGGGTGGGGGTGGGGGGGGGGGGGGGGGGGGGAGAAGATTCAAGTTTGTTAAAGCCAAGCTCCCTGTGGGAGCCTGAATTATAACTTAGTTCAATATGAGGAATATTCTTTAAAAAGATTTTTTTTTTTAGATCCTCTGGTCAGAATCTTTGGATATTTGGTATAAGCTTTTCTTAGGAGGAGCAGATGCAACTTGTTGAAATCACTTCTCTGGGTTGATATTTAGGCTACCATGTCAGGTGAGCGCCCTCAGGCCCCTTGGGGTCTCTTGTTTATTTTATTTCTTATTTTTGTAATTATTTCTTTGCCATCAAAAGTTCATGTTCCTAGTATGTTATCCCTTAGGCCTCATAATCAACAGAATATCATGGGTGGACGTGAATTTCGTCCCTTGAGAGCAAGGAGGCTTTGCAATTTATCAATTTTGTTAACTTGGGTAAAATATCAGACATAAACCATTTAATTGTAATTTTTTTTTAAAGTTTACGTTGGTTATAAAAGGAGAGCATGCGGCAGCCAAAAGACCATGCAGGAGGGCCTGAGAAACAGATTTTTAAATTTTTTTAGGCCTTAGAGACTAATGATGTAAATTTGTCTGTTGTAGGTGATACAGTTGGGGAAGATAATTCTGATCGGACTTCATCGTTAGACGGAGATAATGATTGTGTTGTAGGCGATGCAGTTGAGGTGGATAATTCGGATCGGACATCATCTTTAGATGGAGATAAGGATTGTGTTGTAGGTGATACAGTTGAGGATAATTCGGATCAGACTTCATCGTTAGACAGAGATAATGATTGTATTGTAGGTGATACAGTTGAGGTGGATAATTCAGATCGGACTTCATCTTTAGATGGAGATAATGATTGTGTTGTAGGTGATTCAGTTGAGGATAATTCAGATCGGACATCATCGTTAGACGGATATAATGATAACAGAGAGGAGTTTGATGTTGAAGCTTCGTTGTTTGAGACTGAAGTAAAAATGGACGAGATACCAGTATCTGACCTTGAAGAGGATAGTTGTTCTGAACTTGGTGACCAGTCTTCATCAGCCGAGGAAGAGAAAACTAATTCAGATGATGATGAAGACCCCACGGAATCACTAGAAGGTGATGACGAACTACAAACTGATGAATCCGAAAACAAAACTCATAAAGAGAAATGTGTTGAAGGAGATGTAAATGTGCCTGATGAGGTTGACGAAGAAGTTTCATCTGTTTCTGATAAATCTTGTACAGCAGATTGTAACAAAATGGATCCACAAGAACTTAATTCTTCGAATAGTTGTTCAAGGCAGGTTGATGGAATATGCTGCAAAGATGTATGTGAAGCTCAAAAGACTGACGTGTCTGAAAATGATTGTCCTTCATCACCAGTCATAGAATTTCAAGGACATGACAGTGATCTAGTTAAATTGCCATCATTGACAAAAACACCGAGAAGAAATGTGTCTTCTCAAAGATTGGAAAATAAAGTTTCCGAAGAACTGAGCTGTTCCTTTGATGAAGCTGACTACAGTCCAGTCGTTATTAGAATGGAATCTCTTGAATCTGATGAGGAAATTAGTAATCAAGAGAGAGATGAGGGTAGTCAAGAAGACATATTTGAACACAATAGTGATGATAGTGCTGAAGCAGAACACATACATAAGGAGCAAGAAATGGAGCAGTCAACTTCTCTCAGAAAACAGAGTGAAGAGTATAGCTCAGTAATGACACTAAATGAAAGTGAGAATGAAAATGATGAAATGCTGTCGACAAAGTGTTCATATTTGCCAAACTCCAAATTTGAAGATGATCACATCTCTGATGGTGAACGTAGTGAAATAGGGCTAAATGATGACACATTCATTCAACCTTCTGTATCTAAATTAATGCATAAACGAACTGCGGATAGTGACTTCCTAATGTCTCCAGCTAAAAGAGTAAAAACAAATGTGGAGGAAATCAATGAAAATGAAGCAAAAAGTATTGAATCAGATTTCAGGTGTGACGAGTTAACCGATACTCAGTTGGTGAATACTCCCAAATTAGAAACAAAATTAAAACAAAAACTTATCGAGTCCACTTCTAGTTCAAGCAAGGAGAAGGCACGGATGATTTTGGAAAGGCTGAAAGCTAAGAGAGAAAAGATGCTCTCTGTCAAGAAAGAGTCGAGTTCCCCAACTTGTACCAACAACAGTCAGGAGACAGCGGGAGATATTAAGCCTTCTGGTGTACAAAGAAAAATACTGAGTTCAGCTACTGATATCACCCTTGATAATATTAATGATTACGTTGGCAGGTTTGTGTATATTTTTATATTGGGTATGGCGGGGGGAGGGGGGGGGGGGGGGGGGGCGGTAGAGCTGTAGGTTTTTAAATTTCTTTTTCGGTTTTGGTTTTTCAGGTGGAGTAAAACCTCGGTTCGGTTTTCGGTTTGTTCATGAGGCCAAATAAAATTCAATAAAACTCATTCTTATGTCCGGAGTCATAACTGAATGGCAGTGAAATTGAGTGAAACTCAATGAATGCCCGAAATAAGCTATAATACATGAAGAATCAGGAAAGCCAATATAATAATTACCTAAATAATACAGAACTTTTATTGTGCTTGGCCATTTTTCGAGGTCTGACACCTACACGCAACTTGAGGAAAGCTGCAAACACAACTAAGCTGAAATGTCGGAAATTCACAGAATGTAGCCTCCCCAGAGTAGTGAGAGTACCCAGACACTGCCATTGGCAGTGTCTGGGTACTCTCACGACTCTGGGATGGCTACATTCTGTGAGTTTCTGCAGCAAGAGAGTATTTAATAAAAAACGAAAAAACTTAGATTATGGGATGTCGACGGTTTCGGTTTCGGTTTTTAAAAAAAACTAAAAACCTCGGTTCGGTTTTGGTTAACACTGCCATTGGCTGTGTCTGGGTACTCTCGCTAGTCTGGGATGGCTACATTCTGTGAATTTCTGCAGCAAGAGAGCATTTAATAAAAAACGAAAAACCTTAGATTACGGGATGTCGACGGTTTTGGTTTCGGTTTTAAAAAAAAACTAAAAACCTCGGTTCGGTTTCGGTTAACCTACAGCTCTAGTGGGCGGCTTTCTCAGCGATCACAGCAACATTAAGTGGATAGAATAAGGCCTAAAATAGTTGAAAATCTGGTCCTTTTGGCTGTCACTTGCTCTCTTTTTATAACCAGTTCCAACTTAACAAAAATTAAATGGCTTATGTGATATTTTAACCCTTTACCCAACGCAGACGATATCAAAATTTATTGTTTTAAATATAATTTTTTAAAATTTTTCAAAAAATTTCAACAAAACCATATCATGTGACCCCTCATTGGAACGAGCTCAATGAGCTTGTTTTAATGAGGTGTCACATGATGTGGTTTTGTTAAAATATTTTGAAAAATTAAATTTTTTCAATAGCTCAATTTGCATATTATGCTGGCATTTGCGGGCGATTCGTTAGGTAAAGGGTTAACCAAGTTAATAATATTGATAACTTGGTCCGTTGAGTGCAACAAGGTTTAGCATTGCAAAGCATTCTTGCACTCAAGGGACTAAATACACAATCACCCATGCTATTGTGTATGGGTATACATGTCACCACCACATGAACCTATGCACCTGTGATTATAGTCCCGATTCGACTATCTTTGCCAGAGTTCTGCCCCTTTTTGACTTTCCTCAGTCGTTTATAGACTAATTCTTTCGAAACTTGGTATACATGATCACCGCCATGAGAACCGTTGCACCTGCAATTATAGGTCTGGTTGGTCTATTTTTTTCTGGAGTTAAGGCCAAAATCGACTTGAAATAATCTGCCACATAAGTCTGAATTTTTTCCAGAGGGTTTCTTGAAGGTTTTTAGACTGTTTCGTTTGAAACTTGGTATGCATGTTCACCGCCATGGGAACGTGTACCTGTGATTATAATTTCGGTTGGACTATTCTTTCCAGAGTTATGCCCATTTTCGACTTTCACATTTTTGTCAACATTTCGGTTTTTGGATGATAACTTGAGTTTGGATTTGCCGATCAGCACCAAACTTGGTTTGTGTCTCAGTCATACTAAAATACAAGTTCACTTCCATTTGGGGTTCTGTCCGATGTTATTGGTTGATCCTTGGATCAAAACAGTTATGTACAATTCAAAAAAGCCTACCGGGTGCACAAAACGTGTATTGTCACTAAATAACCTGTAAAGTGGAGATTCCACCCAAACAATAATTGCATATTTATTGCAGAGCATAATAAGCACAAGCAAAGTTGAACCTGGAGGTTCATTGGCTGAAACATTGCATCTGTTTTTGTCCATATTAGGGACCTGTGAATTGTCAATTTTGATTGAATTGGTGAAAATGAATTCAAATTTTGAATTGATTTTTTGAATCAAACTTTGAATCGAATCACAGTTAATATTAGGATACAACGTCAAAAGAAAAGTTTTTTCTAAATTATTAAAAGATTATTAAAAGACACACATGTGGAGGGTGGATTACTACTAAATCACTGTGGGATTGATTTTTCACTTAGTAATCAATTGTTTACGATTTACTATGTTCAAGGTCACAGTGACCTTGAACATATTAAATCGTAAATAATTGATTTCCGGATAACTTGATAATGGTTTGACCCACTTTCATGAAACTTCATAGGCAGGTTACCATCAATGAGAGGAAAAACCCTATTTATTTTATACTCGCTAGGTGAAAGGTCAAGGTCTCTGTGACCTTCAACATAGTAAATCGTAAACAGTTGGTTTCCGGATGATGAGTTGATAATGGTTTGACCCACATTCATGAAACTTCACAGGTAGGTTGGAATAGGTGAGTGGAAAACCCTTATTTATTTGGCACTCACTAGGTCAAAGGTCAAGGTCATAGTGACCTTGAACATAATAAATCGTAAACATTTGGTTTCCAGATGATAATGTTTTGACAATGGTTCCACCCACATTCATGAAACTTCATAGGTAGTTTGGCATTGGTGCAAAAAAGAGCCTTATTTATTTTGGAACCACTAGGTCAAAGGTCAAGGTCACAGTGACCTTTCACATAGTAAATTGTAAACAACTGGTTGCCGGATGATAAGTTGATAATGATTAAACCCACCTTTCTGCTGTCACAACTCAACATTGGATCAGTGATCCTATCATCATTGTTAAAATTTAAATCAACCCGTGCTAGCAAGTTAACATGCGCATATTCTAAGGTTTTTCATCTGCGACCATTTCTAACCAGGTTATCTCCAATGAACTTGGATTTATTATTGGTTTTTCAACCTCAACATTCAGAGGTGCATTCTAGTAAGCCATAAGTAGGGGTATTAATCACCTTCATTGATAGTTCTAGTTTTGGAAGGAAAAGTTTTCTTTCCATAAAATTTGCCTTTCATAACTTCATTCCTTTGTAGTGTTGATGAACCATGTCTAACTGAATGTGACCCTAAATACTTCTTTGAACTACTTTGGCAGGTAAGCGATTAAGGCCACTTGGGGCCTCTTGTTAGAAATACCATCTGTGTCTTGATGAAAGTGAATACCTCATTTTGGTGACTTACATGTATTATGGATACTTTTAGTTCCTTTCAGACTCACCTCACACAGGACTGTCACCTGAGAGTCAAAGCCCAGGTGACAGTCCTGTTTGGGTTAGGGGTATTATAGAAATGACAGGTACATTTGTTATTTCTAGAAGTTATTACCAATACAGTGGAGCCCACTTAATTGGATATCTCTTAATTGTATATCCCTGTTAATTGAATATAATTTTCAAACACAAAACCATTTACCATATCTTCAGTACAAATTTGATTTGTTAATTGCATATGGGTTGTAGAGTAAACTCTTGTTAATTGTATATAAATTTTTGTAATATGTCAAAAAAATTACTGTGACACGCACCAAATTCCCCTTATTTATCAACCTTTTTGGCCTCACTACATCCAATACAGGCCTTTAGTCTATTATATCTTGTTTGACAGAGCTCTATGAGCTCTGTCAAACAAGATATAATAGAATAAATGCTCAGTTTACCTCCAGAACACAGGAAACTGACCAAATCTCTGTCAATTGTATGCTCCTGTTAATTGAATAATTTTCACTGGCAAAATGGATATTCAATTAAAAGGATTTTACTGTACCTCCACCATGATTTTCCACCCTGTACTTTTAATCTGCCCTGTATATTTATTTGTTTTCCTCCAATTTTCCACCCTGTTCTTTTATTCCGACCTGTACTTTTATTTGGCACTTGAGTAAAGTGGCTTTCAGTACTTTTCAATAGAACCATAATAGTTTTCTTCTAACATTCAACCAGGTAAGATATAAGACAGGTAACCCTTTTCCTAACATTGTTAGTATTTGTCTCTTGCCATTTTTTTTTTCTTGAATAATTATCAGTTTTCATTAATTTTGTTGGCTCCAAAACATATCTTGTGTCTTCTCGCTGACGCAAGCACAATGAACTTGTCTCTTAAGGGGTCATAAGCATATGGTTTGGATCCAAAATATTATAATTAGAATGGCAAATTTTGGGAATGAAGCTGGCCAGATATGTTAGGTTAAAGGTCAATAAAATGTTTTGCTGTATAGAACCTAACATAAGGGACATGCCTTATTATGGGAGAAAAAGTTTTCTTTTTAAGTGATATTCATTGAAAAATTTGTCACCTTTGAATAATAATTCAGCATGCCACCATTTAATAAACAATATCATTAATTTAAATATTATTCAAAATTTAGGTGTAGAGATGTAATAAATGGTGTTGATAAGTTATTTAGAGCTCCAGTACACCTTCAACAGAACCCAAGAGTCAAAGCATGGATGTGAGTATTTATTTTTTCAACTACAATGTTTGTTTTTAGCTCATCTGAGCAAGGCTCAAGGAGAGCTTTACTAATCACTTTCTGTCTGTCGTCCACTTTTACATTATCGACTTCTTCTCACAAACTACTTGACCAAATTGAACCAACCCTGGTGTGCATGTTACCTATCATATATGTCAATTCCAATTTGTTCAAATAAAGATGTCACGCTCAAGAGGTGGTGGGGTGGAGGAGGGTGATCACCACCAGGGGCATAACTGATAGCACCCATAAATTTGCATCCAAAATTCAAAAAAATTTTCTTCAGAACCTCTTGTCAGAAACGTTTCATATTTGGTATATGGCTTCTCTTGGGGTGTCAGATTCAAGTTTGTTCAAATCGAGCCAATGGGTTAAGATTTGGGCTCTCTATTGGAGTATGATTTTTTATCTACTTTTTAACTATGAACTTTCATGTGATATTATCATTTTATACCATGATTACCTATTCTACTATATATGAAAAGCCTTTGACATAAATTTTAGCTGTATACACCAACCGTGGTTAACAGGCCAGCGATGGGATTTCAGTGGTAAAAATTGACACCTACAGTGGAACTATATCCAAGATGACCTTTCGTGATGTCGACCTGAATGTGAACTTGTCTAAATTTATCGCACATCGCCTCGCGAAGAGTGAAATGAAAGTGGCAATTATTTATTATGTTTTTAAATGAGTTTACCCCATAAAACACCAAAAATTAACAAACATGCATTGTCTCATGTTAATAAAACATCTATAACTCAAAATAATATGTTATTATGTTATTAAAATGAAAAATGCCCTGTTTCTTTTTCTGTTTCGTTTTGGTGATAAAATTGACAGCGGAAGTACCTCCCACTGATGCTCATGTAAACAAAAACAAATTCACATGTATGTACGGCTGCTGCTCAGTAAAATCGAGAAAAAAATAATGGCGACTCTTCATAATCTGACGATCATGGTATAAATAAAATATACCCAAAGTAGCTTGGTGTACCAAATATTCACCACTCGTGGTGAAGTGTTAACCACGCGCCAAAGGCTCGTGGTTAACACCACTTCACCACTCGTGGTGAACATTTGGTACACCAAGCTATTATGGGTATATTTTATATGTCTTTTTCAAAGAGAAGTTGTGTATTGTGTTTTTGGTCTGTCCTGTCATTCTGTCTGTTTAAAAATTGGGTTAGATCAGTCTAGTACGTATGGGGAGAACAATCAGTTTGTTCACCTAACATTTGCCTTAAACCCTTAAGGGCTTACTTCCATCTTTTGTCAAATTTACTACCGCAGAACATGTGCCCCAACAAGCACCACAGAATAATTGAGAGTAAATGAAAGTACTTTGATGTTAACCTTGTGAATGTTTTGATTAAGATCTTTCTTCTGTGTATTTTTTTATCAGGAAAGAACTGGATGATATAAGAAAGCGGCTTGAATTGCCAAAGACTGTTATAGCTGTTGTTGGTGATACAGGTGCTGGTAAATCAAGTCTCATGAATGCTATATTGGATCAGGTTAATGTTTTACCAACATCTGGTATGCGAGCATGCACAGCAGTAGTAGTGGAAGTCACAAACAATACAAGAAATTCTGCTTTTGAGGCAGACATTGAGTTCCTGTCTGAAAAGGTAGGTAATTCTAACGCAGTGATACTATACGTTTCTAAATGCTTCAAAACTTTCATCGCTAAACAAGAATGAGTGCACCTACCTTCTTTTAAACCCTTAAAAGCCTATTTTTGACTTTTGTGACCTCTGAACAGGTGCCCTTAACATACCATTACTAGTGTTCAACCGATTACCAAAAATGGTCGCTGACCGATTACAGGTTATTTGAGCTCACAATCGGCTGATTCTGATGCTGATCCCGATTGTAATACCATGCACTACTAGACAAGTCGGGGCTCGAAAGAACTACATTAAACTAAATATTTTTCTTTGTTGACTGGAGTCGAAGTAAAATTACCAGTCGCACACATTTGGGCGGTAAACAGAGCATGTTTACTGGTAGGAACTGGTGATTGCTGCAAGTACGTTCAATTGTGAGCTTCACTTGTCATTTAACTTGTGTTTCCCGTAAAAGAGACGTCTGGAGAGATTAAGCATACACACTGTGGTTCTTTCTCAACTTTATTGAATGGTATCATTGGCATCATTTTACATTAGCAGTTGAACAAGATAATAAAATGCGATTAATGAATCATTGCAAAATGCTTGGCAACAATCGGTTGAACTGATGTTCCAGGAGCTGTTGCCATTGTCATTCGATTGCCTACAATTGGCCGATTGTGGTGGCTGATTCCGATCATCGGTTGAACACTAACCATTACAGGGAATTCCTGCTAAGAATAGACAAATTACCTAGGCAGTGGTTTCTAGCCAAATCTTTGCTGCCGTAACTGGCAGCCAAGACTTGGCTAGAAATCATTGTAAAGCCACTGGACATGTACAGGTTGTGGTCAGGTGTGGATTCAGGACTAATGTTCAGGTCCTCAAAGGTTAAGCCTTTTTGATTTTAATTTGGAAATTTTGTACTGCCAATTGTATTGGAAATATTTGCAAGCCTGTTTACAATAGCAAAAGTTCACCTTGTAGTGCAAAACTTTCTGTCAAAAATTAAATACATATGGCTTTTCTAGTTATTAAAAATAGTAAACATTTGAATTTAAATTTATTTCCGGTATTTCTGAATGTTGTTAGAGTACAGTCAGGCTTGAAAATAAGCAGTCTGACAGCAGAATGAGGTCCCCAGAGGGTGAATTTGATGATTCTATCCCATACAGTGGGCCAATTTATCCTCTGGTTACCTCTTTCTATTTAGTTTTGAGACCCTGATTGAGATTGAGGTTCGTAATTTAGTGATGCTACCCTGCTGTGCAGGGTAGCATCTCTAAATTCACCCTCTGGAGACCTCATTTTGCAAATGCTGGTCTGCTTATTTTCTGGCTTGAGTACAGTCACAGTGGACTAGTTGTAATCCACGCATGGGCAGTAAAACCAGGTAAAAGAAGTCATCATCAGCAAAATTTTAATTAATGGAGCATTAGGTTGTACCTGGTGCTTCATTAACCCTTTACCTAACGCAGAAGATATCAAAATTTATTATTTTAAATATCATTTTTTCAAATTTTTCAAAAAACTTCAACAAAACCATATCATGTGACCCCTCGTTGGAACGAGCTTGACAAGCTCGTTCCAACGAGGGGTCACATGATATGGTTTTGTTGAAATTTTTTGAAAAATTAATGTTTTTTTTCAACTGCTGAATTTGCATGCCACGCGGGCGGATGCGGGCGATTCGTTGGGTAAAGGGTTAACTCTACCCAACGCAGACGATATCAAAATTTATTAATTTAAATATCGTTTTTTTTTTTGTTGAAAATTTCAACAAAACCATATCATGTGACACCTCATTGGAACGAGCACATTCCAAAGAGGGGTCAAATGATATGGTTTCATTGAAATTTTTTGAAAATTCTTTTTTTTTCAACTGCTGAATCTGCATATTATGCGGCCGATTCGTTGGGTAAAGGGTTAATTAAATTTTTGATCATCATTTTTATAATTAGTCTTTGGAAGGGAGCGCGGTGGCTCAGTAGGTAGAGGTGCAGGCTGCAAGCCGAGAGGTCCTCCGTTCAAATCCCACCTGCGGCAACCGCGTTGTGTCCTTGGGCAAGACACTTCATCTCCATTGCCCGCATGGGGGCACGATGACGCCGTGTACTACGGCGTACTGCACGTCGATGGTACGCATGTCTTCAACCAATCTAACCCTGCCTGTGCTGCAGTGCGGAGTTACGATGTTGGGGAGCTGGCAGCTGCTTGTCGTTGCTCGGTGGTTCTCTCCGGGTACTCCGGCTTCCTCCACTCGTAAAACTGTCACGGTCATGATTAGCCATTGTGCATAAATATGTGACCTTAAACATCAATAAATAAAATAAATAAATAATAGTCTTTGGAATCGAATATTATTGCGTCTCTGGAAATATTGCCCACCAGGCGGCCAAACTGTAAATTGTGTTTTCACTCCAAATTCATCAATACTGAATAGGATTTTGAAAATTAGTTAAGTGCTTGTAAGTGTCACATTCTTTGTCTTTTTAGCTCAACTTTGGTGAAGCCAAATTTGAGGTATTGCCATGGCCCGTCTGTCCGTCGCACCGCACACACGGCCTGGGCTCGATGCCGTATTTATGAACCGATCTTTATGAAACTTCTTGGGTACCTTTGTTATCACCGTGAGACGAGAACGGGTGTTTTGGGTCCGGTCCGAAATTTAAGATGGCCGCTGGCAGCCATTTTCTACCAAAATTAGGTGCAATCAGATTTTTGCGCAGAACTTCCATATGAAAGCTCCGATTTGAATAATTTTTTTGTATGAATGTTTAGTACCATGGGATACATCACATATAATACAGGTTTTTTTCTCGTGCTTAAATTATGCAGATTAGACTAATTTTGATTTATTTAGTGTTACTTTCAGCACTATAACTGCAAATGCCAATACAGCTCGAGCTAGAGTCTGTATTTATGAACTGATCTTCACAAAACTTCTTGGGTGCGTTTGTTATCACCTTGGGACGAGAACAAGTGTTTTTGGGTGCAGTCCGAAATTCAAGATGGCTGCCGGCGGCCATTTTGTACCAAAATTGATCAATCAGTTTTTTGTACAGAACTTTTGTATGAAAGTTCTGATTTGAATAAATTTCTGTATGAATGTTTAGTAACATGGAATACATAACATATAATACAGGTTTTTTCTCGTGCAAAAATTAAATGAACTTTGATTTATTCAGTGCAACTTATACACAGTAAGTGCACATGTCAATACGGCTCGGGCTGGAGTCTGTATTTATGAACCGATCTTCACGAAACTTCTTGGGTACCTTTGTTATCACCTTGGGATGAGAACGAGTGTTTCTGTGTGCGGTCCAAAATGCAAGATGGCTACCAGTGGACATTTTGTACTGAAATTAGGTCTAATCAGTTTTTTGTACACTCTGATGTCAAAATACCAAAATTTCAGAAAGCTGTTTTTTCCCATAATGCATCAAGAAATTTAACCAATTCAATCTCGTTTGACAGAGCTCAATGAGCTCTGTCAAACAAGATTGAATTGGTTAAATTTCTAGTTGCATTATGGGAATTTTTTTCTGCCTGAAATTTAGATACAGTAAAACCTGTCTTGAGAGACCACATCTGCCAGGCACTGATTGGTTTTACTCTATAATGGACCTGCTATGGGAGACCACCTGTCTTGAGAGACCACCTGTCTTGAGAGACCACTGTGACCTGGTACAAACTTGTATTTTTATGCCATAATGGACCTGTCTTGAGAGACCGCCCCTTTGAAGACTGAAACCATGACAAAAACTTTTTACCTGTTCTGGAATTGGAAAATCCATTGTGATTATACTAACATAATTAAAAGTATTAAAAGCTCTTAATTGGGTTTCAATTGCTAACTCATTAAAGATTGAAATGTTTTTATAAGACCCCTGTGAAAAGATTAGGATTATTGCTGAATAAACAATTTCATACATACCTGAAATGTGACAGATAGGAATAAAAATAAATTTGTGTTAAAAATCTTTTTGTAACAAATTGAAATGGACTGTTATAAAAATTATAAAAATAAATTAGTGTTGAAAATCTTCAATGAAGATTTTCAACACTAATTTATTTTTATAACAGTCCATTTCAATTTGTTACAAAAACTTCATAAAAAAGAACAACTGCAAAGTAATTACAAAAATCTATATTTTTATACTGTACCAATGACCCAGACTTAGCTGGTGCTAACTCCACAAAAACCAGGGCCAAACACAAATTTTGCCCCCCAATCCCCAAAATTTGCATCCAAAACAAAAAGAAATCATGTCCTAAAGGACCTCCATAGTACGACTCTACTGCGCATGCGCAGTGACGCAGTCGTCCCGAAATTGGCGCCAAATATCATTCTCTGTTTGGCCCTTCATCAGTCAACATCTCACTGATCTTTGTGCTTGTAAATCTCAGTTTAAAGGATGCCAGACACGTAATTCTTGGAGAAAATGTGATTCTAAGGAGGATAGAAGGAGGAGAGGAAAAAAGAAGTGGCAAAAAATAATCAGGGCTGTACTTAAAATTTTTTGTTAAAATTATGTTAAGTTGCCTATTTTCGAGGCAAACGCCTCTTGTTGTCATTCTTGCTAATTGTTGCACTGCTTATTCAGTGTTTCCTCTCCCCTAACCTTCTAAAGTCCCCCCTTGCAATTCTCCCATGCTTTTGGCATATTTTTGAGAAGTTTCATTTCTAAAATTTCCCTGGGAGAGTTGCTTGGTTACAGAATGTTTTCTGTTATTTTCCCCATAGTTACGTTTTCACCCATGGGTGTATAACGTTTGTGTTCTGCATCTTCCATCTGATGTTCTGCAGATTCTCCCCTGGGAGTCTCTGTTTTGCATCAGATAGAGTGTAATTGAGGACTGATTCCGGGCCAGTTTTTTCAGTGCCTGGAGTCATGTTTTCTTCTGTGTTTACACTGTTTGTTTTCATTGGCAACAGCCTTTTTTGAGGGGGGCTGTTTGCCTTTGAGGTAGTTTATCTCATTATAAGATACATTTATATTATCCGAAAGTGTCTCATTAATTATTTTATATAATTTTAAAATTTTTGACCACACTTTGCCATCGGATCCATCGGGGCTCAACGTTACTTTTCAGCAACTTGGGCTTCTCTGAAAAAATATTTTTTCAAAATTATTTTGTTTTGCAATTGTTTTTTCATTTATTAATGGATCATGTTATTATGTATCTTTGTGTCAGGGGTTTTTGCGAGTAACTAGGACTTATTGTTGTTCCTTCACAATGAAAGGAACTTGTTCAAATTGTAATAGGAAGAAATCTTCCTCTGACTTTCATGATTATTGCATAAATTGTAGTCAGTGTTCTCGCATTAATCCCTGTCCTGTATGTGAACATTGGGATGAGAAACATTGGAAACGTGTGTCACGATATGTTGTTTCTGGAGAAAGAGCGATGCCGGCTCTTTCTCCACAAGGTCACTCTACTCTCTCAGTTTCTATTTCAGAGGAACCAGAACAGGGTGATGTTTCCATGTTATCTTCTTCAAGTGTGCGTCCGTCGTCACAATTAAATACAGAGCTAGCGGCAAAAGTGCTCATGGAGATTAGACAAATGTCGTCCGCTAGCTCGCCCGGTGTAGCGTCCATTCACCGAATGGTTCGGCAGCCGGGTTCGTCCGATGCGGTCCAAGAGGAAATTTTGGGTGATGCGAGCACTATAAAAATAATAGATGCACACCCAGTGACGGCGGATAGTGAACGAGAACGGAGGAAGCCTTTTAGTCCGGTTCCTAGCTCGTCCAGGTCCAGCCGGGCCGCGAGCGAGAGAGGCCCCTCTCTCGTACAACAACATCTGGGACCAGATGTTGTGGTACAAAATGTGTCTTTAGCGGAGCATACGTCCGTCGCTCGGGACGCTCCGTTGTATAAGCAGTCCGCAGAGACTGTTAAGGCTTCCTCTTCTCGCCGGCGCACACGACCGCACCTTGGCTGCGTGACCTCCGATATCTTGCCAGCTTCGCCGATGAAGGATTATTCGGCGACCAGGTCACACCATCCGGCAGCCAGGGACTCGAGACCGATGGACTCCGGACGTTCGCATAGGAAAAGTATGCGGGAGCCATCTGATGCGGAGCTGCCCTCGGCAAAGCAGCGAAAGACCGCTCCTCCGCAGGTCTCGACGTCGGACATTCTAGTGCAGATAGCACAGCTTATCGCAGCAGCCGACAGAGACGGTGTCGGATCGAGAATTATCCGACGGCGCTGGGTCGGTACGCTCCGCCGAAGCATCGGGGGCGGACGACCGGGAACATCGGGAGGTCCGACCGGATGGTGAAAGGGATACGGATGAATTGGAGCTATCCCTTTCGGAACAACACAAAGCTGCCGTAGACTTCATCCGGCACTTTCTTCCTCAAGTTGTTCCGTCGGGCCAGACTGCTACGCTTCCGGACAGGAGAATTATAGCGTCTTTGGACTCTGATTTTTTCGAGCGGTTCAGGGACATCGCTCCCGAGTTTCCGTCGCAGTCCAATAATGTTGCAAGAACATTTGAATTATTGAACGACGCTATTTTTAAACTTGCTTCCAGGACAGGGAAAGCAGGCTTCTTGTCCGCAAATACTCTCAACCTGCCTTTCATTAATGCAAGGAATAAATTCGACACGGCAGGTCAGGGTATACCGAGAGTTCCTCTGCGTATGGACGACGAGGCGGAAGACTTAGAGCTATCATTACCGTCGTCAGCTTCTATTCCAACCGCAGTGTTGGAAACAGCTATTGCGTCTAACAGAGCCAATTTAGATGCCTTATCTTACGCAGATCACCTTACGAAGGCGTTATCACTGCGTCTTCAAGGGGAAGAGTTTCAGGATATACAATCCTCCTTAAGACTTCTTTCAAGGGCAGTAGCTTATTCCACGTGTAACTCCGCCCTTTCAGTGGCTAATCTGGAGTTGGTTAGACGTGACGCAGCCCTGTCTACATCCACACTAGTGGATTCTAAGGTGAAGAACTCTCTTAGAGTCGCTTCGGTCTCAGGAGATCTTCTCTTTGACGGCAAGCTTTCCGCTATTTATGATAATATTAAAAAGAAAGCTAGTGATTCTCTGTTGTTTAGATCCGCTCCTAAAAGGTCGGATTCAGCAGACACGAATAAGGCGGGCACTTCTGGGTCTTATCCGCCCAAGAGAGGTTCCTATAGAGGTTCCGGTGCGTCCTCTAGCTCTTATTCGAGAGACCGTCAGGATAGCGACTCTCGTTCGGGACGTCCTTCAGGCCGGGACAATCGGTCGGACGCCCCGAGGTCGACGAGGCGAGGTGCGGGTCGTGGAAGACGTGGTTTCTCCTACCGCAGGCCTCGCAGATCCAGGAGGTGATGGCTCAAACCTCTATCGCGTTCCGGTTGGCGGAAGGTTGTCGAGTTTTTCTCAAGAGTGGGCGTCGATTACGGACGACCCTTGGGTGAGAGGAGTGACTTCGGAAGGTCTAAAGATATCCTTCAAACGAAAGCCTCCATTAACTCGAAGTCCAAAGTGGACTCATCTTCCGTCAAACCCTCAGAAAAGAGACGCTCTGCTATCAGAGGTGCAGTCTCTTTTAATGAAGAACGCGGTAGAGGTCGTAGAAAACCAGGAATCGCTGGGATTCTACAGCCATCTGTTTCTGGTTCCGAAACCAGATGGCTCGTTCCGTCCAGTCATAGATTTGAGCTGGATAAACAAGCTGATCATCGCTCCGAAGTTTTATATGGAGACGATTCGATCGGTCAGAGCGAGTATTCGGGTGAACGATTATGCAACGAGCATAGATCTCAAAGATGCGTACTTTCACGTCATGGTACATCCGACATTCCGAAAGTATCTACGCTTCGCAGTCCTAGGAGTGGTGTATCAGTTCCGGGCCATGTGCTTCGGATTGAATCTAGCACCCTGGGCTTTCACTCGAGTAATGAACTCGGTAATGATTTACTTCCGAGCTCATTCGTCTGCGGTAACGTCGGCCTACCTGGACGACATTCTTCAGAGGTACGGCAACGAGTTAACGCTTCAGAACGATGTTCAGAATCTTCTTCTATTGCTCCGACGTCTCGGTTTCATAGTAAACGAGGAGAAGTCGGATCTGGTGCCGTCCAAGTCATTCACTCATCTGGGAATGAGCTTCGAGACGCACAACAATCTCGTTCGTCTGCCGTTAACCAGAGCGAAATTAGTCAGTTGTTACGCTCGCTATTGTCTAAATACAGACAAAGTCACAGCGAGAGAATTTATGAGACTGATAGGTCTGTGCGGAGCCGCTGCGGATCTCATTCCGATGGGACGGCTACGCACACGGCCTCTTCAAATTTTCTTGACTCAGAATTGGAGTGTGAAAATTCATTCGCTCGATGTAGACGTTCTCTTGTCAGATCAAGTGAAACAAGAGATTCAGACTTGGGCAAACATTCAGTGGTTAACTCAAGGAGTTCCGCTGCAGTTGCCGGATCCGAGTTTTACCATTATGACGGATGCCAGTCAAACAGGTTGGGGTGCATCATTAATCCCAACGGATTCGAGATGCCAGGGTCTTTGGGATCCGCAATTCCTGTGCAAGCACATAAACATCAAGGAAATGATGTCAATTTGGCTTGCGTTACGTCACTGGATGGACATTATTCACGATGCTCATGTCCAAATCCTATCCGACAATACGACAGTAGTGGCGTATATACGGAATCAGGGAGGCACTCATTCAGTTCCGTTGTTCAATCTAACGGAAAGAATCCTTCTGTTTGCGTTGGAACATCACGTTCTTCTTTCGGTCCGTCACATACCGGGTCGTCTGAATGTGCTAGCAGACTCCCTTTCTCGAAAGGGTCGCTTGTTGCCGTCGGAGTGGACTCTCAACAAACAAGTATTCAATCAGATTTGCTACCAATGGGAACGGCCAATGATAGACTTATTTGCGACACATCTCAACAATCAGTTGCAGACGTATGTGTCCCCGTGTCCGGATCCAAGAGCATTTGCTGTAGACGCTCTATCGATCCCTTGGGACGGAATGATAGGATATGCGTATCCTCCAGCGCCGTTAATTCAACAAGTATTGCTAAAGATAAAACAATCTCAATGCAAGATTCTGTTGGTGGCATCTCTGTCGCCACAGAGACCGTGGATAAATCTACTCAGGTGTCTGTTGTGGGACCTACCGCGGAAGCTCCCTCCACGAGAGGATCTTCTTTGGCAGGGGAAATCGCGCCAACTGCATCACAACCCACAAGGTCTCAACCTTCACGTTTTTCCGTTGTGCGGTCCTTCTTGCATGGCAAGCACTTTACAGGACGAGCAGTGGACGCGATTTCTAACTGTAGGAGGACCTCCTCTTCGCTAAACTATGCGGCTAAGTGGAAGGTTTTCCGTCGTTGGTGTAGGGATCATTCTGTTGATATATTTGATCCCTCTATACCAGACATTGCTAACTTTCTAGTATACTTGTTTGACGAAATCAAACTGCAACCGGTTACTATAAAGGGTTATAGATCTATGTTATCTGATACCTATGCACATCATGATAGTTTACAAATTGGATCTAATGTCTCTTTATCGAAATTGGTTAGAAACTTTTCGATAAATAGACCCAGAACTCTTAGATTAATTCCTAAGTGGAATTTAGCTTGGGTTCTCCTTAAATTGAAGGAAAAGCCATTTGAACCTCTTGGGACAGTAGATTTCAAATTCTTATCTTATAAGACAGCTTTTCTCTTAGCTTTCTCTTCTGCCAGAAGAGTCAGTGAGCTTCATGCACTATCGGTGGATGATTCTCATTATCGTAGTGTTGGGAACACTATCACCTTCACTACTAACGTCGGTTTTTTAGCTAAGAATCAGGCTCCTAATAAATATCCGGAACCTATTGTTATTAAGGCTCTTCCGTCTTCAGACGGGCGTAGGCCTTTACTCTGTCCTGTTAGAGCACTACGTATCTATAAACAGAGATCTCAGTTCATCAGAAAGGGACGGAAACGTTTCTTTCTGTCTTTGATGCCTAATAGAAAGGACATTTCAGTCCATTCTATTGCTAGATGGATTCAGTTAACTATCCGTACTGCGTATGAAGATTTATCTTCTTCTCAGCAGTCTGTGCTTAAGATTTCTGCTCATGAAGTAAGAGCTCTTTCTACTTCCTGGGCTTATGCTAATAGTGTTGCTATTACAGATTTAATGAAGGCTGCTTATTGGTCTCAGCCATCCACATTTACTAATTTTTATCTCAGAAATATTGAGTCCATTTCTGGAGACCTGCATTGTTTAGGTCCGTTATCTGTTGCTCAGAATGTCGTCCACTAAACAGTTGCAACTATAGTTATGCAGGCTTTCTGTTCCGGCAGTGACTCCGTCCGGCTGCCCTCTTCGCTCTGGGCTATTTGACCCAGGGCAAGGGGAAGGGGGGGGGGGGGGGCGGGTGTTCCCTTAGGTCACCTGCTTTATAGTGAAAAGCAAGGGAATGCCTCCTCCAAGACAGTATTTCTGAGTCGCTTCCGGGATGGTTTTAAAGTGTAATATTAATGTTTAATTTCATTCATGTCTTATTTTTAAAGTGTAGCTCGGTGTGAAGCATTTGTATATGTCAAGTGTCAAACGGGCTTTAATATACAATACTCGGACACTTTTAAATGATTATAAAGAGTCTCAATTCTCTGGACTACTTTATTTATTGGCTTGTTTTAAAAATAATTAGTATAAAGGTTATACTGGATATTAATAGAGAACATGAATGTTATTGTGCTCAATTATTAAGGGTAGTGTATCTTTCTAATTTAAATATTAAATAAGAAAGATACATGTAAAGCCTAATACTCCTTTTCTCCTTAAGGGGTTACCTCTTTATTTTATAATTGAGCTTATTGGATTTTCCTCTATGTCCTAGGCCCTCCAGCCTGTTTACTATTCAGCTAAGTCTGGGTCATTGGTACAGTATAAAAATGTTAAAAAATTTATAGTAATTTATATATTTTTTATACTTACCAATGACCCAGACGGGGATGGCCCTCCCTGAGTTGGGAACTCTTGCCTCCCCGCTGAGTACATAGCGCTGACCAGGCACTGCCAGTAAGAATGATATTTGGCGCCAATTTCGGGACGACTGCGTCACTGCGCATGCGCAGTAGAGTCGTACTATGGAGGTCCTTTAGGACATGATTTCTTTTTGTTTTGGATGCAAATTTTGGGGATTGTGGGGCAAAATTTGTGTTTGGCCCTGGTTTTTGTGGAGTTAGCACCAGCTAAGTCTGGGTCATTGGTAAGTATAAAAAATATATAAATTACTATAAATTTTTTAACTTTTCTCCATTTCTGAATATTTTGGTTGGTTATTCACTGACTTGAGAAAACCTGAAACCTGTTATGAGAGACCACCTGTCTTGAGAGACCACTTTTGTGTGGCCCAAAGGGCGGTCTCTCAAGACTGGTTCTACTGTATTTTGACATCAGTGTGCAGGGGGTTAATTAAGGACACTAAAAGCCATTACAAAAATCAAATGAACGGTTTATTCCCGTTTCGCCGATGAGGTTAAATAAACAAACCAAAACTAATCGCCGGTGGAGGTGTGAACAAGTTGTTAATCCCACTGATTGATATTAACTCTTCTTCACCGGCTGAGTTCATGGTCCCAAAGTGATTAACAATCAGTTAACATTGATCAACTGTAAACAACTAAACAACTTCAAACATCTCAATAGTATATAATATGACCCTTCATGCTGTACATCAACAACATTTCCTTCAATTCATCATGGCAAGTGAACAAGTAAATGTTTCTTTCATCCCTAATAAGAGAGGTGGTAGACACTTAGTTTATGGTGGTTATAAATTTCGTGTGAAGTCTCAGAATCAACCAAATATACATTGGAACTGCGTTAAAAAAGATTCTTTAGGATGTCGGTCAACTATCAACACGAAAAACGATTTTATCAGTTCGCCGATGGGGCAGCATAATCATCCACCAGATATGGAGCAGATTGTAGCCGATGCTTTCCTAGCAGATTTAAAGAAAACCGTTCGACACGACAGCAAATCAGTGAGCGCACTTTACCAAGAGGAGCTTGGTTCTCTCAGATCGGATACCGACCCACTCATCATTGCTAAAGTTCCTACATTCTATAGCATCAAATCAGCATTATACAGGTCTCGTGCGAAAACCATACCGGCTCTTCCGAAAACTCGCTCAGCAATCAGCTTACCTGATAGTTACATGGAAACAACTGCAGGAGATCAGTTTTTACTGTCAGATCCAAGCGACGTCAACTGCCTCATTTTCAGCACAGCGTCAAACTTACACCTCCTCGACGAAGCGACTTCGTTTTTCTGTGATGGGACATTTGAGAAATCACCGAAACTCTTTTATCAGCTGTATACCATCCATGCTTTCGTCGACAATAAGATGTTGCCATTAGTCTATGGCTTGCTGCCTAATAAAACCAAGTCAACTTATATAAAATTCTTCAGCACCATACACCAGAAGGCTTCATCTTTAGACATTCACCTACAACCAGCAACAATCTTTACTGATTTCGAAACTGCTGCACAAAATGCTTTACGACAAGTTTTCTCTTCTGCGACCATCAAAGGCTGTCACTTCCACTACGCCCAAGCAGTGTACAAGTATGCAACAGAAAAGTGCAGCCTCAGAGACGATTACAAGCAAGATGACAACATTCATGCGGTCGTTCGACGTGCTATCGGCCTTCCATTTGTACCACCACATATGGTCAGCGACGTATGGCTTCTTGTATTAGAGGCATGGGAAGAAGCGTTGGAGGAGAGAGACGTCGACCCAAGAGTTACCAAGTTCACAGACTACGTCACGACGAACTGGGTTGAGAGTAGCAACCTCAATGTGTGGAACCATCACGAGACTGTCGGCCCTCGCACCACAAATCATGTAGAAGGATGGCACAGCAAGTTGAAGAAGGCAATTGCCGGAACCCATCCTAACTTGTTCTTCTTAGTTGATTTCATTAAGAAAGAACAAGCATTCACAGAATCAACAATTCTGCAGTTGAGACATGGTGGGAAGGTGGCCCCACGAAGAAAAAAGTATCGTGCCATCGACAATGCTTTATCTTATTATAAAAGACTCTTTAGGGAAGGTCAGATTGACGCACTGTCATTTTTAGACAGAGTCAGTCGAAATTCGGGTTTTTAAAAAATGTGCTTTATGCCTTTAAATGTTCATATTATTATATTATACTTGCTCGTTTATTGTTATTTTTAGACAGAGTCAGTCGAAATTCGGGTTTTTAAAAAATGTGCTTTATGCCTTTAAATGTTCATATTATTATATTATACTTGCTCGTTTATTGTTATTTTTAGACAGAGTCAGTCGAAATTCGGGTTTTTAAAAAATATGCTTTATGCCTTTAAATGTTCATATTATTATATTATACTTGCTCGTTTATTGCGTTGATAAATCAATAAAAAAATTACATTACATTCAGTCGAAATTCGGGTTTTTAAAAAATGTGCTTTATGTCTTTAAATGTTCATATTATTATATTATACTTGCTCGTTTATTGCGTTGATAAATCAATAAAAAAATTACATTACATTCAGTCGAAATTCGGGTTTTTAAAAAATGTGCTTTATGTCTTTAAATGTTCATATTATTATATTATACTTGCTCGTTTATTGCGTTGATAAATCAATAAAAAAATTACATTACATTCAATCAATTCGTCGTTACTTGTGAGTTTCCCTGTGGTACATGGGTTAAATTGATAAAAATTATCTCCCAACATCCAAATTAACAAATTATCGCGGCACTTCTTTGATCTGCGGATTACTGACACCTACCCCATTAGAATCACATCGGCGAAACGGGAAGACCCCAAATGAACATTTTGCGAGAATTCAAGTTTTCTTTTTGACAATCATTTGTGAGAACTGATTCTGATTCTCGCGGGAATTTTTTATTACCTGCGTCGCCAGCGGCAGAGCCGGTCTAGTAACTGCTCGACTCTGTCCGTCCGTCATTTCGTCAGTCCGTCCGAAACACTTTTTCCGTCGGTTTTCTTGGCTTCTATGCAAGGGATTGATTTTTATATTTGGTCTGCTGCTTCATAATGATGAGTTGTATCGTGTAAGTAATTTTCAGATCTGCCGCGCAGCCACTTCCTGTTTGCCGATACTTTGAAATTTTACTGTACCCACTGAACATTGAAATTTTCCGTCAAGGTTTTCTCGGCTTCTCTGCAAGGGATTGATGTTATATTTGGTCTGCTGCTTCATAATGAAGAGTTGTATCGTGTAAGCAATTTTCAGATCTGCCGTGCAGCCACTTCCTGTTTGCCGATACTTTGAAATTTTACTGTACCCACTGAACATTGAAATTTTTCGTCAAACTTTTCTTGGGTTCTCTGCAAGGGATTGATTTTATATTTCATGTGGAGCCTGATAATGATCAGTTGTATTGTGTATGCAATTTTCAGATCTGCTGTGCAGCCACTTCCTGTTTGCCGATTCAATTGCATGCAGCGACGCAGATCGAGACCCGGTATTGGTCTTGGCTTGTTTAGATTTCTAATAACATTATATAATTTGTTGCAGGAATGGTATGATGAACTTGAGTTATTACTACAAGAATTAACTGGTCCAGATGGAAAAGTTAGGAATAGACAACCCGATCCTAAGTCTGATGCTGGTGTTGCCTACAGTAAAGTAAGGTCAGTCTATGGGAAGGCTGATCAGTTTGAAGTTCTGAAGAGGATAAAGAATATTACCAAATGGCTTGGTAAAGTCCGTCCAATCACAGCAACAAATGCAAGTGTAATTTTTATACGCCCGTTTTGAAAAAATCGGGTCATATTATGGTATACCGCTGTCCGTCCGTCCGTCTGTCTGTCCGTCCAGTCACACATCGTACGATAACTCAAGAACGCTTTGAGAGATTTTTGTGATTTTTGGGTAGGTGGTGTATATCGATGGAGGGAAGATCCCTTTCATTTAGTGCCGCCATTCGATTAGTCATTCCAGAGTTATGGGACTTTATTACTTAGAAAATTGTTGATTTTTTGCACGTCGTACGATAACTCGAGAACGCTTTGAGAGATTTTCGTGATTTTTGGGTAGGTGGTGTATATCGATGGAGGGAAGCTCCCTTTTGTTTAGTGTCGCCGTTTGATTAGTCATTCCAGAGTTATGGGACTTTATTACTCAGAAAATTGTTGATTTTTTAGACGTCGTACGATAACTCGAGAACGCTTTGAGAGATTTTCTCGATTTTTTTTGGTAGATGGTTTATGTTGATGGAAGGAAGCTCCCTTTTGGTTGGTGTCACCGTTCGATTAGTCCTTCCAGAGTTATGGGACTTTATTACTTAGAAAATCGTTGATTTTTTACACGTCGTACGATAACTTGAGAACGGTCCGACACTATTTAGTCAATTATATCTAGTTTGACGGAGCTCTGTTAGCTCTGGGAAATCACTATTCAATTTTGTCTGTACTTTCATTTTTAGCTCAACTTTGGCGAAGCCAAATTTCAGCTTATGCCATGGCCAGTTGTCCGTCTGTCCGTCAACAATTCAATACGACTCGGGCTAGAGGCCGTATTTATGAACCGATCTTTACGAAACTTCTTGGGTACCTTTGTTATGACTGTGGGATGAGAACGAGTGTTTTTGGGTCCGATCCGAAATTCAAGTTTGCCCCCAGCCGCCATTTTGTACCGACGATGCATAAATCTGTTTTTTGTACAGTGCTTCCATATGAGAGCGCCGATTTGAATAATTTTTTGTCTGAATGTTTAGTACCATGGGATACATCACATATAATACAGGTTTTTTTCTTGTACATAAATTATGCAAATTAGACTAACTGTGATGTATTTAGTGTTACTTTCAGCACTGTAAGTGCAAATGCCAATACAGCTCTGGCTAGAGGCCGTATTTATAAACCGATCTTTACGAAACTTCTTGGGTTCCTTTGGTATCACCGTGGGACGAGAACGAGTGTTTTTGGGTGCGGTCCGAAATTCAAGATGGCCGATGGCAGCCATTATGTACAAAATGAGATGCCATCAGATTTTTGCACAGAACTTCCATATGAAAGTGCTGACTTGAATAATTTTTTGTGTGAATGTTTAGTACCATGGGATACATCACATATAATACGGGTTTTTTTCTTGTGCAGAAATTATGCAAATTAGATGAACTTTGATTTTTTCAGTGCTACTTACACACAGTAAGTACACATGTCAATATGGCTCGGGCTAGAGGCTGTATTTATCAACCGATCTTCACGAAACTTCTTGGGTACCTCTGTTATCACCTTGGGATGAGAACGAGTGTTTCTGAGTGCGGTCCAAAATTCAAGATGGCTGCCAGTGGCCATTTTGTACCGAAATTAGGTCTAATCAGTTTTTTGTACACAGCTTCTATACGGCTCAGGCTAGAGGCCGTATTTATGAATCGATCTTTACGAAACGTCTTGGATACCTTTGTTATCACCGTGGGATGAGAACGAGTATTTTTGGGTGTGGTCCAAAATTCAAAATGGCCACCAGCAGCCATTTTGTACCAAAATTAGTGCAATCAGTCTTTTGTACAGAACTTCTGTATGGAAGTTCTGATTTGAATAAATTTTTTGTATGAATGTTTAGTAAAATGGAATACATCACATACAATGCAGGTTTTTTTCTCGTGCAGAAATTATGCAAATTAGATGAATTTTGATTTATTTATTGCTACTTATACACTGCAAGTGCACATGTCAATACGGCTCAGGCTAGAGACTGTATTTATCAACCGATCTTCATGAAACTACTTGGGTACCTTTGTTATCACCTTGGGATGAGAACGAGTGTTTCTGAGTGCAGTCCAAAATTCAAGATGGCTGCCAGTGGCCATTTTGTACCGAAATTAGGTCCAATCAGTTTTTTGTCACAACTTTTATACAGCTCATACTTATGAACTGATCTTCACGAAACTTCTGGGGTACCTTTGTTTTCACCTTGGGACAGGAATGAGTGTGTTTTGGGGTGCCTTTGTTATCACTGTGCTATGAGAACAAATATTTTGGGATTCAGTCAGACCCACTCTGGGACTCAAAGATTTCTTTTCTAGTTTAGCATCTGACTGTCACCCACCTTTACAATACTTTACCTATACATTTGTTACAGGCTACGGTCAGTATTTATGTACAGACCATTACAATACTTTATACAGGGATGAGATTTTTCAGCAAATTCGCTGATTTCAGCGAATTCATGCCCCAGATGCTGAAATTTTATTTCTATAAATTTGCATGAAAATGGTCTTAAAAGACCATTTCCATGTAATTTTATAGAAATTAAATATCTTTCAACCAACAGGTTCACTCTGTGTTCTTAGATCTTTTTAAGAAACCCGATTTTTTACAAATTTATCCTAAAAATGTGGGAATTTTCACAAATTTTGTTGCTTGCCATTCTCATCCCTGTTTATATGTACCTTTGTTATCAGGTCATTACCTAGATGTTTGTCATTGCTGTGTCACATACTATACATGTACATGTCTTAACAAGTTTAGCTACAATGTCATTGACACTTTCATTTTATATCTTTTTATGCCCTCATGACAAATAGTCGGAAGGGGGGTGCATATTGTTTTACTTTTACCCCTGTCCATTTTTGTGGAATTTCACCTGTATGGTACATGGTTTGTCCGGCTAACTCCTATTACAGTTTTCAAATAGAATGTATATGGTAGAATATGTGGGGGCATCATATGTGTCTTGCAGACACAGAATATTTACATGTAGAAATAATTAATCACTGCAGTGATTTGAAACAAACCTCCTGTATCCCTGAATTCTGCTGGAGCAGGATTTATTTTCTGTTATGATACATGTATAACAAATAATGCACCAGTTTTCTGATTGCCACTTTGGCGGAGCTGCTATGGTGATTGCGAACTCTAGTTCATTTTTATATCACAACATGTTTCTCGGAGATTTTATGGTGCTGTGCTTTCAATCTTTCTACATTTGTTAGACTTAAGTCCACAATATGGTGACTCCCCCAACTGTGGGAGACTTTTGTCTGATCACTGGCGATCAGCGTTGCTTTTGTTTACCAGTGGAATACCACTATAGCCCCCTCACCTCGTCAACAGTAAATTGGCAAACAATTCATAAAAGTAAGTTTTGTGGATATCTCACCACTTACAAACCAAGTAAATCTGAAATGTTTTCATTAGATTCCTTTAAACCTCTATTATTAACTGTTATTATATGCTATCCTGTGAATTATTGCAAATTATCTAAAAGACATTTCTCGATATTTATCGATTCGATAGATATCGAGAAATATTCTTCATTAGTTTCTTAATTGACGTCTCGCTACACCACATAACGTCACCTTTAAGGAACAATCTGCTGATGTTTGTTATTGTTTTGAAATATACGCGTTTCTTGTCAAATTGGGCTGAATATTGTGCAATAAAATGTCTCGTAGCATTTAATAAAAAAGAAAATCTACTCCATTTTAGTCAGTATCTGAAATTATTTCATGAGTATGGACCTGAAAGTTTTATTTTTCATGAGCGTTTGCGCAAGTGAACAATACTATCTTCAGGTCCACACGATGAATTTTTTCAGTAGCTTCCTAAATGACGTTACGCTTCGGTGCATGAAGTTGCCCTGAAGGAACCATCAGCAGCTTTTTATGTGTACCCATACTATGTATGGTACACATAATGCCGGCATCCAGGGTGGCCATCCGTTGTTCGTCCATCCTTTGTCCGTCCACCTGTCCATCTGTCTTTCTGTCCGTCCGGCGTCCGTATCCATTTCTTTGGCATTCGATAACTTGAAAAATATTGCTTGGATTGTCAAGTTACTTTATAATTGTGTTCGGGTTACTGATGTGCCGAGCTGTATAGTTTTTGGTGTAAATCTGATAATTTAATCCTGAGATTTTAACCCTTTATCCTTCAAATTGAAAATTCCTCCAATCCCTTTGGCATTCGATAACTTGAAAAATATTGCTTGGATTGTCTAGTTATTTTATATTTGTGTTCAGGTTACTTATTTTCCGAGCTGTATAGTTTTTGATGTAAATCTGATGATTTGATCTCGAGATATTAACCCTTTATCCTTCAAATTGAAAATTCCTCCAGTCCCTTTGGCATTCGATAACTTGAAAAATATTGCTGGGATTGTCAAGTTACTTTATATTTGTGTTCAGGTTACTGATGTGCTGAGCTGAAAAATCTTTGGTGTAAATCTGATAATTTCATCCTGAGATATTAACTCTTTATCCTTCAAATTGAAAATTCCTCCAGTCCCTTTGGCATTCGATAACTTGAAAAATATTGCTGGGATTGTCAAGTTACTTTATATTTGTGTTCAGGTTACTGATGTGCTGAGCTGAAAAATCTTTGGTGTAAATCTGATAATTTCATCCTGAGATATTAACTCTTTATCCTTCAAATTGTGAATTCCTCCAATACCTTTGGCATGAGATAACTCAAAAAATATCAATCCAATTGTCATGTTACTTTATATATATTTTCAGGCTACTGATGTACCGAGCTGTATAGTTTTTGGTGTAAATCTGTTATTTTGATCCTGAGATTTTAACCCTTTATCCTTCAAATTGAAAATTCCTCCAATCCCTTTGGCATTCGATAACTTGAAAAATATCAATCCGATTGTCATGTTACGTTATATATGTATTCAGGTTACTGATGTTCTGTGCTGTATAGTTTTTTATGTAAATCTGATAATTTGATCCGGAGATATTAACCCTTTATCCATCAAATGAGACACTCCTCCAATCCATTTCTATATGTACCCATACCATGTATGGTGTACATAATGTCGGCATCCGTGGTGGCCCTCTGTCATACAGCTTTCTACTATTTGCGCGTATGGGTACACATCTGACGATTTCATCGGTCTATTTTTGTTATTGTCTTGCAGTCAAATTGGGCTGAATATTGCACAGTAAAGTGTTACCTAGCATATAATAAAAAGAAAATCACTGTTTTCGTGAATATCGGGAATTATCTCATTCATGTGGACCTGAACGTATTGTTTTTCACTCAATCAAGCGCAAGTGAATGAGATAATTCCCGATATTCACTAAAACAGCTTAGATATTTTCTATTTATTTTTTATCTCAGATTGGGGGATTCTGCACACTTTTAAGATTAAAACAAGAAAATATTTCCACATTCATTGTGATAAAGATTTTTCTGATGTTTTAATTTCAGTCAACAAAATTCCAACAACTGATTGATCGTTACATAGAGTCGACTGATACAGGAACAGGTGGTCAGTATTGGCCAATTGTGAAACATGTACGTCTTCGTATACCTAACTGTGATGTTTGCAGTAGTGGTGCAATACTGGTTGATTTGCCTGGTGTTAGAGATTCTAATGCTGCCAGAGATAAAATAGCTAAAGAGGTATAGTAGTCAACAGTTTAATGGGAACTGATAAACAGAATATCTCTTCTAATCGTCAGAAATCGGGGGAATTTGTCTGGACAAGAGTGGCACAGAGGGAGGGTCAAGTTGGTCTACTGCCCTCTTGTTTACCAAATTCGTCTGGAGATAAAACTAACACCACGATGATAGGGACAATACTTCCAAAGACCTGATGCGCATGTACAATAGGAATAACCCGATGGGCAATAAACACTGTGGAAAAGGCATGTTAATTGCATTGCAATAGTTCCATTTTAGACTGATACAAGAAACTTTCTACTTAATCACTTGTCAACACACATCTTGTCTCTGTTGCATGTTGTGTCATACTCATTAAACTTGTGGCTTGTGGAACTAGGTTATCAAAAACAGATGTCATGGCAGATCTAGAGTCACGGATATTGTAACCTTTTCCCAGTTAAACAAACATTTCCCCCACGTCAAGAAAATCCAGGTGTCACCTCTGAGCCTGGAGGTTTGGTAGTGATTTCTTGTTACGTTTTGGCTGCGTTTGAGAAAGCTCTGAATGCAGTCCTTGCATTTTGTAGACCCCGAGATCAGCCCCTATTATTATCGGGAGATGGCAATAAAATCAAGGGCCTCCTGCCGAAATCTTGAAACTTAGCATGTCTGCTGACCCCTGGTCAGTAATCAGATATCGCTCTATGTTCTTGGGTGACTTTTTACTTGAACGGAAAAAAGGTTTTGCCAGTCCGACTTTGCATGAACGGTGCAGAACGAAACGAGCGTTTGTGCCGTTTTCGAGCCCTGTGTAGTAATATTGGAAGACACTGCAATGCAATAGATATGTTTAATTATGGGGTTCAGTTCCTGTGAGGGATTTCCAGGGAATCAATACATTTTTTTTTTGCCTTATTCAGCCTTATGGGAAAAATTACAGCTTCAAATTCTGATATTTTGACTTTACAGTAGAACCTGTCTTGAGAGACCGCCCCTTGGGCCACACAAAAGTGGTCTCTCAAGACAGGTGGTCTCTCATAACAGGTTTCAGGTTTTCTCAAGTCAGTGAATAACCGACCACAAAATTCAGAAATGGAGAAGAATAGATTTTCATAATTACTTAGTAGTTGTTCTTTTTTATGAAGTTTTTGTAACAAATTGAAATGGACTGTTATAAAAATTATAAAAATAAATTAGTGTTGAAAATCTTCATTGAAGATTTTCAACACTAATTTGGATTTTCCTAAAGGGAAAATCTATTTGTTATTGCAATGATTATTTTTTTTTTTTTTTTATTATTATTATTATTATTATTATTATTATTATTCTTCCACACTTTTATTTTCACTATTTCTCGCAAACGCTCTGAACGATTTTTTTTAAAGTTTCTGTACTCATAAAGGGTCATAAGTTGTAACTAATCGTCATATTCCCATTTTTCTGAAAATGTTTTACTTAACACTTTATGCCAAAAAACACAAAAATATTTGGCAGCTCATATCTTTGGACTGGAAAGGGCAATTGATTAGAAATTTCCGCAGACATGTCAGCAATACACCCCTCTATCAGCACATGGTACAAAAGTGTATGTAGTTAACACCTTTCTGCCAAAACATTTTTCGTAACGAAAAAAAAATTCAAAATTTGACCATTTTTTAACTCAATCTCGGGACAGGGATATGCTGAACCATCTAAAATGGCTTAGATATGAAGACTGTATCACCGAATTGTAAAAACCATCGAAAAAATTTCGATTCAAATTTCCGACAATCCAAAATGGCGGCCGAAAAATTGAATTTTTATTTTCGGTTATTTATGCGTTTCAGGCCATTTGGAGACGAAAAAAAAATTTTTTTTGCACCAGAAAATTTTTCGGTTTGGACTTAGAAATTTTCGGCCAAAAGTCAGAAATTTTTGTTTCCACCGGGCTACTTTGCCGTCACAGTACTCAACAAGTGGGACGATTTGAAAGCTTCTAAGGGTAGAAATGTTGAAGTCACAGTGTACATGAACAGTTATCATCTTTTGGAAATGGAGTTGTTCTTAATTTGGCTTCTGCTAGCAGTCAAACATGGCTTCAGGACACTGTGACCAAAAATTGAAAAAAAATTTCTTGTGTTTTTTTTTACTTTATTATGTCTAGATTCATTATATTTTTATGCTGTACCAATGACCCAGACATAGCTGGTGCTAACTCTTAAAATATAGGGCCAAACACAAATTTTGCCCCCCAATCCCCAAAATTTGCATCTAAAACCAAAGAAAACATGTCCTGAATGGCCCTCCACACTTCACCTCTACTGCGTATGCGCAGTGTCAAGGACGTTCCGAAATTGGCGCCATTATTCATTCTTAGTTTGGCCCTTCATCAGTTAACATCTGACTGATCTTTGTGCTTGTAAATCTCAGTTTAAATGATGCTAGACACATAAATATTAGTGAAATGGTGATTCTAAGGAGGATATAGAAGGAGGAGAGGAAAAATGTGTGACAGAATATTATCAGGGCTGTAACTTAAATTTTTTTAATGAGATTATGTTAAGTTACCTATTTTCGAGGCAACAGCCATTTTGTTGTCATTCTTGTTATTTAGTTACACTGATTTTTCAGTGTTTTCCTCTCTCCCTTTCCTTTAAGTCCCCTCTTGCTATTCTCCCATGCTTTTGGCATAGTTTCTGTAATTATTATTACTAAAATTTCTTGGGAGTTTTAGCTGAATAACAGAATGAATTCTGTTCTTTTCCCCATGTTTACGTCTTCACCTATGGGTGGTTAGGCGTTGTGTTCTGCATCTACCATCTGATGTTCTGCAGTTTCTTCCCTGGAAGTCTCTGTTTTGCATCAGATAGTGTATTTTTGGTAACTGATTTCGGGCCTGGGTGCCTGGAGTCTTATTTTAGTGTTTTTACACTCATTGTTTACATTTACAACAGCCCTCTGTGTGAGGGGGGGATTTCTTGAAAATAATATCTTGATGTTAATTTAATCATAACTAGATATATTATTATTGTTCGTAAGTGTTGCATAAATTGTTTAAAATATTTTTAAATTTTTTGTCCACACTTAGGCTTGGGATCCATTGGGGCTCAACATTACTTTTCAGAAACTTGGGCTGTTCTGAAAAAATATTTTTTCAAAATATTTTGATTTCAATTATTTTTTCTATATTAATGGATCATATTATTATTATGTATTTTGATTGTCAGGGGTTGGTGCGAGTACCAGGACTTTGTTTTCTTTTCACATTGAAAGGATTTTGATCAATTGTAATAAGAGGAAGTCTTCCTCTGACTTTTATAATCATTCTATATGTAGTCAGTGTACTCGCATTAACTCCTGTTCTGTATCTGATGATTTCGATGACAACATGGGAAGCGTATGTCACGGTATGTTAGTGGGGAATTGGACATTCCGGTCCTTTCCCCGCAGGGTCACTCTACTTTATCAATTTCTATTTCAGACGATCAAGATTAGGGTGATGTATCTGTGATGTCTTCCAACAGTGTGCCTCCGTCGTCACAATTAATGAAGGGCAAGCGGAAAAGTGCTCATGTAAATACGCCATTTGCCTAAGAGGACCCTAGTAGGTTCGACGGCCTTTGACGTCCGCTAGCTCGCCCGGTGTAGCGTCCATTCATCGAATGGTTCGGCAGCCGGGTTCGTCCGTTGTGGTCTAGAAGGAGTTTTGGGGTGATACGAGCACTATAAATCAACCAAATGCACACCCAGTGACGGCGGAATAGAGGGAGAACGGAGGAAGCCTTTTAGTCCGGTTCATGTCTCGTTCTGGTCCATCCGGATGGCGAGCGAGAGAGGCCCCTCTCTCGTACAGCAACATCTGGCCCCAGATGTTGTGGTACAAAATGTTTCGCATTCGGAGCATACGTCCGCCGCTCGGGACGCTCCGACATATAGTCAGTCCGGAGAGACTGTTAATAAGGCTTCCTCATTCTCATGGTAGCGCACACGACTGCTTTTGGCTACGTGACCTCGGATATCCAGTCAGCTTCGCCAGTCAGAGAATCATCGGCGACCAGGTCACACCATCCGGTAGCCAGGGACACGAGGCCTGCAGACTCCGGACGTTCGCATAGGAAGTGAGCGGGAGTCAACGTACACGGAGCTTCCGGCGGCAATGCATCGTAAGACCGCTACTGCACAGGCCTCGGGGACGGATGTGCTATCCTAAATAGCACAGCTTATCGCAGCATCCCAGCAACAACTGAATCTGTCGCATAATGTTTTATCCGACGATGCTGGGTGGGGACGCTCCGCGGAAGCGGGTACGGACGTCCGAAAATTTCATCCGGTCCGACGGGATACCGAAAGGGATTCGGAGGATTTCGAGCTTTCCCTTTCGGAACAACATATGCTGTTGTGTATGTCATCTGACTTGATCTTCTACAGGTTCTTTCGTCGGACCAGAATGCTGCGATGCCGGATAAGAAACTGATAGTGTCGGTGGACTTAGAAATTTTTGGTTTGGTTCAGGGACATCGTCCCTCAGTTCCGACATAGTCCAATAATGTCACACAAACTTTCCAATTATTGAACGACGCTATATATTTATTATTATATACTTGCTATTACCAAGCATTTCTGGTTTCTTGTTCGCAAAGTTACGGAAATGTCTTTCAAAAGTGTGCCTCTGTCGTCATAGTTAATGAAGAGCTAGCGGCAATAAGTGCTCATGGAATATGTCTATCGTCTAAGAGGTCCCTTGTAGGATCGACGGAGTGACATTCGCTAGCTCACCCGGTGTAGCGTACATTCATCGAATGGTTCAGCTGCCGGGTTCGTCCGTTGCAGTCTAGGAAGGAGATTTGGGTGATGCGAGCACTATAATTACTTTAGTACTCACCCAGTGACGGCGGATTGAGGACAGATCGGAGGAAGCCTGTTAGTCTGGTTCCTGGCTTGTCCAGGTCCGTCCGGGCTGTGAGTGAGAGAGGTCCCTCTCTCGTCCAACAACATAGGGGACCGCATGTTGTGGTTCAGATATTTTACATTTGGAGCATATGTCCGTCGCTCGGGACGCTCCGTTATATTGACAGTCCGAGAGACTGTCGATAATGTTTCCTTCCTCATCCTCACAGCAGTGCACACGACCGCACATTGGCTACGTGACCTCGAGTATCCGATCAGTTTTGTCATTCAGTGATTCCACAGCGAACAGGTCACGCCATCCGGTAGCCAAGGGACACGAGGCCTATACACTCCGTTCGCTCGCATATTAGTAGTATGCACGGGGTAACGATCACGGAGCTTCCAGCGGCAATGCATCGTAGGACCGCTTCTCCACAGGCCTCAGTGACGGACGTGCTATCCGAGTTAGCACAGCTTTTTCACAGCATCCCAGCAATCGACAGTTTCTTGGTCGAATCAGGAATTATCCGACGGCGCTGGGTCGGTGCGGTCCGCGGTTGCATCAGGTACGGACGACCGAACGCTTTATAGGGTCCGACAGGATGGCGAAAGGGATTCGATAGATTTCGAGTTTTCCCTTTCGTAGCATCGGAAGCTGCCATACATATCTTCCGGCATTATCTTCCAGTGATTGTTATTTCGGACTACATTGCTGCGATGTTGGATAAGAGACTAATAGCGTCATTGGACACGGAATTTTGGATCGGTTCAGGGACATTGTCCCTGACTTACCGACACAGTCCAATAATGTCATTAGAACATGTGTATTATTTATCGACGCTATATATATATTAGCCTGCTACCAAGCATGATAGTTTAGTTTCTTGTCCGCAATGCTCATTTCTGCCTTTTATCATTTTTACGAATAATTTATTTTGGCAGAACAGGGCATCCCGAGAGTTCATATGCGTCTAGACGGCGTGGTTAAAGACTGGAAATAATCTTTTTCGCCGTCTATGTCTTTTCCAACCACAAAGTTGGAAACGACAATGATGTCTAATAGACTTAACTTAGATGCTTTATCATACGTAATCCACCTTACTGAGGCGTTATTACGTCTTCTAGAGAAAGAATTCCGGGATATGATCCTCAATGTGATTTCTTTTGAGGGCAGTAGTCTGTTCATGTATAACTCCGCCCTTCAGTGGCTGCTTGGAGTTGGTTAGACATGACGCAGCCCTAGCTACATCCACGCGCGTGGATAGTAAGGTGAAGAACTCTCTCAGAGTCGCTTCGTTCTCGGAGAAGCTTCTCTTCGACGGCAACTTTTCAGCAATCCATGAATTGCTCGTTTTACACGTTCTCTTGTCTATCTAGTGTAGCAAGAGATTCAGACTGGGGCAAACATTCGGTGGTTGACTCAGAGAGTGCCACTGCAGTTGCCGGATCCGAGTTTTTTAATTATGACGGTTGCCAGTCAAACAGGTTGGGATATAATATTGATCCCAACGGATTCGAAGTGCCAGGGTCTTTGGGTTCCGCAGTCTCTAAGCAAGTACTTATCTTCCACGGAATAATGTTTTTCTAGGCTTGCTTTATGTCATTGGATGAACATTATTCAGAAATGCATGTCCAAATCCTGCCCGTTAATTCGACAGTAGTGGCGTATCTCCGGAACCAGGGAGGCACTCATTCGTTTCCGTTATTCAATTTAATGGAAAGAATCCTTCTGTTTGTTATAGTACACCAAGTTCTGCTTCGGTCCGTCATATTCCGGGTCGTCTGATTGTATTACCGGACTCCCGTTCACTTATGGGTCACTTGTTGCCGTCAGAATGGACTCTCAACAAACAAGTATTCAATCAGATTTGCTATCAATGGGAGCGCCCAATGATAATTTATTTACGACACAACTTGCTAATCAATTGCAGACGTATGTGTTTGCTTGTCCGGATCTCTGAGCTTATGTTGTTAACGCTCTATTGATCTATAGGACGGAATGATAGGTTATGCGTATCCTCCTGCGCTGTTGTTTCAGCAAGTATTGCTAAGATAAACAACCACAATACATTTCTGTTGATAGCATCTCTGTCTTCACAGAGACCGTGGGTAAACTTACTCTGATGTCTACTGTGGGACTTAACGCGAAATCTTCCTCCATGAGAGGATCTTTTTTCTCTGGGTAAAATCGTGTCATCTTTATCACAATCCGCAAGGTCTCAACCTTCACGTATTCCGTTGTGTGGTCCTTATTGCATTGTAAGCATTGTACTGGACGAGCTTTGGACGCGATTTCTTACTATAGGAGAACCTCTTCTTCGCTATACTATGCGGCTAAAGTGGAGGCTCTTCCGTCGTTGGTGTAGGGATCACTATGTTGATATTGTTGATTCCTCCATACTAGTCATTGCAACTTTTTAGTATACTTGTTTGACAAGATCTACTGCAGCCTGTTATTATTAAGGTTATAGGTTTATGTTACCTCATACCTATGCACTCTATGATAGTTTACAATTGAGTCTTATGTCTCTTTATCTTAAGTCAGTTAGTAACTTTTCGATAAATAGACTTAGAATCATTAGATTAAATTCCTATACGGAATTTAACTTCGGTTCTTATTTAGCTAAGTAATCATTTGAGCCTCTGGAAACAGTAGTTTTCAAATTCTGACCTTTTAGACAGTAATTCTGTTGGCTTCTCTTTTACTGAAGAGTCAGTGAGTTTCATGCACTATCGGTGGATGATTTTCACTTTCGTAGTTTCGGAATCACTACTTCCTTTACTATTTAGGTTGGATTTTCGCATAAGAGTCAGGCTCCTAATTAATATCCGGAACCTATTGTTATTAAGGTCCTTCCGTCTTCGTACGGGCATAGGCCTTTACTCTGTCCAGTTAGAGTTTATGTATTTATAAACAGATATCTGTTTATTACTACGGGCGTAAGCTTCTTCTGTCTTTGATGCCTAATAGAAGGACGTTACGCTCCATTCTATTGCTAATGGATTCAATTAACTATAGATACTGCTTATGGTATATCATTCACTCAGCAGTGGTGTTTGAGATTTCGGCTCTTGAAGTAAGAGTTCTTCTACATCTTGGGCTTACATTAATAGTGTCGCTATTATAGATTTTTGAAGGCTGCTCATTGCGCTCAGCCATTCACATTCATGAATTTTTATCTCAGAAATATCGAGTCCATTTCTGGAGGCCTCTATTGTTAGGTCTATTATCTACTGCTCAGAATGTCATTCACTTAACAGTTGCTACTATAGCTAGGTAGGCTGTCTGTTTCGGCAGTGACTCCGTTCTTCTGCCCTCTTCGCTCTGGGCTATTTGACCCAGGGCAAGAAAAAGAGGGGGGGGGGGGGGGAGGGTGTTCCCTTGGGTCACCTGTTTTACTATGAAAACAAGGGGATACCTCCTCCGGAGTTAGTAATTCTGAGCTGTTATTGGGATGGTTGTTTAGTGAGAAGTTTAGGTTTTAAAAATTCATTCAGGTCTTAGTTTTTAAAGTATAGCTTTTGAATATAGCACGTGTCAACGGACATTATTATACAATCCTCAGACACTTTTAAGGAGTATTAAGAGTCTCTATTCTCTAGACTTACTTTATTTATTGGCTTACTTTAAAAATTATTAGTATAAGGATTATACTAGATATTAATAGAGTACATGGATGTATGATGCTCAATTTTGGAAGGTGTTGTATCTTTCTAATTTATCATAAATAAGACAGATACATGTAAGGCCTAATACTTCTTTTTCCCTAGAGGGGATGACTCTATTTTATATAATTGAGCGTATTCCATCTTGCTCTATGTCCTTGGCCCTCCAGCCTTTTTACTATTCAGCTATGTCTGGGTCAATGGTACAGTATAAAAATGTTACAAAATTTATAGTAATTTATATATTTTTTATACTTACCAATGACCCAGACGGGAATGGCCCTCCCAGGAGTTGGGAACTCTTACCTCCCCGCTGAGTACATAGCGGTTACCAGGCACTGGTTATAAGAATGAATAATGGCGCCAATTTCGGAACGTCCTTGACACTGCGCATGCGCAGTAGAGGTGAAGTATGGAGGGCCATTCAGGACATGTTTTCTTTGGTTTCAGATGCAAATTTTGGGGATTGGGGGGCAAAATTTGTGTTTGGCCCTATATTTTAAGAGTTAGCACCAGCTATGTCTGGGTCATTGGTAAGTATAAAAAATATATAAATTACTATAAATTTTTTAACTTCTCATAAATAAAAACTATCAATGACGGCCATGAGTCCTAATAAATAAAACCATCAGTATTTGGGGCAAAATGTTTCTTGTTGGGCAAAAACGCCCAAACTTTTATAGGCCAATATCTCATGAAGGAAGAAAGCTATCAACTTAATTTCTTGACAGACTTGTCAGAATTACTCTTGTCTAAAAGAAGCATAATCGGTATTTTTTTCCATTTTTTATGTTTTCGGCCAAAATTTGTCACAAAACGGAAAGTTATCTTGGAAATCGGCCATCTTGGATTGAAATATCGATATTTAAATATAATGAGCCCTCTAAAAGAGATCCAAATTGAAGGCAGTAATACCGCTTTATAAGAAAAATCGAAAGAATTTCGTTTCGATTTTTTGTTAATCCAAAATGGCGGCCAAAAAATCGAAAAATTTTTTTTCGTTTTTTATGCATTTCGTTCAATTTTGAGATGAAAAAATGGCTTAGAAATGAAGATTGTATCACCGAATTGTAAAAACCATCGAAAAAAGAACAATGAGTAAAACCACTAAGGAAAATCCTGTGTATTGTTCTGAAGGTACAATCACTTCCTCTAGTTTATTTTTATAATTTTTATAACAGTCCATTTCAATTTGTAACAAAAAGATTTTCAACACAAATTTATTTTTATTCCTATCTGTCACATTTTAGGTATGTATGAAATTGTTTATTCAGCAATAATCCTAATCTTTTCACAGGGGTTTTATAAAAACATCTCAATTTGTAATGAGTTAGCAATTGAAACCCAATTAAGAGCTTTTAATACTTTTAATTATGTTAGTATAACCACAATGGATTTTCCAATTCCAGAACAGGTAAAAAGCTTTTGTCATGGTTTCAGTCTTCAAAGGCGCAGTCTCTCAAGACAGGTCTATTATGGCATAAAAATAAAGTTGGTACCAGGTCTGCAGGTCACAGTGGTCTCTTAATACAGGTGGTCTCTCAAGACAGGTGATCTCCCATAGCAGGTCCATTATAGAGTAAAACCAATCGGTGCCTGGCAGATGTGGTCTCAAGGCAGGTGGTCTCTCAAGACAGTGGTCTCTAAAGACAGGTTTTACTGTATTTGTGTAATGTTAATCACTGTCAGTGATAGTTCAAGTTTATGTAATTTTCTATAGGACATTTCAGTATAAATTTGGGAAATTGACATGAACTAGTTTCAATGACTTGTGCTGGATATTTTACTGATGATATCGACTCACCTGTCTGTCTCCAGATTGTAATATTAAACCCTGCTTTCTTATGTGTAGCAGAACAGTGCTAGAATTTTAAAACTGAAATTCAAGTCTTTGAAAGTAGGACTATCATGATTAATCGAGTGTTGATCGGTCACAGGAAAATCATTTAGTATTTTTCGTTGTCGAATAATCGGTAAATTGTATCCCGCTTTAGACGTTTAATAATTAAAAGAAAAGTTGATGAAAAAACTATTGTTTCTAAAGGTAAAGAGTTACCGGTAAGAACATCGATGTTAAACCCCAAGAAGCCGTTGGAAGCATTTGTCTTTCAGGTACATTCACCAAAGCTTTGATGTTCTTAACTTTTGAACCGTCAGTGTAATAATCAAGACCGGTCGGCAGTTGCGAAGTTCGCAACTGCTGACCGGTCTTGATTATTCAACTGACGGTTCAAAAGTTCAGAACATAAAAAGTTTTGAATGTACCTAAAAGAGGATCGTCTTTGTTGTTTACCGGAGGTAGGTCAACTGACTTGAACTTCATTTTTTATCGACTTCAGAGAGAAGGAGAGGAGGGGTCATCTAGGTTTGATTAATCAATTATTATCGATTATTTGCGACGATTAATCGATTTCTAAATTAAAAAATCGTGACAGCCCTACTTGAAAGTACTTGAAAATGAAACATTATTGAGAAATGTCGTGAAAAGTCCTTGAAAAAATATATCTAGACACTTAACCAGCTCATTTTGATCAAAATGTGTTCTCATAAATAGTCTTTGATTTATGTTTGAATAATGAATATTTAAGTTGTGTTATTGCGCATCCAAATTTAACACCTGAAAGACATGCACAGATGTGTCAAATAAACCATAAAGTGAGATTATTGAATACAGATGTGGTCATCTTTCCAATAAAAGGTAGCACATTTTCCAAAATCAGTCATTTTCGCATATCTTTAATGTTGATGGTTTCAGCTTAATTTTTTCGAAAAATCTCAACCAACTTTGAAAAACAAAAAAATCACACAGTGATGGAGGGTAGTCATAGGTCATTTGGCATCAGTTTACTCAAGGAGATGTCTTGTTCATCTGTTGTTTTTGTACAGAGAAGTAGGGGCTGTGAAGGGTAAATTCTGAAGATTTTTTATATCATTATTTTAATCATCAGTACCTCAAGAATTGTACAGCTGTCTGGGTTGTGTCCAGCATCCACCGAGCCATTGATGATAAAACTGCAAAAGATTTGCTGGGAGAAAATTTCAGGAGACAGTTGTTGATGGATGGCCAGTATGGAAGTATTGCCTTCATATGTACGAAAACTGATGTATTGATTCCCTCAGAAATTATTCGGTCAGTAATATTACTTTATTCTTCATTCATGTAGTTGATATCCATACAATTGCACATTCTATTGCCACTGCAAAACTCTTGATCATAGATTTCTCAAGGTTTGCTTGCTTCATTATTATATTTGATATGAGAACTCGGAAGGAGATTTGGACAGGGGTTGCAAAATTTGAATGATTTTTAGCTCAACTTTGGCGAAGCCAAATTTTAGCTTATGACATGGCCAGTTGTCCGTCGCCCGTCTGGCTGTTTGTCCATCAGCAATTCAATACGGCTCGGGCTAGAGGCCGTATTGATGAACCGATCATTACGAAACTTCTTGGGTACCTTTGTTATGACCGTGGGACGAGAACTAGTGTTTTGGGGTCCAATCCGAAATTTAAGTTGGCCGCTGGCAGCCATTTTGTACAAAATTAGGTGCAATCAGATTTTTGCGCAGAACTTCCATATGAAAGTGCTGATTTGAATAATTTTTTGTATGAATGTTTAGTACCATGGGATACATCACATATAATACAGGTTTTTTTCTCGTGCGTAAATTATGCAAATTAGACTAATTTTGATGTATTTAGTGTTACTTTCAGCACTGTAAGTGCAAATGCGAATATGGCTCGGGCTAGAGGCCGTATTTATGAACCGATCTTTACGAAACTTCTTGGGTACCTTTGGTATCACTGTGGGACGAGAACGAGTGTTTTGGGGTCCGGTCCGAAATTCAAGATGGTTGATGGCAGCCATTTTGTACAAAATTAGGTGCAATCAGATTTTTGTACAGAACTTCCATATGAAAGCACTGATTTGAATAATTTTTTGTGTGAATGTTTGGTACCATGGAATACATCACATATAATACAGGTTTTTTCTGGTGCAGAAATTATGCAAATTAGATGAACTTTGATTTTTTCAGTGCAACTTACACACTGTAAGTACACATGTCAATACGGCTCAGGCTAGAGTCTGTATTTATGAAACGTCTTGGGTACCTTTGTTATCACCTTGGGACGAGAACGAGTGTTTCTGGGTGCGGTCCAAAATTCAAGATGGCTGCCAGTGGCCATTTTGTACCAAAATTAGGTCTAATCAGTTTTTTGTACACAACTTCTATACGGCTCAGGCTAGAGGCCGTATTTATGAACCGATCTATATGAAACTTCTTGGATACCTTTGTTATCACCGTGGGATGAGAACAAGTGTTTTGGGGTGTGGTCTGAAATTCAAGATGGCCACCAGCAGCCATTTTGTACCAAAATTAGTGCAATCAGTCTTTTGTACAGAACTTCTGTATGAAAGTTCTGATTTGAATAAATTTTTGTATGAATGTTTAGTAACATGGAATACATCACATATAGTACAGGTTTTTTTCTCGTGCAGAAATTATGCAAATTAGATGAATTTTGATTTATTTAGTGCTACTTATACACTGTAAGTGCACATGTCAATACAGCTCGGGCTAGAGACTGTATTTATCAACCGATCTTCACGAAATTTCTGGGTACCTTTGTTATCACCTTTGGATGAGAACGAGTGTTTCTGGGTGCGGTCCAAAATTCAAGATAGCTGCCAGTGGCCATTTTGTACCGAAATTAGGTCCAATCAGTTTTTTGTCACAACTTCTATAAGGCTCATATTTATGAACTGATCTTCACGAAACTTCTTGGGTACCTTTGTTTTCACCTTGGGACAGGAACGAGTGTGTTTTGGGGTGCCTTTGTTATCACTGTGCTATGAGAACAAATATTTTGTGGTGCATCCCCACTCTGGGACTCAAAGATTTCTTTTCTAGTTTAGCATCTGACTGTCACCCACCTTTACAATACTTTACCTATACATTTGTTACGGGCTACAGTCAGTATTTATGTACAGACCGTTACAATACTTTATCTGTACCTTTGTTATCAGGTCATTACCTAGATGTTTGTCATTGCTGTGTCACATACTATACATGTACATGTCTTAACAAGTTGAGCTACAGTGTCATTGACGCTTTTATTAACATTATTTTAGACTATTCCCAAAAAGTAGCATAAATTGGTCTGGATAACTCATTTCATTTTGGGGGAGGTCAGTGGGCCACCAGTTGTTTTGTCATCAGACAAGAGACAATTTTGCAATTTGACACAAAAATCCATGGGAGATTGCATCTTTGAATGTCAAATTTCAAAATGTTCTCTAAGTGTTTAAGCTATTGTTTGGAAGAAAGATGATTTTTGTTGTATTGACATGATACAACAAACCAGACGTCATTCCTCTCTAGTGTTAATTAGCCAGAGATGCTAATTCAGGCCTGGCATTCTTAAAAATGCAGGAGGGCTAAAACTCGCTCCCCTCGCATGGCCTGGGCGAGCGATGAGCTCTCCTCAAGCTTACAAAAGATAAAATTGCAAAATGAAGTTTTACTGTTAATGAATTCTGCCAAGTGGGCTTTGTACATTTTATTTGGTGCTGCTAACAAGGTAGTCTCTGTGAAATGGCTACACTGCCCCTCCCACACCTCCGGGCCTTGCCAAGGCCCGGAGATGTGGGAGGGGCAGTGTGGCCGTCTTATAGCGACCACTAATATACATGTAGCAGAGATCTTAAAAGATGTAGATTTTAGGCATAGGCGGTTATAGTAATCATTATTTTTTAAGGCCAGGAGGGCTAGTTTTCGCCCTCCTTAATTTTTTTTAAGGCGAGCAGTAGGCGAGCGAATAAATCGCTCTCCTGAAAATGCCAGGCCTGCTAATTACCGGTAAATCTTTCTTTAAACAACTTTGTTAGGAGAGTGTCTCAGGCCCTATGGGTCCTGTTGTTTAAAGTAGGGCATACTGGATTGCATCTCTCTGTCTGTGCGTCTGCACAAGTTCATAACTCACCTGATTCAGGTCAGATTTTAATAAAATCTTACATGGAAATCCAGTTTAACATGCTCTCTCTATCACAAATAAAGATGTGTTTGTCCACACCTTCCACCTTGAGTTATATACCTTTTTCCATTGTCTATGCAAGTCTGTAACTCGGCTAATAAAGATCAGATCTTAATGAAATCTTACATGGATATCCAGAATAACATGCTTTCTCCCATCCATTCGTGGCACCAGTGGGAATATGCCTGCACATCTGGTGCACTCTCTTGTTTGTAGTGCCTGTGATATTGAACATATATTTCAATTGGTGTGGCCCTTGGAAATATGGAAAAGTGACAAAATATCAGTTTTCTGGACTTTTTCTGGAAACGCTTGAACGCAATGATTTCATTTTTGGTAACCTACTATAGAACAATGACTTACAGATCAAGTGTCATTTACACTCTGTCCATTCATCCGTCAGTCTGTCAGTCAGTCTGTCGGTCATACTTTAGTTTTCCAGACTTTTTTTGGAAACGCTTCAACGGAATGATTTCATTTTTGGTAACCTACTATAGAACGATGACTTACAGATCAAGTTTCATTTGCACTCTGTCCATCTGTCAGTCAGTCTGTCAGTCATACTTTAGTTTTCCGGACTTTTTTTTGAAATGCTTCAACCTAATGATTTCATTCTTGGTAACCTGCTATAGAACAATGGCTTACAGTTCAAGTTTGAGTTTCCTGCTAATTGCATTATTCTTGTGTGAGTTATGTCCCTTGGAAATATGGAAAAGTGCCAAAATATCAGTTTTCTGGACTTTTTGTTTGGAAATGATTCAATGGAATTCATGCTGATCACATATAGGTTATAACATTTGTATAATTATTAATGCTTGTTAGTCTGGTAGGGGACATTGTATTGCTTCAGCGATACATGCGCTCTTGTTTTATTCAGGGTTCCGCAGGCCTTGTAAAACCTTGAAAAGCCTTGAATTTAGAAATCAATTTTCAAGGCCTGGAAAGTCCTTGAATTTTCCCCAAACTCCAAAAGTGGCCTGGAAAATCCTTGAAAACAATCTTTTCTTAATATAAAAACCTTTTTTTGTGATGGGCTTCGTAAAATGTGGAGGCCGAAACATCCAGGAATCGCCAGCTGAAATACCCCAATTTCAAAACGTACTATGGCCGATCTGTCTGAGAGCCCATTATTAATGAGATAGCAGTTGACAGAGCCTGGCCGAGCTGGCCAATGTGTTCCGAATGAAGAGTGATGCAATACTTTCTGCCTTGCTGTCTGTGCTTATTATCCAATGAAAACAGCTGACGTATTGCGGTCTGTGCTTATTTATTATTCAATGAAAACTAGCAACTCTGCTCAATAATGTTTTAACTGGGAAGATTCAGGCCGTGAAATGGAAAACAAACATGTTTTTCTTTTGTGATTAAAATTTGTATTGAATTTGAGATCATGAGAAAATGTAAATTCCAGTCATCCTGGTTGAAACATGAATCCTACGGACATTGGATAAAACCAGTTCTTAGGCCACACAAAGTAGACCTTCTGTTTCTCAGGCCATTATTTGTAAAATTACATGCGGGCGAGCGTTTTTTTATTTTATTTTTTATTTTAGTAATTACTTCTTTGCCACCAAAAGTTCATGTTCTAGGTTCAAGTTTTAGGCCTCATAATATACAGAATAGCATGGGGGACTGGTGTATTTCATCCCTTGAGTGCAAGAAGGCTTTGCAATGCTAAAGCATTGCAAAGCCTTCTTGCACTCAAGGGACAAATTCAGCAATTTTTTAACTTGGGTAAAATATCAGACATAAACCATTTAATTTTTATTTTTTTAAGTTTAAATTGGTTATAAAAAGAGAGCATGCGGCAGCCAAAAGGACCATGCAGGAGGGCCTGAGAAACAGATTTTTTATTTTTTTAGGCCTTAGTGATTGTAATTAGTCTGAATGCAAAATATATGTATGAAGACATTTTCACTTTGGGAAAATGGGACTTCCTGCACTTTCAACGAAGGGTGAAATTATTTTCACCCTTCGTTGATCAGCATTATCAACAAAGGGTGAAAATAATTTGAAAATTGACAGTTTTTTAGAATACAAAAAAAAGAAAGCAGAAGTCTGACTTTCCGGTTACTGAATCCACTTCCAAAGTTTGTTATAATTCTAGTACTGTTCTCTCAGCAGAAATATGATGGCCTGTTAAATGCATGTATTTGCAGTACAGACTACAGTAATAACTGCTGTACTGGGATCAACAAACTCTTCAAAAAATGTTTTCGGACAGTGTGATTGCAACCAATTTCAGTTGTGGAAAAAATAAATGTTCCTATATAGTAACCTTTGGCCTCAAACTGCACCTTAAAAATTTTATTGTGGATAAACTGAAAACGGTTGACTATTTTGTCCTCATTTTTGATGAATTACATAATGACAGTTTGGAAATGAAATAGGTATATCTATTTAAGCTACATGTTACATGTATTTATTGTACAGTGGAGCCCACTTAATTGGATGTCTCTTAATTGTATATCCATGTTAATTGATATAATTTCCCAACACAAAACCATTTACCATACCTCCAGTACAAATTTGACCTGTTAATTGAATATAGGTTATAGATTAAGCTCCTGTTAATTGAATAAAAAATCTTGTAACATGTCAAAAAATTACCCCGACTCTCCCTAGTTTTTTTTGTTTATAGTCCTATTTGGCTTCAGTACATCCAGTACAAGCATTTAATCTATTATATCTTGTTTGACAGAGCTCAAGGAGCTCTGTCAAACAAGATATAATAGAATAAATGCTAAGTTTATCTCTAGAATACGGGAAAGTGACAATCCCTGTTAACTGAATACTCCTGATAATTGAATAATTTTCATTGGCAAAGTGGCTGTTCACTTAAAAGGGTTCCACTGTACTGAGATACAGTATGAGCAGAAGTAAGTTGTAGGATAACCACTAGAAAACTTCTCTTACAATAACATGCTCTCTCTGTTGATAATTCCAACATTTGACATCATTTTTTGTGAAGCTCTCCATGAGGACTTCCCAAGAAATCATGTCAAGTGTTGGAATTGTCAGTATATTGAGAAGAAAAATGGCATAAAAATTTTCTTCTGATTATCCTACAACTTTCTGGGTATTTCTGCTTGTACTGTATTCTCATTTTTCGGTTTCTAACCTTGAAAAACCTTGCATTTTACTTTGAAGACTTGAAAAATCTTGAATATGGCATGAAAATGGGCTTGGAAAGCCTGGAATCCGCTTGCTGTTTAGCTTCTTGAGCCCTGTTATTAACCCTTTGAACCTGTAAGACGGATTTTTCAGACCAAAGCATAAATTCTGTCCCATTTTTGTCTCTTTGTAAGAGGTCTATACACGGGGCATTGATGATAAAATAATAATTGTGGCTGCAGACTGCAGTTATTATTTTATCCTCCCCGTATAATGATATTGGACTGACCCATCTCACTGTAAGAGTGGCTGCTTCCCCACAGGAACCCCGGGAAGTGAAGCAGTGCCTGTTCACTGTGGTAAACAGGCTCTGCTTTACTGGTAAAATAGGACCCAGTCACCAATGCTCGGGAGGTTCAAACCCTCTCTAAAATGGGCAACAAGGTCTTGAGTTGATACTCATGTTGTGGTCCTGATTACAGTTAAAACTAGAAGTCCTGTCATGAAATACGCATAAATAGCACATCGATTTGCTCGTTAATCTACGTGGTATGACCACAGTAAGGCTATCAAATTCTGTACATATGGCCTGTGCACAAGCAAATGTTTCAACCAATGGACCTCCGGGTGACCCGGAGGTCCATTGGCAGAAACATTGCTTGTGTTTGCTATGAGTAACCAGGAGAACCTGCCGTGATTTGGATGTCATTCCATATGGCAATTGCTACGCGCAATTAAGCCTAGATAAGTGCGGAGTTCGTGACAGGACTTATAGTTTTAACTGTAGCCATTGTGCAAAAATATGTGACCATAAAAATCCCAATAATAAATAAATAGTAGGGTGGCTGCTGAGTGAATGTGGCGGGTCGTCCAATCTCGCACTTTGAAAATATTAATTGGTCTATCCCCAGATAATGAATATGGACTTTTCCGATTGCTGCCATTGAACTGATATGGAATATACTACATGTACCAGGATTCAGTGTGTTACTTACTATTTCTAATAATTACAGCTGACCTCTAATCAGTGATGCTGTCCACCATATTTCCTTCACACATGTGATTTCTTTTTAGCCTCCTTCTCAGTCACTAGATACACTGGTACTCCCAAAACATGGAATGGAACCTGGATCATATGCTGAACTGAATTCAGGAACATTTCACACAATGTCAAAATATTAGGAATGATGGTTGGATCAGTTAATTAACTGATTGCAGGAAATCCTCAAATATTAACACAGTGGGTTAAGATCTCAAGATAAAAAAAAAAGAAAGATAAATTGTCAGAGTATTGGTTGTGTTTCAGTTCTCTTGAGCTTGAAGATCAGACAAAACCACTTGAAGAAGAAATAATGCAAATGGAAATGGAGCAAATGGATATGAACAAAAGTATTCGGTGCTTGAAGAAGGAAATAAAAGCTTCAGAGAAAGAAATAAACATGATGACTGAGGAAATTTCAGAAATACGTGGAGATCTGGCTGAAGCCTTAAGTCTACTAGAACCAGAAGGTGCTGATAGTGAAAATGTATGTATTTGTAGTTTATAAAGTGCATAGACAGGGTTCAATGTTGTCTTGGAAAATCCTTGACTTGAAAAATGTTTTTTCAGTGCCTTGAACGTAGAGGTGGGTGGTATACCATAAATACGGTTCTGTATTGGTAGTATCAACTGTACCAAGGGAATTTCAAAATATCAAAATTTCGGTATTGAAAAATATTCCTGACATTAGTTAAAAAATAAAAGGGTAAAGAACAGATCTTTACGTAAAATCCATGACAAGAAGAGTCCCATTGACTGTGTATTTGTTAATTCCTTGCATGCTGCTGGCGGGTGTTAGTGCCCAGGACAAGGACTAGTTGCCAGTGACATAAGTATGATTTCAGCACTTTTATCCAAATTTTCCCTTGTTAACCCTTTACCCAACGCGACAATGTCACTTTTGACTCTCACTACGAACACGCCAGTCTCCAGTTTACCGACGTCAACGAACGCGACGTCATGAAAAAAACTAAATTCTCAAAACAGCCTACTGCAAATTTTCTTTTCAGGTTTCCACATCGTCAGATATCCATTAAATAAAATTTATGTGTGTCTCTGTGTTGTTCATTCTCTATGCCTTTATCCCAAACAATCAAAAAATGAAGAAACTTGAAAGAAAATGGGTTTATTATTATTGTTAGAGCGATTTATTTAGACGCCGAGCCTGTGAAATGGTAAGTACGAATTTGCCGGAAAATTCAAAATCGTTAAAGATGTCGGGTTTTCACAGAAAGCATGCGAAGAAAGTCATTAAATATACCTTTTCAGGCTAATATTTTCTATTTAGGTAAGTATGTATAATTTTACCATGTATGGAATTGGCATTCATTAAAAAATTAAGTCCAAATTATCATCAAAGCAGGTTAAAAAATGTGGAAAATTCGAGCCAGCCCATTCGTTACTGCGGTCTGTTCATGGAAGGAATTTCAAGTCAAATCTCTTGCAAATTATACAGAAAGCAAAAATCAATCGAAATGTGATTTCTTTCCCTCGTTATAAATTAAAATATGGCACATGGTGGCAAATGATAATGAATAATGATAAAATCGGGAGTCCCATGGCAATCTGTCACATTCGGCATAGCCTAATCGGGGTTTTTTTGTTTGTTGTCTTTGTAGCCGGTTCGTAACATTCAATTCCTGGTGAAGTTAAATAAGTAACAATTTGAAGTCTTTCACATTTCTTCCCACTAATTCTATAATAAATTTTTTTTATAAAAATCTACACTTGGAAATAAGTGAACTGTGAAAAGAATGAAAAAAAAGCAGAAATCTTCCAGCAATTTAATTGTCAGTCTCGCTGCCATTGTTAAATTTTAAAACTCCGATGTGCGCTGTTAGTAGGTCGACATCTACGGAATCCCGAACGACGCCATCTCATTTTCACGACAACGTTCAGATCGCATGGCACTGAACAGCAACGAAATTGGCCGAGTTTTCTTCTTTCCGGTTGATTTCAAATTGGCCAACAATCGAGTGATTGTGGAGGGAGTTTTATTTTTTTTATTTTTTTGCTTATTTCAACGTAATATTTGATTAAGTCAAAACATTTATTGATTCATAAAATGCTGAGTTTGTTTCATTATTACACAACCAGCATTGACGAAACTAATCTGTTTTTTTTTGTTGTTTATTTTTCAACCTATTTAACAAAGCCATTTGACAGGCTGATCTGTGAGTGGGTTAAGGTTTGATCCCCACGAGTTCCCCTCCACCACCCCCCCCCCCCCCCCCCCCCCCCCCCCCCGCGTTTTGTATCTAGACCCAAATTCAGGGAGATAACAAGCTTTGACAGCAGAAACTCTGCCAGGTACATATCCAAAATATTTAAACGCAAACGTGTGTCCAGGAGAGGAGGGGGGGGGGGGGGGGATTATCGACGCGCTGAGTAGGCAGTCGACACTCTTTTATATGCTTGTTTGTTGTTTGATTTTGAGAAAGTAAAAACGTTAGTCCATAGGAAATGAATGTGGAACTAACGAATGCGCTTTCCCATTTTTTGGATGTAAAATGTGAAAATAACTTTCAGCTCCAATTTGGTAAAATTAGTGTTCAAGGAAAAATGCTCAGACGTATCAAATTTAGGCATGCATTGTTATGAGCCACGCAGCTACATGTAATTGCACCCCCCCCCCCCCCCCCCCATCCCCCGAGAAACTTGAAGAATTCAAATAGTTTTGTTTCCTGTCACGGGAAGTGTGTCAACTAAACCTAGTAATAACGGGCTTAACCGATGGAGCAGTTATTATTTGGGTGAGTTGTTTACCAAATTCGTGATATTTACCCAGTCCTTCAGAAATATAGTCCGAATAGTTCATTAAATCTATGTACACGAATCTAACCATAAGAAAATCTGGTCTGATAAGAATTGCCTCTTATCAAGTTGAAAAATGGAAAAAGGTTTTTTTTTTGTTTCGCCTTTCGGATTACATACATAATAAAAAAAAACCTTACAAGATCGAGACGGACACATGCTGGCAAAACTCCTTTTGGTTGAAGAATGAAGTGCCCTAGAAGCCGAAACATCCACTTTCCACGTCGTGAATTCATACTGAATGGGACAATATAATTTCTCATGTCAAGTCTTGTGGGACACGCAACACTACGTCAGTCTTAAAATCAGGTGATGTGGATGTGCTTGTCGTTAAATGAACAAGACTTTCCAATCAGTTGATGTTAATAAGTGAGGGAGCAGGATGACCGTATGAAATTGTAAATTATTTGCAGTTTTTCCGCATTTGTCGGGAGATCGTTGAGGACAATGTTCAGGCTTCACCCGTTCACGACGCATGGGATAGCTGACGTCAGTTCTCAATCCGAAATTTATAACACGGCTATCATGCCATCAGTCAGTTCATCCAGATCCCAGTTTTGGCTTATTTTTACCAACCAAAAGTGAACACGTAACACATCTCAGAATCGCTGTGCTTTGTGGGTACATTTGGGAGAGGTGCTTTGCTAAAGGCAGTGTGGGGCGCCAGGATTCTGAAAATTTGGGGGGCGGGGCAAATTGGATTTGAAGGGGGGGGGGGGGGTTACAGGTCGAGATGCCGATTGCCGCAGGCCCGATTCGTTAAGATAGGGAGGGAACTCCCCTTCCCGTCGGGTGGGGTCTGGTGAAAATTTTTTGATTTCATCTTGTCTCAAGCGATTTCCGGACTCTGATTCACATTAAAAAAAACTCACATTGTTGAAGGCACGAATTTATGCCGACGCGTGTATCAGTACGACCTATCATGTATGTAACTATCATATTACATATTAACCTACCTAAGTGTATGCCTAATCGAGTGAAGATGACAGGAGAATGACATGGAGTCTCTCTTTTGTGCGCTCGTGTTGTATTCAGCACAAATACACAAATATCACCAATGAATGGATCCAATAACGGATCAATTGGTGGTGGTGTGGGGGGGGGGGGGGGGGGTCAGAAAATAGTGAGGGTGGGTACCCTAGCCCCTTCCCCTATGGCACCGTTGAAGTACCAATAAAAACAACTATTTAACCCTTTTCCCAACGAAACGACCAAAGTCGGCCAGTGCTTTCCACAAGTATTGCTATTCATTTTTTTTTTTAAAGTTTCATTTTTCTCGTAAAAAACATTTCATTTATTTAGATTCCTGAAATTCCGGGCGTGAATTCCTATTATCTGTCATTGAAACAAAGAGGTGCAAGACCCTGTACAAGAACACAGAAATCGAACCGAAGCAATTTTTAAAAAATCGCGAAAGTCGATGTTATAACCCATATGCAGTTTTCTGTTGCTGTTGTGCGTTTGCAACATGGAGCGACGTGCCACTCGCATAAAGAAAGTCAGCAAGTTACAATTTTTTCTCTCGATAATTTCATAATTCATAATAGACATCTAATTGGGATCAGGACAACTCGGACCAAAGACAACTCGGACCACTTTTGAAGACAACTCGGACCAACTTTGAAGACAACTTGTCATGTCTCAGTTTTTAATAAATCGTTTAAAACGTGACGGGTTGTTATGTGTCTTTCCCCACCAACCCGAATCTTCGTTTGTCCACTATTCAGGTCCGAATTATTCACCGAGTCAGTCCAAGTTGCCTAGAAAGTTGGTCCGACTTGTCTTCAAACTTGGGTAGACTTTTTCAAAAGTTGGGCCGAGTTGTCCTGAAAGTTGGTCCGAGTTGTCTTCAAAAGTGGTCCGAGTTGTCCTGAAAATTGGGCAGACTTGTCTTCAAAGTTGGTCCGAGTTGTCTTTTAAAGTTGGTCCGAGTTGTCTTTAAAGTTGGTCCGAGTTGTCTTCAAAGTTGGTCCGAGTTGTCTTCAAAGTTGGTCCGAGTTGTCTTGGTCCGAATTGTCTTTGGACAGATTGTCTGTAATTCATCTAATTAAGTTGGTCCGAGTTGTCTTTAAAGTTGGTCCGAGTTGTCTTCAAAGTTGGTCCGAGTTTGTCTTCAAAGTTGGTCCGAGTTGTCTTCAAAAGTGGTCCGAGTTGTCTTGGTCCGAATTGTCTTTGGACAGATTGTCTGTAATTCATCTAATTAACATAAGAGCGTGTGGTCAATAGTCAATAGTCACACTAAATTACATCAGGGCTTGCCTTGAGTTGGGGCCGATCGGCCCCCGGTCCCGATCGGCCCCTTCTCGGGGCTTTTTTTTCGGCCACGACTTTTTTTGTGTTGGCTCCCCGAAATCTCAATGTTGGAAGGTTTGGGCAACAAAATTTCTGCGAGATTAATCTTTCCATTCACGTCTCATTCACGCAAGTGTGATTACAATAGAAGCAGCCAAATAACAGATAAAATAATAGTACAAACTGTTTTTGTCTGATTCGAACTAACATCCACCTAAATCCGCATGAAAACTGAGAAAAATCCCAAGATTAAACAAAAAAAAAACAAAAAAAAACACATTTACGAGACTTCGAAAGCACGCTTGTGAACTGATGGGGGGAATTCCCTTCAATCCCACAATGCTATGGCGCGGGTACATCCGATCCTAACATCTGAATAAATGCAACACAAGACACAGAAACTGCCATCAAAATAAATGTGTGAAATAAAATAAAATGTGTACCTGTGTCTACGTGGAGAGGTAGGGGCCAGGGGGGGGGGGGGGGGTGAATTCCATTTCTGAAATATCCAAAGCTGTGGGGAATTTTCAAAGACTGAAATTATTTAAACGGTAAACTGAAATGTTTTTTTTCAATTTTTTTCTTTGAGACAACCCTTGCATCGAAACTACACACCCCACAATATGTACGAAACGTCCTATCTGGGAGACTTCTTTCAGGCCCCCAGCAGGCCCCGACCTCAACATCTGGGTTACTTTTTTTAGGCAAAGCAAGCCCTACACTTGATTGATAGTCGAGTGTCCCTGCTGCAAATTGTGCAAATCCCTCAGTCCCGATAATCTGCCAATCTGTGAGCCGTTTTTCTGTTCAATTACTGCGATTTTGATTCAAGAGTTTGCAGCAGGAACACTCAACTGTCAATCGAGTGTGCATATTCAGCACGCGCTCTTAAGTTAATTAGATGTTTACACGTGAAACCTAAACTAACATTGTGGATTTAAAGGCTCTTAATTTCATTACGCTGAATGATACTGATAGCATATTCAATACACATCGCGACTTTCAAGATTAGATGCACTGACAAGATAGACAATGGGTGTAAAAGGTAGGATGCATAATTATTAATTACCTTTCACTGTGCAAGGTCCGAGAAGTTTCTGGAGCCATTTAGGCCTAACATGAGCTAAAATACATTAAGTGATTGTAAATTATTTCTTCACTGTCGTCTTCTAATTTTTTTGACCAGGCCAAGCAACACTTCTTTTTGCATTTGCAAGGGGGTCAAAGCATTCCAAGGACCCTGTCTCCATATCGCAACGCCACTGCCTGCTCAAGATACTGGCTGATTCAAAATGCTTCCCAATACTGACTGATTCAAAATGCCTCCCAATGGGGATCACGGAAACTCAAAAACATTGGGGTAACTATTTTCTTGCAGGGTCACAATTTCAAAACTTTTGCAAAAATCACAATGACATTTCTTCTTACTATTCTACTGTTCCTAATTGAATTTTTCTGGAATCATACGAGGATCAGATTTTCTGATTTTCGAAAATTTCTGCCCTTGACTGAACCTCAATTTATTGTGAAGGGAGGCTACATTTTGGGTAGTAAAGGCCAAGGGTGGGATGCAAGACTACGTCACAGCTTTAGTTCCCCCAAGATAAATCTGTGCCCTTCTCCCTTCATGATAACCACACTGCCTCCTTGTCTTGCCCCCCCCCCCCCCCCCCCAGCCCATCGGTGCGCTAATATGTTAGTTTGACCAAGGGCTCGCGACCCATACTGTCCGCTCTCATGATCACCTTCTTGCTCCCATAATAGGTTTCCCCCAACATAACAGTAAAAACGCTATGGAAACTGTTTGAGGTTGAATGAGGCGTCAGCAGTTAAATGCGTACCACATGAGGTCATCTTAGTGAAACCAAGCGAGACGGATCGTTTGTATCTTGCCTTGGAACCGCTGACTCAGCCGGTTCTGTTGATTTGCGTACATTGTTTCATGTAATCAAAAGTCTTCTAAAATAAGAGATTTTATTTTTTTTTCATAAAGCGATGTTGGGTAAGGGGATAACTGCGGGAACGGGTCAACTCGCCCTCGGGTCAACTCGCCCTCGGGTCAACTCACCCTCGGCTCAAGTCGCCCCGGGTCAACTCGCCACGGGTCCAGGTTCCCCCAGTTAAAAAAAAAACTTAACTCTAGTTATATCAGCATTTTTTTTTTATTTTAATACTAATCTATTATTTACAACAATATTACGAAGTCATTTTTTCTATATATTTTATTATTTTGCAATAAAAATTACAGTATAAAGTTGGTTACACATGAGTTCAGGAAAAGATGAATGAAAGAAAAAGAAATGAAAGGTTTTAGGCGCGCCGAAGGCGCGCGAGGGACGATGTAGAATTTACAAATCCCTTGCGACCCGGTTAAACTTATTTTATTCACTTGGATCACACAGGCCTAGCTTTCCTATTGCATCAAATGGAGTCTGGGGGGTATGCACGCGGTTAGAATTCCCGACAGTTTGCGTTGGAGTGTTAGATTGTCAATACTCAATCCCTCAACGCCATTAAAACTGTTAGAGAGTGGGCTCTATTCGGTTCCAGCTCGGCGATGGTAGAGGTTTGAGTCCCACCAGAATGTAATATTGAATTGTGCGATGGCAAGTTTAACGGAAGAAGAGAAAAGAAAACCAAACAGCAACGCCGGTTTGGTAGCGCCCCGGTATATGACCACAGCGATTACAAAAAAAAGGATTGGAGAAAGCTCCAACAGTTTAGTTTTGAAAAACCGGGAGTCATCCATCAAGCCTTCTGGGAGATAGGATGCCGTATGTGATTATGAGGTATCTGGTTATCCTTCGGGAATTCCAAATGACCTCCTACACCCCCCACCCCCCCAAAAAAAAATTGTTCACGTCAATGCAGTTTACCTTTTTTTCTTTCTGAGATATTTTTATGGGAACATGGAGCAAGTGGTGTACAACTAACACGGCGGATTTCTTTGTGCCCCCCCCCCCTCCCCCGAAAACAGTATACACATACCCCACCCCCAGCACAACTCACGCCTCTCTCGTGATTCTAATGTTGCAACTTCAAAATCTCCCCATCATCACTTGTAGGAATTCGACTCATATGTATAAAATATTGAAGTACAACCCCCCCCCCCCCCCCCCCCCATTTTTCTCAAGCCTTGTCAGTGGGACGTACAGCTCTACTTTACATTAGTCGATGATCATCACAAACAAAGGATCCTGGGCCGAATCTTCCCAGGTCGAAATTAACGAATGTTTCCCTTCTCGGCAGTTCGTCGGCGTTTTGTACACTTCGCCGAAAGTTTGGACAATTCGCCAAAACTTTGGACAGTCCGCCGGAAATTTTGGACAATTCGTCGGGATGTTGGATATTTCGTCGGAGTATTGGACACTTCGCCAAAGTTGGTGTAGTTTGTCGGATTTTTGTACAGTTCGCCGAAAGTTTGGAAAGTTCGACAAAATCTTCCAGACAGTTCATCGAAGATGATTCCATTTATCACAGGTTATGACATTATTACGTGGTTTGACTAATTTCTCACAAATGATGCAAAATTCAATAGAAGTAGATGTATCCATGTTGAACGATTTGTGCCATCCATCGACCGAAAATGTTTTTGTTGTAACAACACTGACATGCCATGCCGGTTAAATTTGTTTCAAAACACTGTCACACTGCCATATGCCATGCCGGTACAAAAAGAAGAATGTACCGCCAGTATTAATGGATCAGGGACAACCCGTCCCAGGCCTATTTTTGGGGCGGGTTGTCCCGATTTTGTTTTTTTATATTTGACAAAAAATTTTTTTTGGGGGGGGGGGGGGGGGTAATATATAAAAAGATTTCTACTCACTTTTTTATCGAAAATTACCAATTTTAATCGAAAATTATCCACACTGATCCGATTTTTTTTCTGCTATTTTTACAAAAAATTTGGGGAGATGGTAATATATAAAAAAGATTTTTACTCACTTTTTTATCAAAAAGTATCCAATTTTAACGAAAATAATCCACAATCCTCTTAACATATCCCATAATAACTGAATCAAACTAATAATACTTCTAAACTCAATTGGTAGCATGTCGACACCAGTCAGAATTGACGTGTTGTTTTAGACATGTTGTTTCAGTCGGGTACCCTCTAAGAGGAATGATATTTGTTTGATGCGCAAAAATCAAATGACAGGACATGTTGTTTTAGCGTGATATGGATTCATCACAGCGTTGATCTCTTTTCCTTAAAACTAAGACAATAAATGTTGTTTTTTTTAGCTGCTAACAATCATCATGTTGCTTCTCTTTGAATTATACCGGATGATCTTTGCGTTGTTTTCGACCAGCATTTCTATAAACTTGTTCCAGTCCCCATGAAGGCTTCAGAAGCAGTCAATCTGAGAGTGCCGGCAGCCGACTTAGAGACTGACACCCGAGTGAGATACACTTTGCAAGCAAAGAAAATCCAAGAGTACTGGGATGACTACATGGCCAATCCTTATAATTCAAATGACAGTCAAGGTTGTCCTTTATATCCCGGCGCGTAGGCCTATTTATTATTAAGTAATAACAACAGGTGGATAATTCATTCTGAATTATTCACGTGTTATTACCAGTAATACAATCATAATTAAGTAAAATGACAGGTTATTAGTACTCATAATCCAATCCTATTCCCATATCATAGTCAAGAAAAATTGGGGTGGGTTGTCCCACCTGGCTTGAGGCGGGTTGTCCCGTTCCCGTATTAATTGGCATTTTGGCTTGGCAGAAAAACAGGGAAAAAAAACCATGAGGCCAATCTTCAGTTGAACTTTCATTTCAAGTTAAAATTGGATCCTCAGTGGAACTTTTAAATTGATTTTAAGACGGGGTAAGTCTTTTTTAAAATTTAAAAATATTTCGGCGAACTGTCCAAATTAAAATTTTTAAGTTCCGGCGAACTGTCTTTCCGGCGATAAGTCCAGACCTCTTCTTGGTAATCAATCATTCCTCCAAGAAATTCTTTTTAGCCACTCCCCACCCAATTCAAAACTACCATGAGACGAATTCCATAAGCTAAGGCGTCAACGGGAATAATTTTAGCACGGTTATATTTATTTGACGTTGGACCGACTCATTGTCATCGAAAGACAATTGTGACGCGTGTACGTTTCCATACTACGTCCAAGTTTCTCTGGAACGCGAGTCAGTGTCCCAGTTTGATTGTTTCGAGATTTTCTTATTATGATTTGCGACATTCATTAAAAGTTTTCATGAAGTTTGCTGGTTACTTTGCCTTCGTTAGATATGATTTGGGACAGTTTGAACTACTGTTTGTTTCATAAATTATTTTTTTCTCCGTGCCTATATCGTGTCTTTTCTTATTTTTTCATCTTCAACCATCTGATGAATTGCAACGAAAAAATTCAAAAATGAATTATGTATTCGTGAATAGGAACGGTTCGACATTTACATCACATTTTCTTAAAAAAATATCCAATTTTGATGATGGAAACAGAAATTTTTTTTTTAAAAAGACTGTTGAAACACATTTATCGACCAACGGACCTGATTTAGGCCGGACAATTTTTATCAGAAAGATTGAAACATCGATGTCGACTGAAATTGTAAGCTATCGTACGCCATTTTTTTTCAAAACAACAAAGACAATAACAAATAAGTGCAGTATTTTTATTGATTATTAAATAATCACACACATTTTTGCTGATTAAATAAAAGAAATTAAACCTACAAATATGTGGCTCAATGTCCATGTATGTACTGTGACGAAATAATAGCAAAAACAACCTGAAAATGAGAGGAATGAAAAGTGAAGTGAACTTCGTTTTTGCCTGGCCGGTTCTGGCCGTTACGTTCGCACGACAGCTGGCCGGTTCTGGCCGTTACGTTCGTACGACGCCTGGCCGGTTTTGGCCGTTACGTTGGGTAAAGGGTTAATTTGATTTTATCTGTTTGACCAATGATTTCTTGAGTTAAATTTATATGAATTTTTTATCAAATCTAGTCATGGCTGCTTCACAGCAGCCATGACTAGATGTGATGAAAAATAAAAAAATATTAAAATACTCTGCAGGTTAAGAGTTAAGGCGGTCAACACCAGGCGTTTGATTTAACAAAAAAAATGCAGAGAGAAAATACTTATGAGTTATTTTCCCTCAGCCTTTTTGTTGCATCAAATTACCGATGAGAGCCTGTGTTATTTCCAACATTTTGAAAATTTGGCGGCTTGGTTGGCTGTAAACAGGCAACTACAACTGGCAAGTATTCCGAAAATGCCATTTCATACTGGTATTGATGTGAGTACATGTATGTTGCAGACACCGAATACCGTACTGATATGAGGTGAATCAGTCTAAAAATACCCATACCAAAGCTGAACAGGTTTGTTCAAGCTAAGTCCCTAGGTTGATATTTGGACTCCCTAGTTTTGCATTACTAAAACTCTTGGCATTATTCTGTGTTGGTGCAATCCCAATACTAGAAATCATCTGGTATGGACAACAGAGTTTTAAATATTTAAATAACTTCATTCCTCTGTATTGTTAACTAGCCATAGATGCTAACTATACCTCCCACAGTGAGTTGGGGGGGGGGGGGGGGTTGTATTCTGGAATCATCTTGTCTGTCCGTCCATCCGTCTGTAGATCTAATTTTGTCCGGAGATTTTCTCAGATATTTATGGACCAATCTGCTGGAAACTTGGTATGAATGAATATTTTTATGCCACAACCAATGGCTCAGACTAGCTGCTAACTCAGAGAAGAGATCCATCTCTGACACACTGTCTCATGAGCAGCGTGCGGCGAAGAAACAGAAGACCGCTGCTCCTCAGACCTCGATGATGGACTTGCTGTCGCAGATTGCGCAGCTGATTGCAGCATCCCAGCAAGTGCAGGAGCAGCTTCCCTCAACTCAGAGCCTGAGCTGTCGGACTGTGTTGGATCGGTCCAGTCGTCTGTTCACGCAGATGTAATGGACCGAGATTCGCAACTGATTCTCTCGGATGGTGAAAGAGATAAGGAAGAGAATTACCCTTCCCTTTTGGAACAGCACATGGTTGCGATGGATTTCATCCATCAGTACTACCCTGAATTTGTTCAACCGAATCAGAATGCTGTGACAACAAGAGAGAAACCGCTGGCGTCACTAAACGCAGACTTTATACATATACAGGTCTCCGGACATACTATTTTTGACAACAAGCTTTCGTTAGTCTATGAACAGGCTAGTAAGAAAGTGTTAAGTGCTCTACTTTTGAAGTCAGCGTCTCAGCAACCCGCTTCAGCAGACAGGAGTAAAGGAGACCATTCCAAACCTAAAATGTCAAAAGGGAACTCCTCACGAGGAAGTCCCCTTACAATTACTCCGAAGGTCGTCAATATAGCGACTAGGGAAAGGGGGGAGGTCTGATCGGGACTATTGGTCGGATGCCCCAAGGCCGACGGGACGAGGTACTTCATGGGGAAGACGTAGTTTCTCCTCCCGTAAACCTCGCAGGTGATGTTCAAGACCTCTATTGCTGGCCAGTTGGTGGAAGGTTATCAAACTTCGTGAGAAACTGGATAGCAGTCACGAAAGATCAGTGGGTGATCATTCCGAGCGAAAACCCCACTAACAAGATGTCCACGTTGGACAAAGCTTCCGTCGGATCCTTTCGAAAGAGAGTCTTTCTCAGGGGAGGTACAGTCTCTCTTATTAAAGGAAGCAATAGAGGTCGTCAAGAATCAAGATTCCCAGGGTTTTAACAGTCACCTGTTCCTGGTACCGAAGCCAGACGGCTCGTTCCAACTGGTAATAGACTTGTGCTGGATAAACAAGCTTATCGTGGCTCCCAAATTCTATATGGAGACCATTCGGCCGGTAAGAGCGAGCTTTCGAGTGAACAACTATGCGGCAAGCACAGATCTGAAAGATGCGTACTTTGTCATGGTACATCCGGATTCAGAAAGTACCTGAAAGTACCTGCGGTTCACCGTACAAGGGAAGGTTTATCAGTTCAGAGTGATGTGCTTTGGTCTGAACCTGGCTCCCTGGGCATTCACTCGAATAATGGACTCTGTAATGTCATACTTCCGAGCTCATTCGTCTACGGTAGCATCGACCTACTTGGACAACATTCTGCAGAGATATGGCAACAGAATTATTCTTCAGAACGATGTTCAGAGTCTGCTTCTATTACTTCAACGTCTCGGTTTCATTGTAAACGAGAAAAAGTTGGATCTAGCTCCGTCCAAATCGTTCACTCACTTGGGAATGAGCTTCGAGACTCACAACAATCTGGTTCATCTGCTGTTACCCAGAGTGAAATTAGTCAGTTGCTATGCTCACTTTTGTCTACTCTCAGAAGCATTAACAGCAAGGGAATTCATGCGACTGATGGTGCTGTATGGAGCAGCTGCAGATCTTATTCTGATGGGCCGCCTGCACACGCATCCCCTCCAGATATTCTTTACTCAGAACTGGAGTGTGAAGAAGCATTCACTCGAAACCAGTATTGTTTTAACAGACCTAGTAAAACAAAAGGTTCAGATTTGGGCAGATATTCAGTGGTTAACTCAAGGAGTTCCGCTGCAGCTGCCGGATCCGGCTTTCACGATTATGATGGATGCGAGTCAGACAGGTTGGTGCGCAACCCTAAGTCCTACAGACTTGAAGTGTCAGGGTCTTTGGGAACCTCAGTTCCTAGAGAAACACATAGACATCAAAGAGATGATGTCAATATTGCTAGCTCTTCAACTTTGAACTCGCATAATAGCAAACGTCCATGTTCAAATTTTGTCAGACAATTCGACAGTTGTAGCTTACATCAGGAACCAAGGCGGCACTCATTCGATTCCATTATGCGAATTGATGGAGAGGATTCTCCTTTACATCATGAATCATGTTCATATTTCTGTCCATCATATACCGAGTCATCTGAACTCGCTCTCTCGGAAAGGTCGCCTGTTACCATCGGAATGGACTCTCAACAAGCGAATATTCAGACAGATTTGCTACCAGTGGGATCGTCCCATGATAGATCAGTTTGCGACACACCTGAATAATTAGTTACCGACATTCATGTCGCCATACCCAGATCATCGAGCGTATGCAGTAGACGCTCTGTCAATCTCATGGGAATGCATGATAGGATACGCATATCCTCCAACTCCGTTGATTCAGCAGATTCTGTTAAAGATCAAACAGTCTCGTTGCAAAATTCTACAAGTAGCACCTCTGTCATCACAGAAACCTTGGATCAATCTTCTCAGGTGTCTGTTACGGGATGTTCCCCGGAAGCTTTTTTCACGAGAGAACCTTCTTTATTGGGAAGTCACGCACACTGCATCACAACCCCGAAGGTCTCAACCTTCACATATTTCCGTTGTGCGGTCCTTCCTGCACGGAAAACAGTTTACAGGACGTGCAGTGGATGCAATTTCTAACTGCAGGTGGTCCTCCTCTACGTTGAACTATGCAGCGAAGTGGAGGGTTTTCTTCCTTTGGTTTCAGGATCAGTCGATAGACATATACGATCCGTTCATACCAATTATTGCCAATTTCTTGGTCTACTTGTTTGATGTTCTCAAACTGCAGCCCGTCACTATTAAGGACTATAGGTCTATGTTATCAGACACTTACGCTCATCATGATAACTTGGCTATTGGATCAAATACTTCATTGTCCAAGCTGTTTAGAAATTTCTCTATTAATAGACCTAGAACTCTCAGATTAATTCCTAAGTGGAATTTGGCTTGGGTTCTGTTGAAGCTCAAAGAAGCTCCGTTTGAGCTGTCAGACATTGTAGAGTTCAAATTCTTGACGTATAAAACAGCATTTCTCTTAGCCTTTGCATCTGCAAGAAGAGTCAGTGAACTTCATGGTTTATCTGTTAAATCTCACTACCGTAGTGTGGGTAATACCATTGCCCTTACTACAGAAGTGGTTTTTTTGGCTTAGAATCAGATTCCAGACAAGCGGCCGGAGTCTATTATTAAGGCTCTGCTGTCATCGGATAACCATTCACCTTCATGTCCAGTCAGGGCTATGTGCATTTATAAACATCGATCAGATTTTTTTTTTATAAAAGGAAGAAAGAAAAAACGTTTCTTTCTTTCATTGTTTCCTAACAGAAAGGATATTTCTGTTTATTCAGTCGCTAGATGAATTCAGTTGGCAGTACGCGTTGCCTATGAAAATCTATCTTCGGATCAATGTTCGGTTAATAAGATATCAGCGCATGAGGTTAGAGCACTATCCTCCTCTTGGGATTACGCTAACAGTATAGCCATTACTGATCACAAGAAGGCTGCGTACTGGACACAGCCCTCTTCATTTACAAGTTTTACCTGAGAAATTTAGAGTCCATCTCCGGTGACCTTAGATCTTTGGGTCCTCTTTCTGTTGCTCAGAATGTCGTTCATTAATGGTTACATCTATAAGTATTTAGGCTGTCCATTCCAGCATTGACGCTGTTCCGTTGTCCTCTTCGTTCTGAGGATATTTACTTCAGAACAAGGGGAAGCGGGAGGGGGGATGGTTTTTTCCCTTATGATCATCTGGCTTTATAGTGAAAAGCAAGGGAAGACCTCCTCCGGTGTCAGTAGTTCCGAGTCGGTGGTGGGATGGTTTTAATGTGTTGCTCGGTGTGAAACAATAACTGTGTCTCATTTATGTACTGTTTTTAAAGTGTAGCTCACTGTGAAGCATCTGTATATGTCGCGTGTCATACGAGCGTTAATATACAATCCTCGAACACTTTTAAATGAGAAAAAAGAGTCTCTTTCTCTGGACTATCTTTATATATTGATTTTCCTTACCGAATTAGCATAACGGATTATGCTGACATCAAATGGAGAATTATATATACTCAATTACATTGTTGGTGTTATGCCATTCTCTTTTCTCGTAAAGGAGAAAGACATATATAATTCCTATCTTCTCCTATTCTCCTGTAGGAGCTATCCTTCACTGATGTAATTAAGAGATTGGATTTTCCTTTATGTCCTAGACCCTCCAGCCTTTTTACGATTCAGCTAGTCTAAGCCATTGGTTGTTGTATAAAAATATTATAAATTTCAATTAATTGGTATATTTTTTATACTTACCAATGGCCTAGACGGGTATGGCCCTCCCATGAGTGGGCACTCATACCTCTCCGCTGTTTATAACATTCGGTTCCGTCCTGAATACTGCACATGCGCAGATGTGAAAAGTATGGAAGACCAGATAGCACATCAGTTTTTCGGTTTTGCATGCAAATTTTGGGGATTGGGTGGCAAAATTTGTGTTTGGCCCTGGATTAATTTTTGAGTTAGCACCAGCTACTCAGGGCCATTGGTAAGTATAAAAAATATATAAATTACTTAAAATTTATAATGTTCATCACCATGGAAACCGTTGCGCTTGCCATTATAGTTCCGGTCAGGTTATTTTTGCCAGAATTATGTAACTTATAGGCTTAAGATAGTAGCCGCTTAGGCCTGAATTTTGTCCAGAGATTTTCTCAGATGCTTATGGGTTCTTTCCTTTGAAACATGGTATGGATGTTCACTGCCATGGGAATCTGTGCATCTGCTTATAGTTTTGACCAGACAATTTCCCCCCAGAGTTTTGCCCCTTTTCTTTTTAGATAAATCGGCGGGGGTATGGACAGGCCCTTTCTAGTTATACCCCCGATCTCCGAAGGAGAATTTGGGGGTATCTAGTGAATCCCTCCATCCGTCTGTCCATACAAACGTTTTGCATTGTAATTTCAAAGCCACCAGTTAGATTTGGATCTCTTTTGATATGCTGACAGATCTGCATGAAGGGAACGGATATGCACAAAAATGTGTTCTGCTCAATAATTTTTCAGAGTTATGGCCCTTTTTCACTATTTCAACTAAGAAAATTTGTCTGTTTTCACCCTTTCGACTTTTTCTATCCCATATTACCTTTAAGGCTACTTCGAACATGCCTATGGGTTGGGGGCACTGGCTCCTGCTTTGCATAGCCCTTTTTAAATCCTTCTTTACACAATTATGGGGAGGTGAGGGCATCAGACCTTATGGGGCCTCTTTTATTGAACTCTCATGGGTGACAATGTACGAATTTCATTTGACATTTTGATATGAAATGTTGCACTGCCATGAAACTAATTATCACTCCCATCTGGACAATACTCTGTTTTATAAGTAGAACATTTTGTCTGCAATTTACAACTAAGCATATAAAAATACTTGATTTTGAACATTTCACTGAATGTTAGTCCATTTGGATGTTTCCCATATTGAAAAATGAACTTTGTCAAATTCAATTGACATTCTGTACAGATCTGCTATCCGCAGCTCCTCTTAAACCATTGAACAGATTCCATTGAAACTTTCAGACGTTCTTTTACATACATTGCAGATGTGCACCTCCTATTTTCTTTTCAGATATTTTCATATTTACAGTTCCCCATATTCAAAAATGGTCTTTGTCAATTCAGGTTTTAGTAGGGAGGGTTGTAGAACTGCTATCCGCCACTCCTCTTAAACCATTGAACAAACTCCATTGGAACTCTCAGACCTTCTTTTACATCCATTGAAGATGTGCACCTCCTATTTTTCTTTACAGATATTTTCCTTTTTACAGTTTCCCATATTGAAAAATGAACTTTGTCAAATTCAATTGACATTCTGTACAGATCTGCTATCCGCAACTCCTCTTAAACCATTGAAACTTTCAGACATTCTTTTACATATATTGAAGATGTGCACCTCCTGTTTCCTGTTCTGTTTTCAGATATTTTCATTTTTAGGGTTTCCCATACGCTTTGTCAATTCAAGCTTGCGTGTTGGGGGGGGGGGGGGGGGGGGGGGGGGGACATTTGCTATCTGCGACCTCTTTTAAACTAGTGAATGGATTTCAATGAAACTTTCAAACCTACTTTTACATACAGTGAAGATGTGTACCTTCTATTTTGTTTTCAGATATTTTCATTTTTACAATTTCACATATTGAAAAATGGGCTTTGTCAATTCAAGCTTTGGGGTGGGGGTGTTGTCAGTGTTTGTGCTCACCACATTAAACACACTTTTACTGTTGCAAAATGTTTCTTGGTGGGAGTGGGTGGTATCATTTAGTGAGCAGTGCTCACAGTTTTTCTAGTTTTATGCCTGGAATAGTAAAAGTACCATCTAATGTGCTTGTCTGTTACAGCATGATGAGCAGTCACAGTTGGATGAGTTGAAGGCAGACCTCAACAAGAGAGAACAGGAAATAGAGGAAAAGAAACAACAAGTTTCAGATAAATCAAAAGAGCAGCATGCTAAGGAACGAAAGGTATAAAACATTAGTTCAGTGCATAATTTGTGTATCTTGAATGAAATTTTTACAACTTGAAAGAGCCTAATTGGTATAAACAGTTGGCTGAACTTTGCTTCATGCTTGTTTTCAGGGTTCTTATACGAGTCTGGAAGTCTAGAAAAAGTATAGAATTTTTAAAAATGTTTTTCAGGCCTGGAAAAAGTATGGAAAATGATATTTTCATGTAAATGGTATGGAAAAAGTATGGAAATTTAATTAACTGTATTCAGAATCACTTTTGCTGTTCATGAAATTCAAATTTTTTAGAAAATTTCTCTTTATTTTAGTTTTTATTTCATTTTGAATCAAATCTCGAAGCTTGTAAAATTTAGGCTGTTGTAACCCAACACAAATAACCGATCTCATATGAGCATTAATGACCATTAATCGATCCATATTTCAGTGATCAAAATGGCTGTGCCCACTGATAACGTGTTTATGTTGTTAACGTCAAGAAAAACAATACACAAACTTGCAAATTTGATCTGCTAAGTTGAGCAGTTGTGCAATACTGTCAACAAATTAAAGTGAAAGGAAATGGGGAAATGTTTGTTTTCAGAAACGTGGTTGGAAAATCCCAAATACACACACTGGATTAGTGGGAACACGAACTTCAAAACAAAGTCAGAGGCAAAATGTCTCGTTTGTGACAAGTCTTTTGACGTCTCAGATACACGGTAAGTGGCATCAACAAGACATAAGGCCTCCAGAAAACATACTATTTTGGATCAAAAACGCTAAAAAAAACCCAAAACAAACAAAAAATGCAGCACAGCCAGCAGTAACTGTTGTTGATTGACTTGTTATACCCCCCCGCAAACAAATTTTTTTTTGGGGGGGGGGGCTATATAGGAATCACCCTGTCCATCCGTCCGTCTGTCCATCCTTAAAAGCGCAACTCCTCCTAAACCGTTTGAAGAATTTTGATGAAACTTTTCAGAATGGAAGAACTCCATATGAAGATTTGCATGAAGCAATATAATTCTGTTCTGACAGGTGCGGGGGTATCACTTTGTGAGCTTGCTCACAGTACCTCTAGTTACTAAAGTAAAAGAATTTAAATAGTTTTGTTTCATTAGTTGTGATAATTGAAGGTAAAATTCAAGAGAACTGGCAGTGAGGTTAAACTTTAACACACTGCATGTACATATAAGTGTTTTATAAGATACATTTTAGATTTATCTGGTCACTCAAGAAGTTACAAAAAACTGCGATGGCTGCGAATGGTATGGAAAAAATAGAAGTGCGTCTGGAAAAAGTATGGAATTTGTTTTCTTGGTTGGTGTGGGAACCCTGTATGTTACAGTCACGATAAAGTCTTAGATGCTGAAAGTGGTCTCAAATGCAAATACATATAACATGTTCAATATTCATGTTCTAACCAGATGGTGTTTCTACATATACCTGTGTTATGTACAGTTTTTAGCTCACCGAAGGGAGCTAAACTTATCACTTGCTGTCCGTCGTCGTGAACATTTTTCAAACGACTTCTCTGAAACTGCTATGTCGATTTGCATGAAACTTGGTATGGATGTTCATTACCATATGTCAATTCAAGTTTGTTCAAATGAAATGGACATGCCCACTTGGGGCTCCATAGGGGGCATAACTCCAATAGCACCCTTTGTATATCAGAGCAATTACTAAAAAATCTTCTCCTGCACAAGTGGGCAGAATCATTTGATAGTTGGTATACAGCATTATGGGGTGGATCTGATTCAAGTTTGTTCAAATTCGCTCCCTGGATTCATATTTGGGCTCACTATAGAAGCCCAAATTCGAACTTAGTGCATTTCAGGCAAATTTCTTAAAAAATCTTCTTCTCCAGATCCAGTAGGCAGAATCTTTTGATATTTGGTATGCAACATTGTGGGGTGGATCTGATTCAAGTTTCTTCAAATCAGCCCCCCTGGATTCACATTTGGGCTCAGTTTTGAAGCCTGAATTCGAACTTGGTGCATTTCAGGCAAATTTCTTTGAAAAATCATCTTCTCCAGATCCAGCAGGCAGAATCTTTTGATATTTGTGTATACAACATTGTGGGGTGGATCTGATTCAAGTTTGTTCAAATCAGCCCCCATGGGTTCATATTTGGACTCGCTATAGGAGCCAAATTTGAACTCGGTGCATTTCAGGCAAATTTCTTTAAAAATCTTCTCAGGATTCAGCAGGCAGAATCTTTTGATATTGGGTATGCAGCATGCTTGGGGGGGGGGGGGGGGGGGGGGATATTCAAGTTTGTTCAAGCCAAGTCCCTGGGTTCATATATTTGGGCTCATTGTGGTAGTCCGTATTATAACTTAGTTCAAAATGAGGAATTTTCTTCAAAAATCTTCTTCTTCAGATCCAGCAGTCAGAATGTTTTGATATTTGGTATGCAGCATCCTTAGGGGGGTGAGATTCAAGTTTGTTCAAACCATGCCGCTAGGTCCATATTTGAGCTTACTGTAGGAGCCCGAATGTTGACTTAGTTCAAAATGAGGAATTTTCTTTAAAAATCTTCTTCTTCAGATCCAGCAGTCGGAATGTTTTGATATTTGGTATGCGGCATCCTTAGGGGGGTGAGATTCAAGTTGTTCAAGCCATGTCCCTAGGTCCATATTTGGGCTTACTGTTGGAGCTTCAGTTGTAACTTAGTTCGAAATTAGGAATTTTCTTAAAAAATCTTCTTCTTCAGATCCAGCAGTCAGAATGTTTTGATATGTGGTGTGTAGCATCCTTAGGGGGGTGAGATTCAAGTTTGTTAAAGCCAAGTCCCTGGGTCCATATTTGGACTCCCTGTGGGAGCCCGAATTATAACTTAATCAATATGAGGAATTTTTCTTTGAAAATCTTCAGATTCAGCAGTCGGAATGTTTTGATATTTGGCATGCAGCATCCTTAGGGGGTGAGATTCAAGTCTGTTCAAGCCAAATCCCTGGGTTCATATTTGGGCTGACAACCCCAGGGGCTAAAACAGAAAAAAAGTCAAAAGCCCATATATCCCAAACCAGAAGGAACATAGAACTGGTATTTGGTATGAAACATCCTTAGGATCAGAAGGAGGGATTTGTTAAAAAAAATTGCCACCAGTTCAATCAGGGTGCCTGGTAGAGGGTATTGAAAAAATAATGAGAAAGCATTTTTGCAGTAGTTTTACCCTGGAGGATTTCATTCATTGATTGACATATTTTGTTCTCAAATAAACAAAAATTCTGTTATGAACATTTAATCTTGTTATTACAATCTGTCAATTCTGTGTGGGGGGGGGGGGGGGGGGGGACTTTTGTTTGTTAGCTTAACTTGACATAGTCAAGATAAGCTATTGCCATCATTGCCATCACGCGTGTGGAAGTCTTTTAGTCTGTGACGTCTGTTCACATTTTCCTTTAGCACGGGCTACACCCCGCAGTTCTTGTCTGATCACCACGAAATTTCATATGCAGGTTTGGGGTCTTGTCCAGATGAGAACTTTCCCTTTTGGTCGCGATCGGGCAACCGGTATGGCTGCCTGAGCCCAAAACCCGAAAACCGTTAGCACAGTCTACAGGTCATATTTATGAAGGGATATTTTTGGTAGGATGCCTCTGTATAATGCCTAGATGAGAATGTCCCCTTTTGGGCATGATCTATCAATCGTAATGGCTGCCCAAGCCCGAAACCCAAAAACTTTTAGCACAGTCTGCAGGTCATGTTTAATATGGAGGGATTTCATTGTAACTTGGTAGGATGACTCCTTATGATGTCTAGATGAGAATTTCCCCATTTGGGCATGATCTGCCAACCGTGACGACTGCCCGAGCCCAAAACCCGAAAACCTTTAACACAGTCTACAGGTCATATTTATTGAGGAATTTCATTGTAACTTGGTGGGTTGACTTCATACAATGTCTAGATGAGAAAGTCCCCTTTTGGACGTGATTGGGCAACTGTGACGGCTCCAGAGAATGTCTAGATGAGAACGTCCCATTTTGATCGCGATAATGCAGCCTTGATCGGTGTCAGAGCCCAAAAATCTTTAGCATAGGCAAAAGGTCATATTTATGGAAGGATTTCATTGTAACCTGTTAGGCTGACTCCATATAATGCCTAGATGATGACATCCCCTTTTGGTCGTGATTAGTCAGCTGCGAAGGCTTCAAGTGCCCGAAGCCCAAAAACTGTGAGCACTGTCTACAGGTCATATTTATGAAGGATTTCATTGTAACTTCGTAGGATCACTCCAGATGATGCCCAGATGAGATTGTCCCCTTTGGTTGCGATCATTTAACCATGATGGCTGCCCGATCTCGAAGCCCGAAAACCTTAATCACAGTCTTCAGGTCATATTTATGAAGGTATTTCATTGTAACTTGGTAGGTTGACTTCATATAATGTCTAGATGAGAACGTCCCCTTTTGGACATGATTTGGCAACTTTGAAGGCTAAAGGTGCCAGAAGCCCAAAAACCTTTAGCACAGTCTACAGGTCATATTTATGAAGGGATTTCATTGTAACTTGGTAGAATGACTCCAAATAATGTCTAGATGAGAACGTCCCGTTTTGGTCGTGATCATTCAGCCTTGATAAGTGCCCAAGCCCAAAAATCTTTAGCATACGCAAAAGGTTATATTTATAGAAGGATTTCATTGTAACCTGTTAGGTTGACTTCATATAATGCCTAGATGATGACATCCCCTTTTGGTCGTGATTGGTCAACTGTGATGGCTACAGGTACCCGAAGCCCGAAAACCTTGAGCACAGTGTACAGGTCATATTTATTAAGGGATTTCATTGTAACTTTGCAGGATCACTCCAGATGAGATTGACCTCTTTGGTTTCGATCATTCAACCATGATGGTTGCCCAAGCCCAAAAACCTTTAGCACTTTCTACAGGTCATATTTATGAAGGGATTTCATTATAACTTGGTAGGTTGACTTCATATAATGTCTAGATGAGAACGTCCCCTTTTGGACACGATTGGGCAACTGTGATGGCTTCAGGGGCCCAAAGCCTGAAAACCTTTAGAACAGTCTACAGGTCATAATTATGAAGGGATTTCATTGTAGCTTGGTAGGATGACTCCAAATAGTGTCCAGATGAGAACGTCCCCATTTGGTCACGATCATTCAGCCTTGATGACTGCCCAAGCCCAAAAACCTTTAGCATGTCTGTAGGTCGTATTTATGGAAGGATTTCATTGTAACTTGTTAGGTTGACTTCATATAATGCCTAGATGATGACATCCCCTTTTGGTCGTGGTTGGTCAACTGTGATGGCTACAGGTGCTTGAAGCCCGAAAATCTTGAGCACAGTCTACAGGTCATATTTATGAAGGGATTTCATTGTAACTTCATAGGATTACTCCAGATGATGCCCAGCTGAGATTGTCCCCTTTGGTTGCGATCATTCAACCATGATGGCTGCCCAAGCCTAAAGCCTGAAAACCTTTAGCACAGTCTTCAGATCATATCTATGAAGGGATTTCATTGTAACTTGGTAGGTTGACTTCATGTAATGTCTAGATGAGAACAGCCCCTTTTGGACACCATTAGGCAACTGTGTTGGCTACAGGGGCCCAAAGCCCAAAAATCTTTAGCACAGTCTACAGGTGATATTTATGAAGGAATTTCATTGTACCTTGGTAGGATGACTCTAAATAATGTCTAGATGAGAACGTCCCCTTTTGGTCGCAATCATTCAGCCTTGATGGTTGCCCAAACCCAAAACCTTTAGCATAGTCTATTGGTCATATTTATGGAAGGACTTCATTGTAACCTGTAAGTTTGACTCCATATAATGCCTAGATGATGACATCCCCTTTTGGTCGTGATTGGTCAACTGTGACAGCTTCAGAGGCCCGAAGCCCAAAAACCTTGAGCACAGTCCACAGGTCATAACTATGAAGGGATTTCATTGTAACTTTGTAGGATCACTCCAGATGATGCCCAGATGAGAATGTCCCCTTTTGGTTGCGATCATTCAACCATGATGGCTGCCAGAGCCCAAAGCCCAAAAACCTTTAGCACAGTCTACAGGTCATATTTATTAAGGGATTTCATTGTAACTTGGTAGGTTGACTTCATATAATGTCTAGATGAGAACGTCCCCTTTGGGAAACTGACGGCTACAGGGGCCCGAAGCCCGTAAACCTTTAGCACAGTCTACAGGCCATATTTATGAAGGGATTTCAATGTTACTTGATAGGATGACTCATTTTGGAATAATTTCACTGTAACTTGGTAACTTTTGTTGATATACGTTAACTGTAAGGGCCATATACATTAACTGTGAGGTCATATTAACCCACCCCTCAGCTCTTTAGTACAGTGTACACCTCATATTATTTTTATCATAAACATAGCATACAGGGAACAGAAATGAACATATTCCCAATTATCACAATTCTTGTCTTATTTCATAATCCTTTCATAAACATTGAACATTATCCTTTTCACCAAACACAACACACAAGTTAAGCTACAGTGTCATCGACACTTTCATTTTAGAAAGATTTTTATTTATGTTTAACGAACCATTTCAATGCTGGAAAACATCTGATACCTGTATGCAAGTCTTTAATTTAACCCTTTCAAGGCTGCAGTGTGGGTTCCAAAGATTTTTATTGATGCCATGAACAGAGAAAAAACCCTTTAAATACTGTTTTTAGCTCAACTTTGACGAAGTCAAATTTGAGCTATTGTCATGGCCCGTCGTCCGTCTGTCCGTACGTCAACAATTGGCTATGGCTCGGGCTAGAGGTCGTATTTATGAACCGATCTTTACGAAACTTCTTGTGTACCTTTGTTATGACCCTGGGACGGGAACGAGTGTTTTTAGGTGTGGTCCGAAATTCAAGATGGCTGCCAGCGGCCATTTTGTACTGATGATGCAAAAATCAGTTTTTTGTACAGAACTTCTGTATGAAAGTTCTGATTTGAATAAAGTTTTGTATAAATGTTTAGTACCATGGGATACATCACATATAATACGGATTTTTTTCTCGTGCGTAAATTATGCAGATTAGACTGACTTTGATTTATTTAGTGTTACTTTCAGAGCTGGAAGTGCCAAGCTGCTATGGCTCGGGCTAGAGGCCGTATTTATGAACCGATCTTTACGAAACTTCTTGGGTACCTTTGTTATGACCGTGGGACGAGAACGAGTGTTTTTGGGTGCGGTCCGAAATTCAAGATGGCTGCCAGCCGCCATTTTGTACCGATGATGCAGAAATCTGTTTTTTGTACAGAACTTCCATATGAAAGCTCTGATTTGAATAATTTTTTGTATGAATGTTTAGTACCATGGGATACATCACATATAATACGGGTTTTTTTCTTGTGCGTAAATTGTGCAAATTAGACTAATTTTGATGTTTTTGGTATTACTTTCAGCACTGTAAGTGCAAATGCCAATACGGCTCGGGCTAGAGGCCGTATTTATGAACCGATCTTTACGAAACTTCTTGGGTACCTTTGGTATCTCCGTGGGACGAGAACGAGTGTTTTTGGGTCCGGTCTGAAATTCAAGATGGCCGATGGCAGCCATTTTGTACAAAATTAGGTGCAATCAGATTTTTGCACAGAACTTCCATATGAAAGTGCTGATTTGAATAATTTTTTGTGTGAATGTTTAGTACCATGGGATACATCACATATAATACGGGTTTTTTTCTCGTGCAGAAATTATGCAAATTAGATGAACTTTGATTTATTCAGTGCTACTTACACAATGTGAGCACACATGTCAATACGGCTCAGGGTAGAGGCTGTATTTATGAACTCATCTTCACGAAATGTCTTGGGTACCTTTGTTATCACCTTGGGACGAGAACGAGTGTTTCTGGTTACGGTCTAAAATTCAAGATGGCTGCCAGTGGTCATTTTGTACCGAAATTAGGTCTAATCAGTTTTTTGTACACAACTTCTATACAGCTCAGACTAGAGGCCATATTTATGAACCAATCTTTACGAAACTTCTTGGGTACCTTTGTTATCACCGTGGGATGAGAGCAAGTGTTTTTGGGTGTGGTCCAAAATTCAAGATGGCCACCAGCAGCCATTTTGTACCAAAATTAGTGCAATCAGTCTTTTGTACAGAACTTCTGTATGAAAGTTCTGATTTGAATAAATTTTTGTATGAATGTTTAGTAAAATGGAATACATCACATATTGTAAGGGGTTTTTTTTCATGCAGAAATTATGCAAATTAGATGAACTTTGATTTATTCAGTGCTACTTACACAATGTGAGCACACATGTCAATACGGCTCAGGGTAGAGGCTGTATTTATGAACCGATCTTCACAAAACTTCTTGGGTACCTTTGTTATCACCTTGGGACGAGAATGAGTGTTTCTGGGTACTGTCCAAAATTCAAGATGGCTACCAGTGGCCATTTTGTACCAAAATTAGGTCCAATCAGTTTTTTGTCACAAGTTCTATACAGCTCGTATTTATGAATTGATCTTCACAAGACTTCTTGGGTACCTTTGTTTTCACCTTGGGACAGGAACAAGTGTGTTTTGGGATGCCTTTGTTATCACTGTGCTATGAGAACAACTATTTTGGGGTTCAGTCAGACCCACTCTGGGACTCAGAGTTTTCTTTTCTAGTTTAGCATCTGTCTGTTACCCACCTTTACAATACTTTACCTTTTCCATTTGTTACAGGCAACGGTCAGTATTTATGTACAGACCGTTACAATACTTTATATGTACCTTTGTTATCAGGTCATTACCTAGATATTTGTCATTGCTGTGTCACATACTACACATGCATGTCTTTGTCTTGACAAGTTGAGCTACAGTGTCATTGACACTTTCATTTCTGGTTCCTTGGAAAAATATTGATGTGATTCCTGTCTGATTATCTTTAATTTAACCCTCTCATGACTTCAGTGTGTTTTTTTTCCAAAGATTGTTTTAGCTGCGACTAGCAGCTCAATAAGTGGCAATGTCGGTCTGTCTGTCTGTCGGTCGGTCGGTTGGTCGGTCGGTCGGTCTGTGACCAACGAGTTTCAAAACTCAATAACTTTTGAAATACTTGATGGAATGACTTTATATTTGGCATGTAAGTGTATCTTATTGATGTCTAGCCACTGTTCAATGCATGTGTTGTTCCAAATATTTTTCTTGGAGTTATGACCCTTGATGAACTTAGAATTTTGTGAGATTGCACTACCCGTCACAACTACGGCGTCGATGTCGCGATTTTTCTCTCATGATGGACTCTTTCTCTACTGATTTCATGTTGAATGAACCCTTTCTATGCGGGAAAACATTTATCTGATTCCTGTGTGCATGTCTTCAATTTAACCCTCTCAAGACTGCAGGTGTGTAGCGGGGAGTTCCAAAGATTTTTAGCTCATCTTGACAAAGTCAAGCTAAGCTAATCTCATCTCTCTCCATCCGTCGTCCGTCAACACCATGTTTTGGTCTTCTCCAAAGCCACTGGGCCAATTCAATTGAATGTTTGTGTGAGTGATGGTCCCGAAGGGGCATTGCATTTTTGTTCAACTCAACATGCTCAGCCCCATAGGGAGGGAGTGGGGGAAAAATGCTCCAAAAATATGTTTGAAAATCTTCTCATGAACCAGTGTGTACAATGACTTGATATTTGCTATGGAGCTTCCTTTGAGGTGTAGAATCAAGTTTGTTCAAACGAAGTTCGTGAAGCAATATTTGGCTTTGTAATGGGAGGGGTAAGATTTTTGGCCCTGCCCAAAATTTTTATTTTCTGAACCGATGGACCAGTTTGAACCAAATTTCGTATGTGGTATTGTTGGGTCATAAATTCCCACATCCCCATGGGAACCCTGGGATCTAAAAATAGAAATATTTTCAAACGTCCATATTTCCAAAACCGCATGGAACACAGAGCTGTTATTTGGTATGCAGTATCCTTAGGACCAGTAGAATTGAATGGTAAAAAAAAATGCCATCGGTTATGTTAGGGTGTTCTGTAATGGGATTTGAAAAAAATGCTGAGTCAGCATATTTGCAAAAATTTTTTAAAAATCTTTTCTCCAGAACCAATCATCAGAATCTTTTGATATTCGGCATACAGCATTCAAAGGGGTGTCAGATACAAGTTTGTTAAAATAAAGCCCATTGGTTCATATTTGGGCCCAATATAGGAGCCCGAATTTTTTACATAGGGTAATATGGGGAATATTCTTTAAAAATCTTCTTCAGAACCACCAGTCAGAATCTTATAATGTTTGATATACATCATTGGTATGAGGGTCAGATTCAAGATTGTTCAAACCAAGTCCCTAGGTTAATATTTGGGCTGCTACGGAAGCCCAAGTTTTAACTCTGTTCAATATGGGGGATTATTTTTAGCTCACCGAAGGGAGCTTAACTTATCACTTGCCGTCCGTCGTCGTCCTCTGTCGTGAACTTTACATTAACGACTACTCCTCCCAAATAACTGGATCAAATTGAACCAAATTTGGTGTGCATGTTCCCCATCATATGTCAATTCAAACTTGTACAAATAAAATTGCCGCCCCCACAGGGGGCACCACAAGGGGCATAACTCTGATAGCACCCATGAATTTCTTTCCAAAATTCAAAAAAATCTTCTTCTTCAGATCCACCAGGCAGAATTCTTTCCTATTTGGTATACTTCATCTCTAGGGGGGGAGGGGGGGTGGGGGGCTCACTATGTTGAAAATATTGATTCATATACCAGCCATCCTACTTAATAAAATTATGATGTATCATGTTTAGGGTTAACTAACTTTCTTCTTGATTTATTTATTTATTTATTTGTTGGTGTTTTAAGGTCACATATTTCTGCACAATGGCTAATCATGACTGCGACAGTTTTGTGGGTGGAGGAAGCCGGAGTAGCCAGAGAGAACTACCAAGCAACAGCGAGCAACTGTCAGCTCCCCAACACAAGCAGGGTTAGCATTGGTTGAAGACAGGTGCACCATCGACGTGCAGAACTCCTTAGTACACAACGCCACTGTGCCCCCAGGTGGGCAATGGGGGTGAAGTGTCTTGCCCAAGGACACAACGCGGTTGCCACAGGTGGGATTCGAATCCAGGACCTCTCAGCTTGCAACCTGTACCTCTATCAACTGAGCCACCGCGCCCCCACTTTCTTCTTGAATTTGAAGGCCAGAATACATCCTGATGAACATGTACATATATGGATCTGTCCAAAGATTTTGATGGAAGGATTTCCACTCTTAAAATTAAAGATAATCAATGAAGCTGTGAGGACGTAATTTGAGTCTAAATTCAAGGAGAAGCCCTCCATTTTTTTTATCATTATTGAAAAAAGTTTCCCAGGGGAGATCGGTCACCCACTGATGAGAGGAAGATCCCCCCCTCCTCTCTCTTGTGCACCCCAACTCAACGCAACGCAGCTCCGATGATGGTACAGATCATATAGATAGAGCCCCCTCTTGCTCAAATTCTTGGATCCGCCACTGGAGTTGCCTCATTTATAGACATTTTTGGCCTAAATACCCATTAGGCCTACAAAATTAAAAACCTGTTTCTCAGGGCCATCCCACATGATCCTTTTGGTTGCCCTCTTTTTATAACCAATGCAAACTTTAAATTGTTATGTCTAATATTTTATCCAAGTTAATAAATTTGGCATTGCAAAGCCTTCTTGCACTCAAGGGATGAAATACACCACCACATGTGCTATTCTGTAGATTATGAGGCCTAAAGCATAAAACAAATCAAGAACATCAATTTTTGATGACAAAGATATAATAATTACAAAAATAAAAAAAAAAATTAAAAAATGCATGCAGTTTTAGAAAAAATGATGATCTACTTTGTGGCCCATATAGAATTTTCATATAAGGATCTTGCTCAACAAAGCTCAATAAGATCTGTCAAATGAGATATAATGGCATAACTGCTCAGATTATCCATAGAAGATAGAATAACACCCCCCAATACATACCCGCGCCCATATCTTGTTACTTGTTGACACCTGTTAATTGAAACTTTCTCACTGGCAAAGTGGCTATTTGCTTAACAGGATTCCACTCTATCAGATGATTGTGTGATGCATTTTGTTAAAAATTAGAGACTTGTCAGCTGGGCTCAAGCCTGCTGTTTTCAAAATTCTGCTTAACTTGTTTATTGTTTACCTGGTCTGAGCTTTATTAAAGTAACGTTCGTTACCCTGTACTTGATTCAGGTAACCCATTGGGTAACCTAAACATATACTATTCAATGTTTGCTAAGCACCAAGTACATCCAACTACCTGTTTTACGTTTTAGTTGAAATATTGTAATGAAAAGTGTATATATTTTTTATTTAATTATATTTTTAATGATTTAAGTACAGAAATTAAGATTTTATTTGTGTTTGACATTATTTTTTAGCTTTTGAATACGATAACCATGGAAAATGGATATTATTGGTAAAAGAGGAAATTTTTCAATGTGCCAAAAAGTTGACGGAGTGAACTGGTATGGCTTCAATATTGAGTATGAGACCCATTACTGCTAATTACTCCTTGACAATGCCTTCTCATGCTCCCAATCAGGTTCCTGGTGGTCCTTTGTGGGATGTTGTTCCATTCTTGGACCAGAATGGCACCAAGCTCCTGGACACTTCTTGGCTGGACTGGACGGGCTAAAATTGCAAGCTGCAACTCACTCCAGACATGTTCGATTAGATTGAGGTCAGAGAATCTTGCTGGCCAGTCCATATGCTCAATCCCCTCCCTCTGTCAGTACTCCCTAACAGCATGGACAGCATGAGGACGGGCATTATCGTCAATCAGAATGAATCTATCACCCACTGCACCTGCATACAATCTAACACAGACATCCAGGAGCTTATCAATATACCGTTGTGAAGTCAATGTACCACGTTCAAGGACACAGAGCTCTGTACGTCCATCCCAGTTGATGCCGCCCCAGACCATGATTGACCCTCCACCATAGCGGTCATGCTCAGCAATGTTGGCTGCATGGAATCGTTCACCTGGTCTTCTCCATTACATAGAATGCCTATCTGTGTGGTCTAGGCAGTACCTGGACTCTTCTGTAAAAAGGACAGGTCGCCAATCTTCTCTGGTCCTTCCAACGTAGTCCATGGCTCATTCATATCGTGCCTGGCGGTGGTTCTTGGATGGCGGAATGCGAATACATGGTCTTCTCAATCGGAGACCACCTTCGTGCAACCCTACCCATCTGCGTCGAAACATTTACCCCGGATGCATTCTGAAGGTCACTGCAAAGCTGGGTTGCTGTAGCAAAGCGGTTCCTACGGGACTGAATGATCAAAAACCGGTCTCCAGCTGCAGATGTTCTTACATTTGCATTTGCCATATTCAATTAAAATTAAATCACACGGGTTTGTGTTGAAATGAAGTTTGAATACCCTACACTTGTCATGTAGACAATACACAAAAACATCATGAAAATCAAGGGTACATGCTTTCCATGACTGTCACGAAAAGTCTGCCTGTCAAGAGAGCTAATGTAAACACTGGGGACCATCTCAATACATTCCTCAATCATATCCACCAAAAATATCGCAAATTTGTGACAAGCAAATTTCACAATGATGTGTTCAATATTTAGTGCTTTGCAAACTTTGGGTAGTACAGTAGAACCTGTCTTGAGAGACCACTGTCTTGAGAGACCACATCTGCCATGCACCGATTGGTTTTACTCTATAATGGACCTGCTATGGGAGACCACCTGTCTTGAGAGACCACTGTGACCTGGTACCAACTTGTATTTTTATGCCATAATAGACCTGTCTTGAGAGACTGCCCCTTTGAAGACTGAAACCATGACAAAAACGGTTTACCTGTTCTGGAATTGAAAATCCATTGTGGTTATACTAACATAATTAAAAGTATAAAAAAGCTCTTAATTAGGTTTCAATTGGTAACTCATTAAAGATTAAGATGTTTTTATAAGACCCCTGTGAAAAGATTAGGATTATTGCTGAATAAACAATTTCATACATACCTGAAATGTTTCAGGTAGGAATAAAAATAAATTTGTGTTGAAAATCTTTTTGTAACATATTGAAATGGACTGTTATAAAAATTATAAAAATAAATTAGTGTTGAAAATCTTCACTGAAGATTTTCAACACTAATTTATTTTTATAATTTTTATAACAGTCCATTTCAATTTGTTACAAAAACTTCATAAAAAAGAACAACTACAAAGTAATTACAAAAATCCATTCTTCTCCATTTCTGAATTTTGTGGTTGGTTATTCACTGACGTGAGAAAAACTGAAACCTGTTATGAGAGACCACCTGTCTTGAGAGACCACTTTTGTGTGGCCCAAAGGGCGGTCTCTCAAAACAGGTTCTACTGTATATATGTATCACAATTATGCGGATATATGGACTGTTGTATCATAGTCACGTAATTGCTCCTATAGGCAATATCCTGATGAATAGAGATGTATCCTTAGGAACAATAATGAGTCTGTGTTGCATCAATTCAGATACAAATTAATTGTAATTATGTGTCTAATTCTTGGCATGGACTAGCATGCTGCAGAAGAGTATGGCATCCACAATCACTATTTGTGGCAGAGACATGAATTATTTCTATTTCCTGATTTTGTATCTATGTTAAACCTTCAGATGATCAACAGTTTAAAATGATGTTGAGCATCAACCAATCATCAGCATAGGTCATTGCATATGCCTGAAGTATAGCTGCTCTGTTGGCCATTAATTGGCCAACAGAGCACCAAAACTTCAAGCAGATGCAAACACCTATGCAGCTGATGATTGGTTGATGCTCAGCATCATTCCCCCATTCATTCATACTAGATTACTCAACTTGGTGAAAATTTTGTGGGAAACATTGACAATTTGGCGCCTGTTTTTATATGCCGGCTCCTATGAGCGGGCTGTATTATGGTATGGCAATGTCCATCTGTCTGTCCGTCCATTAGCTTTTGTTTATCCACGCGATAACTTGAAAATATTACATCCAATATTTGTTTGGGGTGACCTCTAGATGGGAACTATCAATTTTCTTCCATTTCCGCCCGTCAAAAAATGTTGCAACGATCTTTGAACTTAGTTTAGACAGGTATCAATATATTCCTTTGACATGCCCTACAGGGCACATTTATGATCAGATCGGTTTGAAACTTTGTAGGCTTGTTTGAAGTTTCCTCTAGATGGGAGCTATCGATTTTCTTCGATTTCCGTCAAAAAATGTTGCAATGACCTTCGATGAACTTAGTGCAGTTAAGCATCAATATTTCCCTTTGACACACCCTACAGGGCACATTTATGATTGGATCGCTTGCAAACTTGGTGTGCTTGTGTGGGGTGACATCTATATGGGAGCTGTCAATTTTCTTCCATTTCTGTCAAAAAATGTTGCCGCTGACCTTTGAACTTAGTTTAGTCAGTCCTCAATATTCCCTTTAACACACTCTTCAGGGCACATTTATGATCTGATCACTTTGAAACTTGGTATGTGTGTTCGGGGTGACCTCTAGTTGTGAGCTATTGCTTTTTTTCATTTCCATAAAAAATTACTGCTGTTATCACCAGCCTTTGAACTTACTGCATTTGTGCATCAACTTATCCCTTTTGAACTCTCAGCAGGGTATATTTATGAATTTCCATAAAAAACCCCCAAAAACCATTTGCCACAAGCAATGATCTTCTACTTAGTGCATTTGTGCATTAATATCTTACTTTGGCGTGCTTCAGAGGGTACATTCATTATCAGGTTGTTTTGAAACTTTGTATGCTTATGCAGGGTGACAAAGACAAAAATTGGAGCCATTGATTTTCTTTTCATTTCCATCAAAAACTGTTGCTGTTAGCAACAATCTTTGAATTTATTGCATTTGTGCATCAACATTCTTTGACATGACGTACAGGCCATATTTAGCATAGGATTGTTTTTGAACTTGGTGTGCTTATTAGGCAAGAACTTTAGATAAGAGCTATTGATAAGCATTCATTTCTGTGAAAAAAAGTTGCCATTTATAATAACCTCTGAACATACTGCATTTGTGTATCAACATTCTTCCTTTAGCCAGTCTTACTGTTTACATTTAAAAATTGCATGGATTACTCTGATGTTGTGCACACACAATGCTGTTATGTTGAAATTTCATCAAATAACATTGGTACCAATGATCTTCAATTTTGCCATTTCATTTATCACTTACCAAGTTCAAGTTTGTCAAGTTGAGCTACAGTGTCATTGACACTTTCATTTGTTTACGTCGTCTGCTGACACCCTTTTCATCCCATGGCCTTTATAATGCTTATTATCATTCTACCACTATTTAACCCTCACCCAGTTTGTTTTAAACCTTTTTCTTACCATTTTTAGTTACGTTTACTTTTCTGTTTACCTCAGAATTTCATGTTTAAGTTTGTGTTTAGGTCAGCTGCTGTTTTCCTTCTCTTCCCATGGTGCTAACATTCCATCATACATGTTCCTCATTATCAGTCTAGCATCATTTAACCCTTGTCCAGTGAATTTCTTCAAATTTTTCATCCCATTTTTAAAGTTAAGTTTCCTGTTTACCTCACACTTAGACATTTTCAGTGTGATAAAGTTTTGTTTAGTCAGCTGCCGACACCCTTTTCATGCAATGGCCTTTATATTGCTTCCATATGGTGCTTATTATCATTCTACTATTATTTCATTCTCACATTTTAAACTTTTTTCTTAACATTTTTTTTTAGTTACGTTTACTTTTCTGTTTAGCTCAGAATTTCATGTTATGTATACAAACAAACATTATTGAATACTCGACAACGTTCGTTTGTATACACACTATGGAATAGTTTCTGAGAATACTGCTTTCCAATTCCTATAGTTTTGATCCCAGATTCGGTGAAATAATGGCTACGGATAACCGGTTATTACCGGTTCTAGCTCTCGGTTAGTCGGTTGTGAAAATGAGCCAACCGTTTCAACTCTAATACGCAGTGACTCCTAGTCAAGTCTTGGTTGCCCATTTAGCTAGCCAAGACTTGACTAGAAAATCACTGCCAAGGTACAGTACAGCCTCCAATGAAGTATACTGTTAGGCGATCTCCTTTTGTTAATGAAGTCATATTAGCGCTTTATTTTGGCGATATTCCTAGAGCATTAATGCGATATTTTCAGCATGTTGTGGCAAATATCACAAGACAAATAACGTGTGTGGCGCAATATTTTCTTAGCTATTGATCGTAATGTTTTGGATGCAAGCCAGAAAATGAACAGACTGTCGTCTGCAAAATGAGGTCCCCAGAGGGTGAATTTAGTGTTGCTACCCTGCACAGCAGGGTAGCATCACTAAATTTACCCTCTGTGAACTCTAATCTGAATAAGGATCTCAAAACTAAACAGACAGAGGTACTCCGAGGATAAATTGGCCCACTGTATGGGATAGCATCATCAAATTCACCCTCTGGGGACCTCATTCTGCAAATGTCAGACAACTTATTTTCAGGCCTGTTTGGATGAAAAGAATAGATGCGAATACTTATAATAATATGGACGATTTCAGTCATGCAAATCCTTTTATGTTAAACGAACTGACATAGTCGATGTATTCGTTAATGTCGATGCAATAAAAGCTTGGATTTCCCTTAAGCTTCACCATCATAATCCCTGATATTTTTATACTGTACCAATGACCCAGACTTAGCTGGTGCTAACTCCAACAAAACCAGGGCCAAACACAAATTTTGCCCCCCAATCCCCAAAATTTGCATCCAAAACAAAAAGAAATCATGTCCTAAAGGACCTCCATAGTACGCCTCTACTGCGCATTCGCAGTGACGCAGTCGTCCCGAAATTGGCGCCAATTATCATTCTCTGTTTGGCCCTTCATCAGTCAACATCTCACTGATCTTTGTGCTTGTAAATCTCAGTTTAAAGGATGCCAGACACGTAATTTTTGGAGAAAATGTGATTCTAAGGAGGATAGAAGGAGGAGAGGAAAAAGAAGTGGCAAAAAATAATCAGGGCTGTACTTAAAATTTTTTGATGAAATTATGTTAAGTTGCCTATTTTCGAGGCATGGGCCTCTTGTTGTCATTCTTGCTAATTGTTGCACTGCTTATTCAGTGTTTCCTCTCCCCTAGCCTTCTAAAGTCCCCCCTGGCAATTCTCCCATGCTTTTGGCATATTTTTGAGAAGTTTCATTTCTAAAATTTCCTGGGAGAGTTGCTTGGTTACAGAATGTTTTCTGTTATTTTCCCCATAGTTACGTTTTCACCCATGGGTGTATAACGTTTGTGTTCTGCATCTTCCATCTGATGTTCTACAGATTCTCCCCTGGGAGTCTCTGTTTTGCATCAGATAGAGTGTAATTGATGACTGATTCCGGGCCAGTTTTTTCAGTGCCTGGAGTCATGTTTTCTGGTGTGTTTACACTGTTTGTTTTCATTGGCAACAGCCTTTTTTGAGGGGGGCTGTTTGCCTTTGTGGTAGTTTATCTCATTATAAGATACATTTATATTATCCGAAAGTGTCTCATTAATTATTTTATATAATTTTAAAATTTTTGACCACACTTTGCCATCGGATCCATCGGGGCTCAACGTTACTTTTCAGCAACTTGGGCTTTTCTGAAAAAATATTTTTTCAAAATTATTTTGTTTTGCAATTGTTTTTTCATTTATTAATGGATCATGTTATTATGTATCTTTGTGTCAGGGGTTTTTGCGAGTAACTAGGACTTATTGTTGTTCTTTCACAATGAAGGGACATTGTTCAAATTGTAATAGGAAGAAATCTTCCTCTGACTTTCACGCTCATTGTATTAATTGTAGTCAGTGTTCTCGCATTAATCCCTGTCCTATATGTGAACATTGGGATGAGAAACATTGGAAACGTGTGTCACGATATGTTGTTTCTGGAGAAAGAGCGATGCCGGCTCTTTCTCCACAAGGTCACTCTACTCTCTCAGTTTCTATTTCAGAGGAACCAGAACAGGGTGATGTTTCCATGTTATCTTCTTCAAGTGTGCGTCCGTCGTCACAAATGAATTCAGAGCTAGCGGCAAAAGTGCTCATGGAGATTAGACAAATGTCGTCCGCTAGCTCGCCCGGTGTAGCGTCCATTCACCGAATGGTTCGGCAGCCGGGTTCGTCCGATGCGGTCCAAGAGGAAATTTTGGGTGATGCGAGCACTATAAACATAATAGATGCACACCCAGTGACGGCGGATAGTAAACGAGAACGGAGGAAGCCTTTTAGTCCGGTTCCTAGCTCGTCCAGGTCCAGCCGGGCCGTGAGCGAGAGAGGTCCCTCTCTCGTACAACAACATCTGGGACCAGATGTTGTGGTACAAAATGTGTCTTTAGCGGAGCATACGTCCGTCGCTCGGGACGCTCCGTTGTATAAGCAGTCCGCAGAGACTGTTAAGGCTTCCTCTTCTCGTCAGCGCACACGACCGCACCTTGGCTGCGTGACCGCCGATATTTTACCAGCTTCGCCATTGAAGGATTCTTCGGCGACCAGGTCACACCATCCGGCAGCCAGGGATTCGAGACCGATGGACTCCGGACGTTCGCATAGGAAAAGTATGCGGGAGCCATCTGATGCGGAGCTGCCCTCGGCGAAGCAGCGAAAGACTGCGCCTCCGCAGGTCTCGACGTCGGACATTCTTGTGCAGATAGCACAGCTTATCGCAGCATCCCAGCAGCCGACAGGAACGGTGTCGGATCGAGAATTATCCGACGGCGCTGGGTCGGTACGCTCCGCCGAAGCATCGGGGGCGGACGACCGGGAACATCGGGAGGTCCGACCGGATGGTGAAAGGGATACGGATGAATTGGAGCTATCCCTTTCGGAACAACATAAAGCTGCCGTGGACTTCATCCGGCACTTTCTCCCTCAAGTTGTTCCGTAGGGCCAGACTGCTGCGCTTCCGGACAAGAGAATTATAGCGTCATTGGACTCTGAATTTTTTGAGCGGTTCAGGGACATCGCTCCCGAGTTTCCGTCGCAGTCCAATAATGTTGCAAGAACATTTGAATTATTGAACGACGCTATTTTTAAACTTGCTTCCAGGACGGGGAAAGCAGGTTTCTTGTCCGCAAATACTCTTAACCTGCCTTTCATTAATGCAAGGAATAAATTCGATACGGCAGGACAGGGTATACCGAGAGTTCCTCTGCGTATGGACGACGAGGCGGAAGACTTAGAGCTATCATTACCGTCGTCAGCTTCTATTCCAACCGCGGTGTTGGAAACAGCTATTGCGTCTAACAGAGCCAATTTAGATGCCTTATCTTACGCAGATCACCTTACTAAGGCGTTATCACTGCGCCTTCAAGGGGAAGAGTTTCAGGATATACAATCCTCTTTAAGACTTCTTTCAAGGGCAGTAGCTTATTCCACGTGTAACTCCGCCCTTTCAGTGGCAAATCTGGAGTTGGTTAGACGTGACGCAGCCCTAGCTACATCCACACTAGTGGATTCTAAGGTGAAGAACTCTCTTAGAGTCGCTTCGGTCTCAGGAGAACTTCTCTTTGACGGCAAGCTTTCCGCTATTTATGATAAAATTAAAAAGAAAGCTAATGATTCTCTGTTGTTCAGATCGGCTCCTAAAAAGTCGGATACAGCAGACACGAATAAGACAGGCACTTCTGGGTCTAATGCGCCCAAGAGAGGTTCCTATAGAGGTTCCGGTGCATCCTCTTGGTCTTATTCGAGAGACCGTCAGGATAGCGACTCTCGTTCGGGACGTCCTTCAGGCCGGGACAATCGGTCGGACGCCCCGAGGTCGACGAGGCGAGGTGCGGGTCGTGGAAGACGTGGTTTCTCCTACCGCAGGCCTCGCAGGTCCAGGAGGTGATGGCTTAAACCTCTATCGCGTTCCGGTTGGCGGAAGGTTGTCGAGTTTTTCACAAGAGTGGGCGTCGATTACGGACGACCCTTGGGTGAGAGGAGTGACTTCGGAAGGTCTAAAGATATCCTTCAAACGAAAGCCTCCATTAACTCGAAGTCCAAAGTGGACTCATCTTCCGTCAAATCCACAGAAAAGAGACGCTCTGTTATCAGAGGTGCAGTCTCTTTTAATGAAGAACGCGGTAGAGGTCGTAGAAAACCAGGAATCTCTGGGATTCTACAGCCATCTGTTTCTGGTTCCGAAACCAGACGGCTCGTTCCGTCCAGTCATAGATTTGAGCTGGATAAACAAGCTGATCGTCGCTCCGAAGTTTTATATGGAGACGATTCGATCGGTCAGAGCGAGTATTCGGGTGAACGATTATGCAACGAGCATAGATCTCAAAGATGCGTACTTTCACGTCATGGTACATCCGACATTCCGAAAGTATCTACGCTTCGCAGTCCTAGGAGTGGTGTATCAATTCCGGGCGATGTGCTTCGGATTGAATCTAGCACACTGGGCTTTCACTCGGGTAATGAACTCGGTAATGATCTACTTCCGAGCTCATTCGTCTGCGGTAACGTCGGCCTACCTGGACGACATTCTTCAGAGGTACGGCAACGAGTTAACGCTTCAGAACGATGTTCAGAATCTTCTTCTATTGCTCCGACGTCTCGGTTTTATAGTAAACGAGGAGAAGTCGGATCTGGTGCCGTCCAAGTCATTCACTCATCTGGGAATGAGCTTCGAGACGCACAACAATCTCGTTCGTCTGCCGTTAACCAGAGCGAAATTAGTCAGTTGTTACGCTCGCTATTGTCTGCACGCAGACAGAGTCACGGCGAGAGAATTTATGAGACTGATAGGTCTGTGCGGAGCCGCCGCGGATCTCATTCCGATGGGGCGGCTACGCACACGTCCTCTTCAAATTTTCCTGACTCAGAATTGGAGTGTGAAAATTCATTCGCTCGATGTAGACGTTCTCTTGTCAGATCAAGTGAAACAAGAGATTCAGACTTGGGCAAACATTCAGTGGTTAACTCAAGGAATTCCGCTGCAGTTGCCGGATCCGAGTTTTACCGTTATGACGGATGCCAGTCAAACAGGTTGGGGTGCATCATTAATCCCAACGGATTCGAGATGCCAGGGTCTTTGGGATCCGCAATTCCTGTGCAAGCACATAAACATCAAGGAAATGATGTCAATTTGGCTTGCGTTACGTCACTGGATGGACATTATTCACGATGCTCATGTCCAAATCCTATCCGACAATACGACAGTAGTGGCGTATATACGGAATCAGGGAGGCACTCATTCAGTTCCGTTGTTCAATCTAACGGAAAGAATCCTTCTGTTTGCGTTAGAACATCACGTTCTTCTTTCGGTCCGTCACATACCGGGTCGTCTGAATGTGCTAGCAGACTCCCTTTCACGAAAGGGTCGCTTGTTGCCGTCGGAGTGGACTCTCAACAAACAAGTATTCAATCAGATTTGCTACCAATGGGAACGGCCAATGATAGACTTATTTGCGACACATCTCAACAATCAGTTGCAGACGTATGTGTCTCCGTGTCCGGATCCAAGAGCATTTGCAGTAGACGCTTTGTCGATCCCTTGGGACGGAATGATAGGATATGCGTATCCTCCAGCGCCGTTAATTCAACAAGTATTGCTAAAGATAAAACAATCTCAATGCAAGATTCTGTTGGTAGCATCTCTGTCGCCACAGAGACCGTGGATAAATCTACTCAGGTGTCTGTTGTGGGACCTACCACGGAAGCTTCCTCCACGAGAGGATCTTCTTTCGCAGGGGAAATCGCGCCAACTCCATCACAACCCGCAAGGTCTCAACCTTCACGTTTTTCCGTTGTGCGGTCCTTCTTGCATGGCAAGCACTTTACAGGACGAGCAGTGGACGCGATTTCTAACTGTAGGAGGACCTCCTCTTCGCTAAACTATGCGGCTAAGTGGAAGGTTTTTCGTCGTTGGTGTAGGGATCATTCTGTAGATATATTTGATCCCTCTATACCAGACATTGCAAACTTTCTAGTATACTTGTTTGACGAAATCAAACTGCAGCCTGTTACTATAAAGGGTTATAGATCTATGTTATCTGATACCTATGCACATCATGATAGTTTACAAATTGGATCTAATGTCTCTTTATCGAAATTGGTTAGAAACTTTTCGATAAATAGACCCAGAACTCTTAGATTAATTCCTAAGTGGAATTTAGCTTGGGTTCTCCTTAAATTGAAGGAAAAGCCATTTGAACCTCTTGGGACAGTAGATTTCAAATTCTTATCTTATAAGACAGCTTTTCTCTTAGCTTTCTCTTCTGCCAGAAGAGTCAGTGAGCTTCATGCACTATCGGTGGATGATTCTCATTATCGTAGTGTTGGGAACACTATCACCTTCACTACTAATGTGGGTTTTTTTAGCTAAGAATCAGGCTCCTAATAAATATCCGGAACCTATTGTTATTAAGGCTCTTCCGTCTTCAGACGGGCGTAGGCCTTTACTCTGTCCTGTTAGAGCACTACGTATCTATAAACAGAGATCTCAGTTTATCAGAAAGGGACGGAAACGTTTCTTTCTGTCTTTGATGCCTAATAGAAAGGACATTTCAGTCCATTCTATTGCTAGATGGATTCAGTTAACTATCCGTACTGCTTATGAAGATTTATCTTCTTCTCAGCAGTCTGTGCTTAAGATTTCTGCTCATGAAGTAAGAGCTCTTTCTACTTCCTGGGCTTATGCTAATAGTGTTGCTATTACAGATTTAATGAAGGCTGCTTATTGGTCTCAGCCATCCACATTTACGAATTTTTATCTCAGAATATTGAGTCCATTTCTGGAGACCTGCATTGTTTAGGTCCGTTATCTGTTGCTCAGAATGTCGTCCACTAAACAGTTGCAACTATAGTTATGCAGGCTTTCTGTTCCGGCAGTGACTCCGTCCGGCTGCCCTCTTCGCTCTGGGCTATTTGACCCAGGGCAAGGGGAAGGGGGGGGGGGGGGGGCAGGTGTTCCCTTAGGTCACCTGCTTTATAGTGAAAAGCAAGGGAATGCCTCCTCCAAGTCAGTATTTCTGAGTCGCTTCCGGGATGGTTTTAAAGTGTAATATTAATGTTTAAATTCATTCATGTCTTATTTTTAAAGTGTAGCTCGGTGTGAAGCATTTGTATATGTCAAGTGTCAAACGGGCTTTAATATACAATACTCGGACACTTTTAAATGATTATAAAGAGTCTCAATTCTCTGGACTACTTTATTTATTGGCTTGCTTTAAAAATAATTAGTATAAGGGTTATACTGGATGTTAATAGAGAACATGAATGTTATTGTGCTCAATTATTAAGGGTAGTGTATCTTTCTAATTTAATATTAAATAAGAAAGATACATGTAAAGCCTAATACTCCTTTTCTCCTTAAGGGGTTACCTCTTTACTATATAATTGAGCTTATTGGATTTTCCTCTATGTCCTAGGCCCTCCAGCCTGTTTACTATTCAGCTAAGTCTGGGTCATTGGTACAGTATAAAAATGTTAAAAAATTTATAGTAATTTATATATTTTTTATACTTACCAATGACCCAGACGGGGATGGCCCTCCCTGGAGTTGGGAACTCTTGCCTCCCCGCTGAGTACATAGCGCTGACCAGGCACTGCCAGTAAGAATGATAATTGGCGCCAATTTCGGGACGACTGCGTCACTGCGCATGCGCAGTAGAGGCGTACTATGGAGGTCCTTTAGGACATGATTTCTTTTTGTTTTGGATGCAAATTTTGGGGATTGGGGGGCAAAATTTGTGTTTGGCCCTGGTTTTGTTGGAGTTAGCACCAGCTAAGTCTGGGTCATTGGTAAGTATAAAAAATATATAAATTACTATAAATTTTTTAACTTTTCAGCCTATAACAAAACAAACCAATTATTAGGCTTTCATTATGGCGACACTAACTTTTCAGACTGTATCATAATCCCTATTTAATTATTTCCCCATTGTGGTCAGCTGTCCAATCCCCTCATCCCAATGTATTTGTTAATGTCGATGCAATAAAAGCTTGGATTTCCCTTGGCTTATCGGCTTCACGAGAGTCCTCGAGAGTATGTTTACATAATTGCAGTTTAAACTTTTAGATTAGATTAGATTAGATTCTTTATTTACAGTATACTTACAAGAAAAAAAAATTACATTTATATAGTACAAGTAGTGTTGATGTGTATACTGAGGGAGATGTCATAGGCAGATTGGCTGTCTTCCTGTCACCCCCCTTGGAATTGCAGACAGACTGTGACCAAAAATTATCTATATGTAACAGATTACATGCACTGATATAAGATGGACAGAGCACAGGTAAATTCATTGCTGGGGGCCGTGCTATACAGGTTCTGTCCTGTACCTACACCTATACCGGCTGGAGACTGGTGGTTGCAAATTGAAAGAGGGCAACCTGCTTATAGTGTCCATTCTCCAACACTTCGTGCAACTCCAAGTCCCAGCGAAAACTCCCCGCGAAACCGGCGTCGAGAGTACTATTGGTATGTTTAGTGCATAAAGTCCACGTCGGTCAGCACACCCATTGAGCCCATATTTAAATGTGCTCAGCATGTGTGCCGATCGACGAGTCTTGTATCACAGCAGGGAGTACATGCATGCGCCACGGCACATCCAAATGCGGGAGTATAAGCCTGTTGGGTTTGCTTAGGTTCACAATTGCTGAATGTTGGTGGGGCTACGCGGAGCGTGCAGGCGCGGACACGAGCAGCAAGTTTAGATCAGACGAGGGTTCCAGATTTATGTGCAGAGTATGTCAGTTAACTGTAACTAGATCGAGAGTTGCCAAACACTATATAGTTGAATAATCCTAAAGAATTACAAATTTAAAATGTGCAGTCTGGACAATAGGGATTATTACAGCGGACATCGGTTGAATATGATGATAGAAATGTTGAAGTCAGTTGTCTCTTTAGTGTGTTTCTATCATTGATATGACGGGTTGTATTGTCTAGGGAGTTCCATATTTTAGGAAACGCATACAGAGGAAGTTTGTCTAGAGATTTGGTTCGCGTTTTTTCTATGTATAAGAGACCCGACTGTCTGGTGGCCCTACCAGACGAATTGTCCACGATGCTAAAGATATCGCTAAAGGATGGGGGTAGTCTTCCATTTTTCCAGTCAAAGACAAACAAGGAAGCATGAAGTTTAAACAGGTCGTCAACCTTTAGTATTTTATCTTTTTTGAATAAAGGGTCTGTATGGGCGTTATATCCTTTATTGTTGATTATACGTAAAGATCGCTTTTGCAAGATCACTAGTTTTTTTACTTCCTTAGCGTTACCCCAAGTCTGTATTCCGTACAGCAGATGGCTATGTATTAAGGCGTAGTAGAGTGTTTTCATGGACCCATGTGGAAGGATTTTCTTGATTTTGTTGAGTCTGTAATTAGCTCGAGCTATTTTCGAACATAACTGGGATATGTGGGCTTTGTACGACAAATGTTCATCAATATTTATTCCCAGAAATTTTGCTGATTTGTCTGTTTCGGTTGCTCCAACTTTCTTTATCATTTGATTATTTATCGTTATCCCGTGGCCAATATTAGTGTTACTTTTTTTGTTTGGGTTCAATACTATGTATGTGGTTTTTTTTGCGTTCAACAGCAATTGATTCGCGGAACACCATTCAGATACTTTATGAAGTTCCTCATTAAAATACGTTGTTAGTAAGTTATTGTTGGGGCCTGAACCGTGTGCTGTTGTATCATCAGCAAATGATAAAAGATTCAGTGAGGTTGAATTACCAATGTCATTGATATACAATAAAAAGAGGACTGGTCCTAATATGGAGCCCTGTGGAACACCACAGGTCTGTATTGCAGGGTCCGACGTATGATCCTGGTAAGTAACATACTGAGACCTGTTGGTCAAGTAGCTTCTGAACCAGTTATTGACAAGCCCTCTGATTCCATATTTCTCCATCTTACGTAATAATATATCGTGATTTATTGAATCAAACGCCTTGGATAAATCCAGGAACACAGCTAGGGTACTATCTTTCCCTTGTTTATTATTTTCTATTGCAGTGCTTTTTAGGAGCTGTAGAATAGGGTGGATTGTAGCATGTTGCTTTCTGAATCCATATTGGTTGGGAGAAAGAATATGAAATCTATTTAAGAAGCTCGTGAGTCTTTTCTCCATTAGCTTCTCCATAACTTTTGAAAACACCGGGAGTATACTAATAGGTCTATAGTTGGGGAAACTGTGTTCATCACCTGCTTTGAAGATGGGTATTACCTTTGCAACTTTCATCTTATCTGGCACTATGCCGCTGGTGAAGGAGTTATTAATGATATGTGCAACAGGATCTATAACTTCATTAATCGTTTGTTTAAGAAGACGTGTAGATATATTATCGGAATCATTTGATGTTTTGGGCTTCATTTTGTTTACTATGTAACCGACTTCTAGAGGATTAGTGGGAGTTAAGTAAAAGTTATTCGTAACGTTACTGTTCATGTAATCTAAATAGGACTTGTTGGTTTGCTGAATCTGTTCAGACGTTATCTTCCCAATATTGACAAAGAAGTTATTGAATTCTTTAGCTATGTCTTGCCCTTCGTTTATTTCTTTATTGTCCTGGATAAAAAATGAGGGTAGTTTTGATTCTCGTTTATCTTTTTGAATTGCTTGGTTCAAAATTTGCCATGTTCGGCGCATATTATTCTTATTTTCATTAAGGATATCTCTATAATAAGTTGCCTTGCATTGTTTTTTAACCTTGTCAAAGATTCTGCAATAGTTTTTGTAGTTTAGTTTATTCTGTTCATTCGGTAGTTTAAGCTTTTTATTATAGAATTTTTGTTTGTTATTAGAAGATATGATCAGTCCCCTGGTCATCCACGGTTGTTTTTTGATAAATTTGTTGTTCTGGCGCATGTTTTTAAGTGGAAATGCTTTTTCGTAGGCTTCCTTATAAATGTCTAAAAAGGTTTCATATGAGGAGTTTGGACAATTGGACTGCATTACTGTTGAAAAGTCACTTCGGGAGAGGAGTATTTTGAATTTGGCAATACTTTCGGCATTTATAGTTCTCTTCAAGGTTTATAAATATCTCAGTCTTTAACTCCCTGCACACTGATGTTGAAATATCTAAAGTTCAGGGTGCAAATTTTTCCCATAACTAGAAATCTAACCAATTCAATCTTGTTTGACAGAGCTCAATGAGCTCTGTCAAACAAGATTGAATTGGTTAAATTCCCAGTTGCATTATGGGAAAAATGGCTACTTGAAATTTGGATATTTTGACATCAGAGTGAAGGGAGTTAATGTCAAAGGGATTGGGGGAGTCTTCCTTTCGCATGCGATAACGACGATATCAAGAAAGAATTGGTGTCATGTAAAATAAAATAGAAATATTCATGAAAGTAACAAAATGGCCTAGATAAATGTGTAAAATGAACCGATTGATATTTATTTTAAAGAAGGAAACAGAAATTCCCGACCTCCACTTTTAAACTGCATCTGATCAGATTGAGAGCTCAGCTTGGATGTGTAGAAGACCATATTTCCAAATCACAGGTTAAACGATTCTGTCTGTGATATATTTTGGACACATTTTAAAATATCTATTATAAATTTTAACAGAATATGAAGTATGTACATGTTTGTTTGAATTAAATTCCACAGTGAAAAATATCCTTCATAATATTAAAAAATTATCCAGAATTATATACACGTAAGCAATAATATGTCCACTCAGCACTACGGACTGATGAACTGACTGGAAAATACTGTGTTCAATTTCAGGATTGTTTTTTAGCTTTGCGCTTATTAAAACATCTCTTTGTGTACTTGTTTGTTTTGTGAAATGATCGTTGTTAACGATTATTTGAGTCTTTATGTTTGTTTACTATTTAGCATTGATATGACTTCACTAATTTTTTGTGCTTTTTTAACTGAAATGATTACTGTTAATAATTAATCATGTTTTGTTTTGGAAGATGTACTATTGTACTGTTTGTAACTTGTTCTTTGAGGCTTTTTTGATTTGAAATCTAAAAATAACAATTTTACAAAAATTGGTTTGGAAGTTAATAAGTTATATTGTGTTTTTTGATTTCGTCTTCTTAGCACATTCGATAGCCCAATCACGACCAACTGACGCATTATTCCTATAAAAATATTGTGATACAGTGGAACTCTGGTAATTGAATAGTCACCTTACCAATGAAAATTATTCAATTAACAGGAGTATTCAATTAACAGGGATTGCATCACCTTCTATATTCTGCAGATAAACTTAGCATTTATTCTATTATATTTTGTTTGACAGAGCTTCATGACCTCTGTCAAATAAGATATAATAGATTAAATGCCTATATTGGATGTACTGAGGCCAAATAGGTCTATAACCAAAGAAAAACTGGGGAGAGTCGGGGTAATTTCTCGACATTTTGCAAGATTTTTTTTATTCAATTAACAGGAGTTTACTCTATAACCTATATTCAATTAACAGGTCAAATTTGTACTGGAGGTATGGTAAATGGTTTTGTGTTGGGAAATTATATTCAATTAACAGGGATATACAATTTAAGAGATATCAATTTAAGCGGGCTCCGTTGTATTCAGATACGAATGTGATGCAAATATTGCCCAAATAGCACGCTATTAGCATGACCAAGTTTCCACTTTATTGTAGACTGTACAATGCAGAGACTCCTAGTCAAGTCTTGGTTGCCCATTTAGCCAGCCAAGACTTGACAAGAAACCACTGCCAAGGTAATATGTCTATTTTCAGCAGTATCTCCTCATGAGTGCATGTTAAGGGTACCTGTTCTGAGGACGTAAGAGTTTGAAATGGGCATTTAAGGGTTAACAGGGCAAATTTGTACTGAAAGTATGGTGAATGGTTTGGTGTTTGGAAATTATATTCAATTAACAGTGTTATTCAATTAAGTGATATACAATTATGTGGGCTTCACTCTATTACCACAAGTTGAGATACTCTCAAACTCTTCAGAGTTGTTTATTTTTATTTCCCTACAAATGATATGAAAAGCAGACGACACTTGCAAAAAAAATTCTTGAATAACCAATTTTTTATTATTTTTTCTCTCAAAAACATATTTCATGACCCCCTCATTGGAACGAGCTCGTTCCAATGAGGGTTCATAACCTATGTTCTTTAGACAAAAAATGAAAAAATACTGAAAATTAATTGGCGATTTTTTAGAATAGCGCTGGCCGGTTTTTGTATTACGTTGGGTAAATGGTTAATGGTACATGTAGCTTTCGTTAATTTCTGTCTATTTGCTCTGCAGGTTCTAGAATTGGACAGACAAACACAAAGAAGGAGAAGATCATTAGTTGCATTGTGTGCTAAAGCTAGGAATGAATATTCCAAAAAGCAGATCAAAAGAGATTTCCGTGCTGGGTTAAGAGTAAGTCAATTTTTGTACACATTTCTATCAGAATTATTGATCTAGTTTTCTGAGTATTCCCTCCCTCTCCTTCAGATTTTTGTTAAATTTTAGCTCACATGAGCAAAGTTCAAAGAGAGCTTAAGTGATCACTTTCCGTCTGTTATCTGCCTGTATGGCATTATCGACTTCTAATAAACTACTGGGCCAAATTGATCCAAATTGATATGCATGTTCATTATCATATGCTAGTTTAAGTTGTCACGCCCACTTGGGGCATCACTACAACTCATCTTTTTTCGAAAGGGTAAAAACCAGAACAATTCAGTTACGTCACAATGGACAGGTATTCTTGCATCCACTACGCACACCTCACACAATTGACAGAACTGTATGAACCCACCAAACAGCTCTGTTTCAAATATCTGCCAAAATGCATCCACCAACATGTATCTGCCAAAACAAGCATCTGCCAAATGAAGGTATATAAAGCTGAGCCAATAGAAAAATGAGGAATATTCTTTAAAAACCATCTTTAAACCCACACTGTCAACAAAACAAAACGAATATATCTTTCTGAAAACCCAAGCGTTCATCCTAGCTAGTGGCCGCTTCAATTGAGTCATTATATTCTCGACTAGTCTCTCTTTTGCACTAGACGAGACGTGCTATAAACGTCATATCCCTCCCCCTTTATCTTGCCATTCAAGAGCTTTCATAGAGAAAGTCAACAGTGTCCAACCATATGTATTCCCTGTCTGGAGACCCTGCCTGTTTCAACAACATACATTTCAATTGTAAATAGTGTAAATCCCTATTCATTTGTGAACCAATCTATATATCTTGTAGCCGCATCTATGTATTGTTTTTTTTTCTGTTGTATTTATGGAGAGGAGGTAACATAAGTTGTATAACTTGTACTCCAATCCTTTTTGCAAATTTATTGCAAATAAAATATGTTTAAACTAACCTTCTTCTTCAGATCTACCCATCAGAATCTTTTGATACTGGTTTGCATATCCTCAGTGGGGTCAGATTCCAGTTTGTTCAAATCAAGTCCCTGCTGGGTTCATATTTGGGCTCCCTATGGCAATCTAAATTTTAACTTAGTGAAATATGGGGTTATTCCATTAAAAATGTACTTCAGATCCTCCAGTCAGAATCTTCTTGATATTTGATGTGCTGCCTTAGAAGGTTCAGATTCAAGTTTCTTCTAGTCAAGTCTTGAGTCCTTTGGATCATATTTGGGATCCCAGATTTTAACTTAGCACAATATAAGGACTATTCTTTAACCCCCCGCACACTGATGTCAAAATCTCAAAATTTCAGGCTGCTAATTTTTCCCATGATGCAACTAGAAATTTAATCAATTCAGTCTTGTTTAACAGAGTTCATTGAACTCTGTCAAACAAGACTGAATTGATTAAATTTCTAGTTGCATATGGGAATAATGGCTACTTGAAATATTGGTATTTTGACATCAGAGTGTAGAGGGTTAAAGGATATTCTTCACATCTACAAGTCAGTTTCTTTTGTTGCATAGTATTGACATCCTATCGTTGGTGTGGTGACATTGAAGTTTGTTCAAATCAAATCCCTGTACTCATATTTGGGATCCCTTTGAGAGCTTAAATTTTAAGTTAGTTCAGTATGAAGAATTTCTTCAAAGATCGTCTTCAGATCCACCAGGAAGAAGCTTTTGATATTTGGTATACCGCATCACTATGACTCCTAGATTAAGTTTTTTCAATGTGTTATGCTTGACTGATTTTGGTGGGCACCAGAGGGGCTTGAAATTTAGCACAGAAGCCAATGGCGAATTCACTTTTTATTAGCTCACCTGAGTGAAGATCAGGGGGAGCTTTACTAATCACTTTCCGTCCATCCGGTGTTAACTTTACATTATCGACTTCTCACAAACTACTCAACCAAATTGAACCAAATCTGGTGTGCATGTTCCCTATCATATGTCAATTGAACTTTGTTCAAATCAAGTTTACCCGCCCCTTGGTAGGGCCACACCCAAAAAGTGAGCCTAAATCTTAAAAAAATCTTCTCATGAACCAGCAGTAGCAGAGACTTGATATTAGGTGTGCACCTTCCTTTTGGGGTGTAGACTCAGATTTGTTCAAGAGAAGTTCTAGGGGCTATATTTGCCATCGTTATGGGAGGGGCAAGAATTTTTGCCCTGCCCAAATTATCTATTTTCCAAACCGAGAGGCTGATTTGAACCAAACTTAATATGAGATTTTATTGGGGCATAAGTAGTTGATTTATGCCCCCAAAAATTTTCCCGTCGCCCATGAGAACCACAGGGGCTAAAAATAGAACAAAATTAAAACGCTCATATCTCAAAAACTGCACGGCACTGAGAATTTGTGTTTAGTGTGAAGCTTCCTTAGGACCAACAGAATGGAATGGTAAAAAAAAAATTGCTATCGGTTTTATCATGGGGTACTTTTTTTGGACTTTGAAAAAGTGCTGAGTCAGCTTTTTTTTAACACTTGTGGGTAATGGGGAAAACATTTAAGACTACTTTTCTCCCAAACCACAGCTCCAAAAGCTTTCAAATTTCAAATATAACATCTTTGGAAGATTGTTTCACTTGTTTATTGAAATCAATTCCCTGAGTCCATATTTGGGCTCTATGGGATCCCAAATGTTTAAATTAGTGCAGTATGAGGACTATTCTTTAAAAATCTTCTTCTTCAGATCTACCAATAAGAATCTTTCGATATTTGGTATGCAGCATTCTTAGGGGTGGTGAGATTCAAGTTTGTTCAAGCCAAGTCCCTGGGTTCATATTTAGGCTGAAAATTTGGGGTCCCGTTCCAGACTTTAAAATTTGGGACCAAAATCCAGAAATGTTTTTTTTTATGCATTTAGGTCAATTTTAAGACAAAAAAAATTTTTTTTTTTACCCTGAAAATTTGGGGTCCGGGTGGGACTTCGAAAATTTTGGACCAAAATCCGGAAATTTTTTTTTTTGTTTTTTATGCGTTTCTGTCAATTTTAAGACAAAAAAAAATTATTTTTTTTTTACATCGAAAATTTGGGGTCCCGGGTGGGACTTTTTGGACCAAAATCCGGAATTTCTGGGTTTTTTGGTTTTTTATGTGTTTCTGTCAATTTTAAGACAAAAAAAATTTTTTTTTTTTTACACCAAAAATTTGGGGTCTGGGTGGGACTTCGAAAATTTTGGACCAAAATCCGAAAATTTTTGTTTTTGTTTTTTATGAATTTTGGTCAGTTTTAAGACAAAAAAAATTTTTTTTTTTTTACCGTGAATATTTGGGGTCCAGGTTGGACTTCGAAAATTTTGGACCATAATCCGTAATTTTTATGTGTACCCATACTACGTATGGTACACATAATGCCGGCATCCGGGGTGACCATCCGTCGTTTGTCCATCCTTTGTCTGTCTCTCCGTCTGTCCATCCGGCGTCCGTATCCATTTCTTTGGCATTCGATAACTTGAAAAATATTGCTTGGATTGTCAAGTTACTTTATATTTGTGTTCAGGTTACTGATGTGCCGAGCTGTATAGTTTTCGGTGTAAATTGGATAATTTGATCCTGAGATATTAACCCTTTATCCTTCAAATTGAAAATTCCTCCAATCCCTTTGGCATTTGATAACTTGAAAAATATTGCTTGGATTGTCAAGTTACTTTATATTTGTGTTCAGGTTACCGATGTGCCGAGCTGTATAGTTAATGGTGTAAATCGGATAATTCTATCCTGAGATATTAACCCTTTATCCTTCAGATTGAAAATTCCTCCAATCCCTTTGGTATTCGATAACTTGAAAAATATTGCTTGGATTGTCTAGTTACTTTATATTTGTGTTCAGGTTACTGATGTGCCGAGCTGTATAGTTTTGGATGTAAATCTGATGATTTTATCCCGAGATATTAACCCTTTATCATTCAAATTGAAAATTCCTCCAATCCCTTTGGCATTCGATAACTTGAAAAATATTACTTGGATTGTTGAGTTACTTTATATTTGTGTTCAGGTTACTGATGTGGCGAGCTGTATAGTTTTTGGTGTAAATCTGTTATTTTGATCCTGAGATATTAACCCTTTATCCTTCAAATTGAAAATTCCTCTGATCCCTTTGGCATTTGATTGATAACTTGAAAAATATTGCTTGGATTGTCAAGTTACTTTACAGTTGTGTTCAGGTTACTGATGTGCTGAGCTGTATAGTTTTTGGTGTTAATCTGATAATTTGATCCGGAGATATTAACCCTTTATCCATCAAATTGAAAATTCCTCCAATCCCTTTGGCATGAGATAACTCAAAAAAGATCAATCCGATTGTCATGTTTCTTTATATATTTATTCAGGTTACTGATGTGCGGTGCTGTATAGTTTTTTATGTAAATCTGATAATTTGATCCGGAGATATTAACCCTTTATCCATCAGATTAGACACTCCTCCAATCCATTTCTATATGTACCCATACCTTGTATGGTGTACATAATGTCAGCATCCGTATTGGCCCTCTGTCATACAGCTTTCTACTAGTTGCCCGTATGGGAACACATCTGACGATTTCATCGGCCTATTTTTTTTTTTTTTTTTTTGTTTTTTATGCGTTTCTGTCAATTTTAAGACAAAAAAAATTTTTTTTTTTTTTTACACCGAAAATTTGGGGTCCGGGCGGGACTTCGAAAATTTTGGTCCATAATCCGTAATTCTTTTTGTTTGTTTTTTATGCGTTTCTGTCAATTTTAAGACAAAAAAATTTTTTTTTTTTTACACCGAAAATTTGGAGTCCGAGTGGGACCAAAATCCGGAAATCAGTTTTATTGTTTTTTATGTGTTTTAAGAAGAAGAAAAAAATTTAGGCTGAAAGTATTTTGTTTGGGAAAAAAATCTGTTTTTTATGCGTTTATCTCAATTTTGGGGCGTAAAAGTGCAGGAACTGAAAATAGAAGGAAAATCCTGTGTATTTTGGGGCACAATCACTTCATCTAGTTGGTATATGCTTTTCTTAGGAGGGGCGTATGCAGCTTATTCAAGTCAAGTCCCTGGTTTCATATTTAGACTACCATGTCAGGTGAGCGCCCTCAGGCCCCCTGGGGCCTCTTGTTTGGTTTTTTATGCGTTTTGGTCAATTTTAAGTCAAATAAAATTTTTTTTTTTTTACACTTAAAATTTGGGGTTTGAGTGAGACTTAGAAAGTTTTGTATCAAAATCCAGAAATTTTTTTTTTGTTTTTTTTTATGCGTTTCGGTCAATTTTAAGACAAACAATTTTTTTTTTTTTTACACTGAAAATTTGGGGACCGGGTGGGACTTGGAAAATTTCCGAACAAAAATAAAAAAAATCTGTTTTTTATGCGTATATCTCAATTTTGGGACGTAAAACTGCAGGAACTGAAAATAGAAGGAAAATCATGTGTATTGTGTGGGCACAACTGCTTTATCTAGTTGGTATATGCTTTTCTTAGGAGGGCCGTATGCAGCTTATTCAAATCAAGTCCCTGGTTTGATATTTAGACTACCATGTCAGGTGAGCACCCTCAGCCCCGCTGGGGCCTCTTGTTTAAGTGAATTGTAGCCAAGCGTGACAGAGCTGATTGTGGTAAACTTTAGATGTAAATGTGAGTACATAAGATTAACGTTTGTTCATATGGTGATCCACCAGGGCACTTGAAGCCCAGACGGGGAGGGTCCATTGGTCAATCTTTTTATTTATTAGCTCACCTGACTGAAAGTCAGGGTGAGCTTTTCTTATCACTTGTTGTCCATCGTACATCGTGAAGGTGGTGTTTGGGTCATTTTCTCCCAAGCCACTGGTAGAGATGAGACGATTAATCGGTGTAATATTGGCACTCGGCCGATAAGCACCCATCGGTTCACCATCGGCACTCATGATTCAACATCGGCCCTCGCCGATTGTCTGAAACTCACTTAACTCAGTGAAAGTGTTATGGATGAACTTTCTTCCACTTCATGGGACAACCAGTGGCAAGTGATCGATACGTAACTCGTCTGTTACTGATACCATGTTAATGATGGTTCGTGAAAGAAAAGGTAGAATATTATATTAAAGATTCTGATTGTGTAACTGTGTACTGAGTTGTTTTTTATCTATCATGTGAATACGGACTCTCTTCACTGCCCAAACTGTACTTCATTCTGCAAAATGTTGCAATATTTCTTTCAATCACGCTCATCGTCTCATTAAATATATATTGGACAGATAATTCCTCCATATTAGTAATCCATGTTAATTGTGAAAGGTTTGGGTGCAAAAAGTTTAATATCGGGCCATTCAGGGTGGGATTTATCAACACGAAGCCACTGAATTTTTCTCATGTTGAATTGTGTGGAGCACATGATAAAAATAGATAATGCAGTGCAACGTCATAACTCGTGTGACACAATCCCATATATGGGTTTACCGAAAAGAAACTCCCACTTTAAAACGTGTGGTTCCAACAACGGCTTTTGATTTTCACTAAACATTTTCTTCCAAATTACTGATAGTCGACTTCAAAGCCTGTGTAGGGGGTGATTCGGCAAAGACCCGACTTTGAAATGAATTGTTTCCATTGTTGATGTAAACCGCATCAAAGGTTCAGAACACAATTTACCGTGACGATGCACGTGATGAGTTCTCGACTCAGTTGTTAGCTGTTTATTTTAAATCGAAAATATTCTGCACTGATGGTGCTTCATTGACCTAAAATTAACCCTTTGATGTCTGTTATTTAATTTATTTAAGTGAGTATTACCGTACTGACTCGTGTCGAAGCTCAGGGGGTGCTTGCAGTGGATAAATTGCAAAGTGGTGGTGATTGGGGGGGGGGGGGGGGGTGGCGGGGGGCTTAGTGATTGCAAGTCGCGTTGGGATGCGTCGGAAATTGTCGATATAAGACAAGTAAGTATCCACTGGGTATGTTACGTTTCTTCGGAAACTACCTACCAATTTTATAGAATTTGCTTCAAAAATTCTCATAATTATCTTGTACATACAGTTCAGATTTCGGGTTTTAATCCTCAATTTAATGAATAAAACAAGCAGAAAACCATGTGGTGTTTTCATTTTTTTTTTTTTTGTACAGGTTACTCTCGAAGCCAGAAATGGACGTAAGTTGACAATCAACACTGCAAACCACCCCCTTGAAAACAGGCAAACATAGTCTGTTTAAAAATAGCCGTTTTTTTTAATATGTACATTTTATTATGAATAAAACAAAATAAAGCTTCACACAAAATCAATAAAAAAAATTCATCATATGAACACCAGATAAAATTTACACAGCGGAATATGAATAACAAAATAGTTGCCTCCCTTGGCAAATTCGAAAATTTGATTTTACACTGAAAGTCATAACTTCACATGTTGCAGAGCATGATGAAAAGATAAATGAGCATGATTTATTGAACCAATATGTCATAAATCATATTCCTGGTTATATTGTTAAAAAATTCTCAAATTCCAGAGTTGTAATTATTTTTTATTTTTAATTACCACTTTCTCATTAATTTCTGAATACCTGTTTTTCACAATGAGATGTGCACGCTCGAAAGTGGCAGTGTTCTTTTACAATGAGTTGTGCCCCGCTTGAAAGTGGCAGTGTTCAATCAGTATCTTTCTGATGATATTCGACCACTGTGAAAACTGTGAAAACTATATGTTGTGGGCGTGTTTCAGACAACGATTGACAGCAGCCTGCACTCTCATTTGAAACAAGTGACAGCTTCCAAAAACGAGGTCGACAAAAAAATAAGTCAATTTTGCTTGGGATAATATTTTAATAAAGACTTATTACACTGAACACAGACATAATGTATTACACAAAAGACGAATTTAATAACACAAAAATCTCAACTCCAAAAAATATACATAATACAGTATTGCAGTTCTATTTGGTAAGTACACTGTGTTGCAACAAGTCAGCTATTTTTCCATTTGATGCCTGTAAATTTGACGTCTTGTCTCAAACAACTTTCATCCAATTTGAAACTTGGGGGTGGGGGGGTGGGCTTTGACTCGAGTAGGGCACCCTGGTTCACAAATCTGAAAAAGCGGGAGGTGGGCTTCGACACGAGTCAGTATGGTAAACGTGTGTTATCTTCCGGGTTGATGGGGATTCTGATTAAGGTAAATCACCCAGTTTCTGCAGTCAGCTTGAATAATAAAGAAACCATCTGACATCGGCATTCGGTGTCAGCCGATTGTTGTCTAAAATAATCGGCATTCGTCTTATGGGGCATTTTACTAATCGGCTCATCTCTAGCCACTGGCTGCATTTCAATGAAAATTCACATGAGTAGCGGTTATACAGGGGCATTTGGGTTTTTCTTCAAATTGGGTTTCTGCTCATATTGAGGAGGGGGTGGGGCCAAAATGCACAAAATTTTTTAAAATCTTCTCATGAACCAGCCGTAGCAGAGACTTGATATTTGGTATGCAGCTTCCATTTGAGGTGTAGACTCAAGTCTGTTCAAGAGAAGTTTGACGGTCAATATTTGCCTTTGTTCTGGGAGGGGCAAGAATTTTTGCCAAGCCCCAAATTTCTATTTTCCAAACCGACAGACAGATTTGAACCAAATTTGATATGAGGGCTTATTGGGTCATAAGTACTTCATTTATGCAAAAACATTTTTCCTGTCACCCCATGGGAACCGCAGGAGCTAAAAATATAAAAAAAATAAAATGTCCATATCTCCAAAACTATATGGCACTGAGAATTCTTATTTGGTGTGAAGCTTCCTTAGGACCAACAGAATGGAATGGTAAAAAAAAATTGCTATCAGTGTTATCATGGGAAACTTTTTTTGGGACTTTGAAAAAGTGCTGAGTCAGCATCCTTTAACACTGTGGGTAATGAGAAAAACATTTAAGACTACTTTTCTCCCAAACCACTGCTCCAAAAACTTTCAAATTTCACATATAACATCTTTGGAAGATTGTTTCACATTTTTATTAAAATCAATTTCCTTGGTCTATATTTGGGCTCTCTATGGGAGCCCAAATGTTTCAATTAGTTCCAATGAGTGGTCACATGATATGGTTTTGTTGAAATATTTTGAAAAAGTTTAAAAAAATGATATTTAAAATTTTAAATTTTGATATCATTTGCGTTGTTTGAAGGGTTAAACAGGTATATCAGAAGGGCAATTAAGACCCCCTTGGAGCTCATGTTTTGGCTTCATTTTAACAATCCAACATGTGGAAAATTATAAAAATTGAATTACAGCTTTTGGTTTATCATTGGGATTGTTTGGGTTGATTCATATTGCATAGTGTTAAAAAGAAAAAGTTCTTACTGAAAACCAATTTTTAAATTGTCTTTTTTCTGCCTTGACATACAGTACTGCTTGGTGTTTAAGTCATAGCTTTTTCCCTCAAAAATGCCCCCAAATTGTCTTACACATAAGCAGGATAGATTATCCAATATTTTTGGTGAGAAATTTGTGCGAACAATATGAGGAAATTTCTTTAAAAATCTTCTTCAGATCCACGCGTCAGAATCCTTTCGTTTCAAGTGTGTTCAAATCAGGTATATTTGGGCTTAGTGCAATACGAGGAAATTTCTTTAAAAATTCTTCTTCAGGTCCACCAGTTGGATTGCTTTCATATTTGTTATACAGCATCTCTTGGGAAGGGTCAGATTCAAATTTACACTAATCTAGTCCCTGACTTAATATTTGGTTTCCCTCTGAGAGCCCAAATTTTAACTTAGTGGCGTATGAGGAAATTTCTTTAAAAATCTACTTCAGATCCACCAGTGAGAATGTTTTCATATTTGTTTCATATTTGGTATACAACATCTCTGGGGGCAGATTCAAGTCTGTTCAAATCGGGTCCCTGGGTTAATATTTGCATTAGAGCTGAGGAGTGAGGTTTTAGTAACTTTTAGCGCTGTTTTGAGAAAAGTGGGCCTCGTTTCAAGTCCATAAAAACACTGTTTTGGTAAAATATTGAAAAAAAACACAGTACCTTTATGATCGTCAGGCATTAATCTAATAATCTATGCATGTCATGGTGTGTATTGAATATTCTGTCAAACAACGTAATGAAATTAAGAGCTTTTAAATCCACAATGTTAGTTTAGGTTCCACAAGTAAACATGTAATTAAACTTCCCACTCTGTCAGTGTCTCGACGAAACGTCCCACTATGTTAGGGGACGAATCGTCCCGGGGACGGAACGACTTGGACCCATCATGTTGGTGCTGGATGTTTCGTACATAGACATTTTGGATTTTTTTTTGATAAAAATTTAGGATGTTTCGTACATATTGTGGGGTGTGTATTTTCGATGCAAGGGTTGTCTCAAAGAAAAAAATTAAAAAAAAAAACATTTCAGTTTACCGTTTAAATAATTTCAATCTATGAAAATTCCCCACAGCTTTGGATATTTCAGAAATGGAATCCCCCCTCCCCCCGGGCCCCACATCTCCACGTAGACACAGGTACACATTTTATTTTATTTCATACATTTATTTTGATGGGAGTTTCTGTGTCTTGTGTTGCATTTATTCAGCTGTTAGGATCGGATGTACCTGTGCATTGTATTGTGGGATTGAAGGGAATTCTCCCATTAGTTGACAAGCGTGCTTTCGAAGTCTCGTAAATGTGTTTGTTTTTTTTTTGTTTAATCTTGGGATTTTCTCAGTTTTCATGCGGATTTAATCATTTAGGTGGATGTTAATTCGAATCAGACAAAAACAGTTTGTATTATTATTTTATCTGTTATTTGTTGCTTCTATTGTAATCACACTTGCGTGAATGAGACGTGAATGGAAAAATTAATCTCACAAAATTTCGTTGCCCAAACCTTCCAACACTGAGATTTCGGGAGCCAAGACAGAAAAAAAGTTGGGGCCGAAAAAAAAATCCCTGAGAAGGGCCCTCTCGGGGCTGTGGTCGATTGGCTCCGACTCAAGGCAAGCCCTGATCAGTGTGCGTATTGACCACACGCTCTTATGTAACTTGCTGACTTTCTTTTATGCGAGTGGCATGTCGCTCCATGTTGCAAACACACAACAGCAACAGAAAATTGCATTATGGGTATAACATCGAATTTCGTGATTTTTTAAAAATGCTTCGGTTCGATTTTCGGTGTTCTTGTACACCGAAAATCGCACCGAAAAAACCGACACCGAGACAGCTCTAATTTGCATCCTCTATGATGGGGAGGGGGGGGGGGGGTGCTTGCAGTAACATAACCCTTGGAAGTTTGGCAGTGCTTGTCTACAGCTGATATCATTGTAAGCAGTCAGGAAAACCTTTGACAGGGTTCGTTCGAGTCATTGAATTTTCAGTTTAGAAATCAAGCCCTGGAATACCTGGAAAAAAGGGGTTTGCCCCTGAGTCATTGAAAATCATGTTATAAGTCATGAAACCTTTTGTTTTCAATTCAGAAGTGTAAGGAATTAATCAATTATGAACTTGCCTGACGAGCCAGAAAATAAGCAGCCTGACATCTGCTAAATGAGGTCCCCAAAGGGTGAATTTAGTGATGCTACCCTGCACAGCAAATTTACCCTATGTGAACCTCAGTCTCTTTCAGGGTCTCACAACTAAACAGAAAGAGGTACCCAGAGGATAAACTGGCCCACTGTATGGGATAGCATCGTCAAAATCACCCTCTGGGGATCTCATTTTGCAAATGTCAGACTGCTTATTTTCAGGCCTGTTGCCTGATCATAAGAGATGTGTATTTTATTGAAAAATAAAGAGAAACACAGGTTTTGCACCAAAAACATGTCAAGTGGCACAGACCGGCAGTTTATCGGATATTAATCCCTCCGTATTCCGGTTGTAATTTTCAAAGCATTTATCTCCCGTTTCCCATTTCTAGTTTTATTTTCACAACGTGTTCTAAAATTCAAGAACACGTTGTGCGTGAATTTGTGTGCGTGAATTCAACTGAATCAAGTGAATTTCTGTTATTTCTGAAAGTGCAAATTTCAAGCAATTGGTTTGTGAAAGATGAACACCAGTCATGGCTGAGAAAAACAAATGATTCATTCAACATTCTGCCAGTTTTGCAAAAAGACTTTTAATGTTCGGAACATGTGAGAAGTGGCTGTGAAAAGTCACATGAATAGAGTGCGGATCCGTGACGTTCAACATTACACAGTACTTTGTTGTCAAAAATAGACGATTTTTATACCCCTGAAAAATTCTTTTTTTTGGGGTGGGGGGGGGGGGGGGGTGGGGGGAGGGCATGTAGTGTTTGTCATTCCCGCCTGTCAGTCAGTCTGTCCATCCGGAAGATTTTTGTGTCTGCTCCATAACTGAAGTGCTTCGTTGGATTTTGTTGTAACTTGGCATAGATGTTGCTTATGGGGAGACAATGTGTAGCACACACATTTTATTTTTGTTCGATGGAGGTCAAGGTCACAAATCAAGGTCATAGTTCAGGGCCAAATAAAACTACTGAAATCTACACCAAAAATTCTGAGCCACATGCAGAGTTTGGGCAACAAATGACTATCAAAACACTTACACAGTCAAAATACTGAAACCCTGTATGCTGAATGTTTGTGGGCAATGAAGTGCTTGTATGCACACTATTCTTTTTATAGCTGTACCAACAGTGACTTATAACTTATGGGGGTAAGTCTTTGTAGAAGTTTTGCCTATTTTGCTATCTGTAAGTGAAGCGTTTGTTATGCCCCTGACTGATTTGGTCGGAGGGGGTATCTAGTAGAGAGCTGCGTCCTTCCATTTATAAGTTTGTATATTGCATACGTTCGTAACACAAATGTGTGTCTGTCCAACGTATTGGCTGCTCTAGCACTCATTATTTGGCAGACTCAGATAATTTTTGCTATGCTTGTACCTCAACATGGGGGAACATATCCTACAGCAGAATTAATATTTTTCTATAAACATTTACAGAGTTATTTGCCTTTGTTTAACTAAGGAGATTATTATTGAAAAATGAGTCCGTCAAAAATATTTGCTGCTGTTGCACTGTCCTTATTTCTTGGAATTAAATAACTTTTGCCAACTTATACCTCAATATGAGAGAACAGATCCTACAACAGAATTAATATCTTCGCATAAAGATTTACAGAGTTATTTGCCCTTGTTAACTAAGGGGATGATTGAAAATTGTGTTGTCCAACATATTTGATGCTCCAGCTCTGTCATTATGTGTTGGATTTAAATAATTTTTGTCATACTTGTACCTCAACATGGGGAATGGACCCTACATCAGAATTAATATCTTGGTATAAACATTTACCGACTTATTCTCCCTTGTTTAACAAAGGAGATGATTGAAAAATGTCTTTACACTCATTTCTGGGCAATAACTTTTGTGCTGTTGGTCGCACGATGCTGATACTTCACACATAGGTTGCTCATAATGGGACATTGTTACGGTAGGTCAAAGGTCAAGGTCACTGTTGCTATAAATAGATTTTCGGTTTTTGTGTGATAACTTTAATTTCCTTTTGCGTACAATGCTATAACTTCTTATTTTGATTGCATATGAGGTATCGATGTTTGGGATTGCATTTGGTGTCAATAGGTCACCGTCCATCCATCCGTACTTCCGTACGTCCTTCTGTCCGTCCGTACGAACATTTTGTATTATAACTCGAGCATCAGTTGTCGGATTTTAATGTTCTTTGGTATGGTGATTGGGCAGTTTGGGGGAACGGATGCCCTCGTACCTAGCATTTCGTCCATTCATGTTTAATAGAGTTATTGCCCCTGTTTGTTTTTGGCCTCTTTCTGACCAGGGTAAATTGTACCATAGCTTTTTGGGCAAAGTGCTGCCTAATTTTTTTTTTTGTTCATTATTTTTCTGCAGCCCAGTGCTTGCAGGGAAGGTTGCATCACAGTTTAACCACTACATATCAATATATCCATATAAATATGGATGACACAAGAATTATAGTGATTTTGGTTCCACACCATTTAAAATTGTATCACCACACCAATCGATTTCAAATTTTATTTGCTTATTACTAATGTCAAAATACGGGTTAAGTTTGATTTGGAGGTTCACTCTGACCATTCTTGCAAGAGCTATGCCTCTTTTTGAATTAAAAAATCACAAATTTTCCAATTTTAGCTTTATTCTTACTGTCCAGTGCCTATAGGGGAAGTGCTGCCCTTTTTTTTATTCCACTATTTTTGTACTGCCCAGTGCTTGCAGGGGAGGTTGATTGTCATTTTAAACTACATATCAATATAACCATATAAATATGGATGCCAATTTTAGCTTTATTCTTACTGACCAGTGCCTATGGGGGAAGTGCTGCCCAATTTTTAGTAGTCCCCACATTTTCTGTGCTGCCCAATGCTTGATGGGGAGGATGCATGTCATTTTAACCTATTGCATATCAATAACCATATAAATATGGATGCCAATTTCAGCTTTATTCTTACTGGCCAGTGTCTTATAGGGGAAGTGCTGCCCAATTATTTTTAGCTCACCGAAGGGAGCTTAACTTACCACTTACCGTCCGTCGTCGTCGCCGTCCGGTGTCTGTTGTGATCTTTACATTATCGCCTTCTCCTCCCAAACGACTGGACCAAATTGAACCAAATTTGGTGTGCATATTCCTTGTCATATGTCAATTCGGGGGTCAGATTCAAGCTTGTACAAATCAGGTCCCTGAGTGAGTATTTGGGCTCTCTGTTGGAGCCCAAAGTTTAACTTCGTGCATTTTGAGGAAATTTCTTTAAAAATCTTCTTCTTCAGATCCACCAGTCAGAATCCTTTTATATTTGTTATACGACATCCATGGGAGGGGGGGGGGGGGGGGGGACAGATTCAAGCTTGTACAAATTGGGTCCCTGAGTGAGTATTTGGGCTCTCTATTGGAGCCCAAAGTTTAACTTCGTGCATTTTGAGGAAATTTCTTTAAAAATCTTCTTCAGATCCACCAGTCAGAATCCTTTCATATTTGGTATACGACATCCATAGGAGGCGTGGGGGGGGGGGGGGGCAGATTCAAGCTTGTACAAATCAGGTTCCTCAGTTAGTATATGGGCTCTCTATTGAAGCCCAAAGTTTAACTTTGTACAATTTGAGGAAATTTCTTTAAAAATCTTCTTCAGCTCCACCTGTCAGAATCCTTTCATGTTAGGTATACAACATCTGTAGGGGAGTCAGAATCAAGTTTGTTCAAATCGAGTCCCTGGGTTTATATTTGGGCTCCCTATGAGATCCTGAATTTTAACTTAGAGAAATATGAGGAAATTTCTTTAAAAATCTTCTTCAGATTCACCAATCAGAATGCATTCATATTTGGTATACAACATCCAGTCCAGTCAGTTTCAGGTTTGTTCAAATTGCTTACCTGGGTAAATTTTTGGGCTCCCCATGGGAGCCCGAATATCAACTTAGTGCAATATAGGGAATTTTTTTAAAAAATCCTCTTCTTTAGACCCTGTAGTCAGAATGTTTTCATATTTGGTTTTCAACATCTCTAGGAGGTTCCGATTCAAGTTTGTTCAAATCTGGTCTATGGGTTGATATTTGACTTCCCATGGGAGCCCGAATTTTAACTTAGTGCAATATGAGGAAATTTCTTTTAAAAGTCTTCTTCTTCAGATCTACCTATCAGAATCCTTTCATATTTGGTATACTACATATCTAGTTGGGTCAGATTTAAGTTTGTTCAAATCGGGTCCCTGGGTTAATATCAACTTAGTGCAATTTTGGGAATTTTTTTTTTAAAGTCCTCTTCTTTAGACCCTGTAGTCAGAATGTTTTCATATTTGGTATGCAACATCTCTAGGAGGGTCCGATTCAATGTGAGGACATTTCTTTGAAAACCTCCTTGTTGAGATCCACCAGTCAGAATTCTTTCATATTTGGTATATACATTGGTAATATCTCAAGAGTGATCAGATTCAAGTTTGTTCAATTTGAGTCTCTGGCTTATTATTTGGGCTCTCTATGGGCAGGGTTTTGGGGGGGGGGGTTGGGTTGTGAATAGGGCCAATTTCCGTGCATATTTAATTAGATTGCTTAAATTTGATTGGCTGACAATTTCCAGACTCAAACTATCCTTAGAGTCAACCAATTTCGATGATTCTTGGTGACGTCAACATGGATCCATCAAATTCACATTTTACCATTTTTAGCTCAACTTTGGTGAAGCCAAATTTGAGCTTATGCCATGGCCGTTTGTCCGTCGTCCATCTGTCCGTCAACAATTCAATACGGCTCGGGCTTGAGGCTGTATTTATGAACCGATCTTTGGTACCTTTGTTATGACAGTGGGACGAGAACGAGTGTTTTGGGGTCCGATCCCAAATTCAAGTTTGCTGCTGGCAGCCATTTTGTACAAAAGTAGGTGCAGTCAGATTTTTGCGCAGAACTTCCATATGAAAGTGCTGATTTGAATAATTTTTTGTATGAATGTTTAGTACCATGGGATACATCACATATATAATACAGGTTTTTTTCTCGTGGTAAATTATGCAAATTAGACTAACTTTGATGTTTTTTGGTGTTACTTTCAGCACTGTAAGTGCAAATGCCAATACAGTTTGGGCTAGAGGCCGTATTTATGAACCGATCTTTACGAAACTTCTTGGGTGCCTTTGGTATCACCGTGGTACGAGAACGAGTGTTTTGGGGTCCGATCCGAAATTCAAGATGGCTGATGGCAGCCATTTTGTACAAAATTAGGTGCAATCAGATTTTTGTGCAGAACTTCCATATCAAAGCACTGATTTGAATAATTTTTTGTGTGAATGTTTAGTACCATGGGAGGGATACATCACATAAAATACAGGTTTTGTTTCTCGTGCAGAAATTATGCAAATTAGATGAACTTTGATTTATTCAGTGCTACTTACAAACAGTAATAATGCATGTCAATACGGCTGGGGCTAGAGTCTGTATTTATGAATCGATCTTCACAAAACTTCTTGGGTACCTTTGTTATCACCTTGGGATGAGAACGAGTGTTTCTGGGTGCGGTCTAAAATTCAAGATGGCCGCCAGTGGCCATTATGTACCAAAATTTGGTCTAATCAGTTTTTTGTCATAACTTCTATACAGCTCGTATTTATGAACTGATCTTCACGAAACTTCTTGGGTACCTTTGTTTTCACCTTGGGACAAGAATGAGTGTATTTTGGGGTGCCTTTGTTATCACTGTGCTATGAGGTGCCTTTGTTATCACTGTACTATGAGAACAACTATTTTGGGGTTCAGTCAGACCCACTGGAACTCAAAGATCTCTTTTCTAGTTTAGCATCTGACTGTCACCCACCTTTACAATACTTCACCTATACATTTGTTACAGGCAATGGTCACTATTTATGTACAGACCGTTACAATACTTTATATGTATCTTTGTTATCAGGTCATTACCTAGATGTTTGTCATTGCTGTGTCACATACTATACATGTACATGTCTTAACAAGTTGAGCTACAGTGTCATTGACACTTTCATTCTTCATCAGTACCATTTTCTGCATATTGTGAATGAACCTACTCATTTTCATGGCAATATTTTGGACTTCATCATTACTTCTTTTGCAACTCTACAAGGTCAGACTCTCCCAGTATCATATACAGATCACCATATTATCTGGACATCACTTCCAAGGTTTCATTAACTTCCAATCACAAGCTTTACAGGTTGGTTAACACTCTTCACAACAGTTTAATGTAATATGTCTTATCATGCAGTCTTCATTTTTAGTGATTCTCACAGTTATACTCCACATCACTTTACTTCCTTTGACAGTGACCTCCGTGAAAATAAATCTGATAACCACTGTCTGAAGCACTCTGTTCTGTCTCTTCTAAATAACTTCCACTTGCAACTCAACTATATTCCACTGGATGCATTAATTCTCCTTGAAACTGCTGCCCAGCGGGAGACATGAATTCACGGAAGTTGCTTGTTATACCCCCGCTTCGAAGAAGTGGGGGCTATATAGGAATCGCCCTGTATGTCCGTACGTCCTTCTGTCCATATGTCCGTACGTCTTTCCATCCGAACAAATTCTTGTGTGCGCAACTCCTCCTACATTAAAGAACTGATTTTGAAGAAACTTTTCAAACATCATCACTACAAAGTGAACATGCGCATATTCCAAAATTTTTGATCTGCAACAATTTTAACCAGGTTATCTCTCTTGAACTTTGATTTAATATGGGTTTCTACATGAAATTCTTGGGTGCGCAACTCCTCCTACATTTATCAATCAATTTCCTTATGGCCTTCGCCTACATGATCAGAAGTGCATTTCTCTAAAAACCTTCAGTGATAGTTCTAGTTAAAAATATTTTTTCACTTGCTCAATTTGTATATTGCACGACGGATGTGGCCAATTTGTTTAACAAATAGATAATTATATTTATTCAGGACTACAGTTAAAATATCATGAAAATTGTGGTGAAATAAATGACGATAAACCGGTATTTTTGAAATTACTCCGGTATTCATTACTATTCAATCGATACTGGATTAAATACCAGTTTGTATCGGTTTATCGCTGTACCATGCAACCCTACTTATATTCATTTGCATCTTTTACACTGGCCTGTAAAGTAATGTTGCCTCTCACTAGACTGACTTCGGCTGGCTTTTTCTCATGTAGAGTGACATGATATGCTTTGGTTAAAGTATTTTAAAAAATTTTTGGAAAACGATATCTCTGGCCAATGTTTCTTGAAAGCTTCCTTCCAGATTATAAGAAGTTCTATAATACATATAATTGCAGGAAATGAAGAGAAAAGCGGGCTTGGTAAGAGAAGACGATGATGAGGAGGATTTATATGAGCCAGAATATGAGGAAGATTCTGAAGAGATCGGAAATTATGTAGACAATTTGAAAGTGTTTTGTGTCAGCTCCACCGAATATCAGAAAATGAAAAACCTACTCACTAATGATGGCCCACCACAGGTATGCACTATTCCTGTTTTATCGTTATTATCTCACATACTGTCATCATAATTATGTCCCAGTCACAGTGACCTTTAGGCCTAAAAAAGTTTAGAATCTTTCTTAGGCCCGGCCGCATGGTCCTTTTGGCTACTGCATGCCCTCTTTTTATAACCAATGCAAACTTGAGAAAAAAATTTAAATGGTTTGTGTCTGATATTTTGGATGCACGGTGGCATTGCGGTAACTGGTTCTTGTCAGATCACCGAAGTTAAGCAACGTCGAGCTCGGTTAGTCCTTGGATGGGTGACCATCTGTGCAATCGATTCGGACTCCCACATTGTGTTCTTGGGCAAGGCACTTAACCCCAATTGTCCACATTGGGATATGATGACTCTGTGTACTAAGGCATACTGCACTTCGATGGTGTGCGTGTCTTCAACCAATCTGACCCTGCCTGTGCTGCAATGCAGAGTTACGATGGTGGGAGCTGGTAGCTGCTCATCGTTGCTCAGTGGCTCTCTCCGGGTACTCCAGTTTCCTCTATCCATAAAACTGTCACCGATGCGATATGACCATGGCAGTTAAACCTGAATAAATAAATAAATAAATAAATAAATAAATGTTATTTTACCTAAGTTAATAAAATTGATGTTTGTCCCTTGAGTGCAATGTCACACTGAATGGGGTGATTTTTATACCACCGCCTAGCGGGGGTATATTATATTCCTCGTGTCCGTCAGTCCGTCTGTCCGTCAGTCCTTCCATCACGAAATTGTTTAATGGAGGGTACCGTCATGCTGTAATCAACTCCTCCTCCACTTTTCAATTCACATAGTTGAAACTTCAGAATATGATCATACACACAATGAAGATGTGCACCATGTATACAGTCTTGCGAAAATTTTGTTTTTCCACAGTTATTTCCCTTTCTTGACTTAAACATTTTTAGTGCTATTTTCAATAGAGGGTACCTTTATACTGTAATCAGCTTCTCTTACAGTTTTAAATGCAGATAGCTGAAACTTCAGAATATGATCATACACACAATGAAGATGTGCAACATGTATAAAGTCTTGCGAAAATTTTGTTTCTCCACAGTTATTTCCCTTTCTTGACTTACAACATTTTAGTGCTCTTTTCAATAGAAGGTACCTTTATCCTGTAATCAACTCCTCTTACAGTTTTAAATGCGGACAGCTGAAACTTAAGGATATGATCATACACACAATGAAGATGTGAAAGATGTATAAAGTTTCACGAAAATTTTATTTTTCTACAGTTATTTCCCTTTCTCGACTTAGAATATTTTGAGTGTTATTTTCAATAGAGAGTACTTTCATGCTGTAATCAACTCCTCTTACAGTTTTGAATGCAGTGAACTGAAACTTTAGCATATGATTACAAACACATTGAAGATATGCAACATCTATAAAGTTTGTTGCAAAACGTTATTTGCTCAAAATTACGGCCTTGATCGACTTGAAAAATTTTCACAGATTTTAAAAAATTTTCAGGGATTTTTTTTGTTACTATTGTCAATAGAGTGTACCTTCATGCTGTAATCAACTCCTCTTACAGTTTTGAATGCAATGAATTGAATACACCAGTAAACACATCGTAGAAAAATCCTCCGACTGGCAACTTTTGTCAGAATGTTATAGAAAACTACTGTGAGTTTGGACACATAAGAGGTATCAGTTTGTTTGAAAAATAGTATCCTATATGCTCGTTGCTGCCAAAATACTATTTAATATGTCATATCCAGTGTATTAATTTTCTTCCTCGATTCTTCTCCTGTTTCTGAACTCCTCGGCCATTCAACTCGAAACCACGTGATTCCCCACCTTAGTAGTTGAGCAACACATTTACTGCTCTTAATTAATATGAAAACTTTTGTGATGTCCTTGGTTGATTTCAGTGTCCAATATTCTCTAAGTATCGAGAATACATGTATGCCTCACTTAACATCATGCACTTTAAAACATTACCAGTTGAAAGGCGGGGGTATTTGTTTGTGTCACCTGTAGTTGACACCTATTGTTTTCTGAACACCAAGATGTCACATTGTTGACCTTGCTCACCCTCAGGTATAGGTGCGGGGGTAACACACCACCTGGCGATGGATTGCAGGGTATCATACCCTCGGCGATGGATCAACTCTAGTTATCGTTTCATTCATTTGTCTTGCACTCAAGGGAAAAATACACCCCACTCGTGCTGTTCTAAACATAAAACAAACCAAGAACATAAATGTTTGATGGCAAAGAAATAATGACGAAGAAAAGAAAAAATTAAAAAAACACCAGCCCTTATGCAATTTTACTAAAAGATGGCCCGAGAAACAGATCTACATTGTGGGGCCTTGACTTAAAATTTTTTCTGGTTTCTGTTCTCTGATTAATGTTTCACCAGTACACCAGTAGTGCTGGGAGGTTAACCAAAAATACAACTCGGTTTCGGTTATTTTAAAACAACGACTGACATGAATGTGAGATAATTGTCAGCCGGGGCACGCACGGTTATTTAACTGCACAATCTTGATTGCTGTCACTTCATGTAATGTGTTAAATAAAAAGGGCGGAAATCACAGAAAAAAATCAGAGCCCAGTAGGCCTAATTAATAACTTTTCTGGTCCTATACTATAATTGTATTTACATATTAAACTTTCTTTCGAAGAACAAATGAATGAAATGATAAAAATCACCCCATTCACTGTGAGATTGAAAGCGCCCTCTGGCTTTGGACAAAAATAAAACAAACATCGAATTACCAAAATGACCACACACTTCACTTGAATGCAATATCCATGCATCTGCTGGCCAAAGTCAGTAATTTCTATGTATATGTTTGAATGGAATTAACAAAAACCCCAGTTGTACCCTATACTTGCACCCATAACATATTTTCATACAACAGCCAATGGCCTAGACTAGCTGGTGCTAACTCAAATTAATCCAGGGCCAAACACAAATTTTGCCTCCCCCCCCCCCCCCCCCCCAGTCCCCAAAATTTGCATGCAAAACTGAAAAAAATGAAGTCCTCCATACAGGGTAGCCGCGGGTCCTTGAAAACCTGGAATGTCCTTGAATTTGAACGCTATTTTGAAGGCCTGGAAAGTTCTTGAAAACAAGGTATATCAGTAAAAGGTCCTTGAATGTCCTTGAATTTGATAGCCGATTTATCACAGGGATTTTTCTAGGTGACGATAGGGGCCGAATATGGGCCCCATTCCCAATGAGATTTAGGCATGATTTTTCCCAATTTCTAACATAAAATTCCCAATTGGTACCCAGTGTCAACTTCATCATAATAATTGTGATTATTTACTGTGAAAGTAGGCCTTATTATGATGATAAAAGAACTGTAAAACCATAATTTCAAACAATAAAACCAACTTCTTCATTTTTAATGTGCCTGTAGAGAAGAAACGTGCATTTTTTTCCACTCTGCAGTGTCACCAAAATTCCCAATTTGGTCCAATAAGATGGCATTTTTCCCAATTGTATGAGCCCCTGGCCCCATTCCGAATGCCCCTAGAAAAATCCCTGTATCACAAGCATAATAGCGGCCCGAAAGGGAATGAATAACTTTGTTGACAAGTCCAAACAAATAGCTGTTATTATTAAAATAGAGGCCGAACCGTCCCAAACTCGAATGCCTGGGACCAAACTGGTAAACAGAAGGGCCAAACCATTCCCAGTTCTAACTTCTAAAACGCACCTACCACAGTAAATTAAATTTAGTCCTTATCAGTTATACTTTGGGGCCCCGAACTACCCACGTTCAGATCTTGATCGAAATGATCCAGGGAAAGTGATCCCATCAGCCGGAGTGAAGGTGGTTGGGGCGTAATGACTAGGGACTTTAGTCGCAAATAGACATTTCGCTGTTGTCCTAAACTTCGAAAAATCAAGTATGTGATTTTTAGCTCAACTTGACAAAGTCAAGCTGAGCTATTGCCATCACTTCTCGTCCGTCGGCGTACGTACGTACGTTAATACGTTAGTATGTTAGTACATTAGTACGTACGTCCACAATTTCCTTTGGCACACCTCACAGGTCGCATTTATGATCAGATTACTTTGAAACTTCTTATGCTTGTTTGGGGTGACCTCTAGATGGGAGCTATCGATTTTCTTCAATTTCTGTAAAAAAGTGTAGCCGCGGCCAACGTTCTTAGAACTTAGTTTAGTCAAACCACAATATTTCCCTTTGGCACACCCTACAGGGCACATTTATGATTCGATTGCTTTGAAACCTGATACGCTTATTTAGGGTGACGTCTAGATGGGAGCTATCGATTTTCTTCAATTTCCGGCAAAAAATGTTGCCACGGCCAACGTTCGTAGAACTTAGTTTAGTCAGACCTCAATATTTCCCTTTGGCACACCCTACAGGGTACATTTACGATCAGATTGCTTTGAAACCTGGTATACTTGTTTGGGGAGACCTCTAGATGGGAGCTATCGATTTTCTTCAATTTCTGTCAAAAAATGTTGCCGCGGCCAACTTTCTTAGAACTTAGTTTAGTCAGAAGACTCAATATTTCCCTTTGGCACACCCTACAGGGTACATTTATGATCGGATTGCTTTGAAACCTGGCATGCTTGTTTGGGGTGACCTCTAGATGGGAGCTATCGATTTTCTTCAATTTCCGTCAAAAAATGTTGCCGCGGCCAACGTTTTTAGAACTCAGTTTCGTCAGACCACAATATTTCCCTTTGGCACACCCTACAGGGCACATTTATGATTTGATTGCTTTGAAACCTGGTATGCTTGTTTGGGGAGACCTCTAGATGGGAGCTATCGATTTTCTTCAATTTCCATCAAAAAATGTTGCCGCGGCCAACGTTCTTAGAACTTAGTTTAGTCAAACCACAATATTTTCCTTTGGCACACCCTACAGGGCACATTTATGATTTGATTGCTTTGAAACCTGGTATGCTTATTTAGGGTGACCTCTAGATGGGAACTATCGATTTTCTTCAATTTCCGGCAAAAAATGTTGCCACGGCCAACGTTCGTAGAACTTAGTTCAGTCAGACCTCAATATTTCCCTTTGGCACACCCTACAGGGCCCATTTATGATCAGATTGCTTTGAAACCTGGTATGCTTGTTTGGGGAGACCTCTAGATGGGAGCTATCGATTTTCTTCAGTTTCCATCAAAAAATGTTGCCGCGGCCAACGTTCTTAGAACTTGGTTTAGTCAGAAGACTTGATATTTCCCTTTGGCACACCCTACAGGGCACATTTATGATCGGATTGCTTTGAAACCTTTCATGCTTGTTTGGGGTGACCTCTAGATGGGAGCTATCGATTTTCTTCAATTTCCATCAAAAAATGTTGCCGCAGCCAACATTCTTAGAACTTAGTCAGACCACAGTATTTCCCTTTGGCTCACCCTACAGGGCTCATTTATGATTAGATTGCTTTGAAACCTGGAATGTTTATTTACGGTGACCTCTAGATGGGAGCTATCGATTTTCTTCCATTTCTGTCAAAAAATGTTGCCACGGCCAACGTTCTTAGAATTTAGTCTAGTCAGACCACAATATTTCCCTTTTGTACACCGTACAGGGCACATTTATGATCGGATTGCTTTGAAACCTGGCATGCTTGTTTGGGGAGGCCTCTAGATGGGAGCTATCGATTTTCTTCGGTTTCTGTCAAAAAATGTTGCCACTGGCAAAAAAACTGACATTGGTCCCAATGATCTTTAATTTTGCCATTTCATTTATAACTTACCAAGTTCAAGTTTGTCAAGTTGAGCTGCAGTGTCATTGACACTTTCATTGTTGCATTTCATCGTGTTTGTAGTGAACTGTATTTGTGTGACGAAATGATTTAGTACGAATTGACCTGGTGATGAAACGTCCGTAATATGTGGCAATATTCTGAATTTTTATGCAGTTGGCATTCTCCCACAAAACATTCTATGTAAGCCACATTCTGATTGGAAGTTTGTTGCAGTTGTCTCTCTTTTAGGTAAATTAATGTGGCCAATGGCGCATGTGTTTACTGAAGTGTTTCGTGGACTTGGTTTTCGTTTATTTATAAAATTGGACCGTCTGTGCAAACACAAACACATTACAAGTAACAATTATGCCTGGGAAGTGCACATGTTTTATTGTATATACTAACAGTTAAAAAGAAACTTTGTTGATGTTTTGGAATTTGAATTCATTTGAAGCTAAATAAAAGCAGCACTTCTAGACTAGTGACAGTTACACTATTACAACAGGTGAGTTGAAGTATATTAACAAATCTTGGTAAAGTGTGTGTGCACATGTGGGCTTGACAAACAATAAGTAGTCAATTTTACTGCGGTTACCAAGTTGTGAACCGAGGCAAAATTGACTACTTATTGTAAAAGGTCCTTGAAAGTCCTTGAATTTTTTTTCAATATTCTGGGGGAACCCTGTCCATACTTTTTAGTTCTGCACATACACAGTATCCAGGAAGGTACCGAAATTGGCGCAAACCATCATTCTTTGTTTGGCCCTAAAGTCAGCAACAATGAAATGACATCTGTGCTTTTAAATCTCCTTTTTTGAGGATGCCAGACATAAATGAATGGTGAAATTGGTGGATCCAAGAATATAAATGAATTATGGAAGTGAACATTGGTGGTTAGAAATGTTCACGGCTGTAACTTTATAATAATTATAAAAATTATTTCATGTTTCTCAATTTTGGGATATACGACTGATGTCATCATTCTTGCTAATGATTTATCCACTGTTTGTTAAGTGTTTCTTCCCTATCCCTTTTTGAAGCTCTTCTGTTAACTGGTAGAGTGCTGGAAGCCCATATTTGGGCTTTAGTCTGCAGTGCATGTGCCATAACTTAAAGGTTTCATATTCTGTGGATGTGCATCATATTATTTTTGAAATGAAATTATTTAGTCTGTGAGGAGTTGCCTTGTTACAATTTATAGGAGAGTGCCACTAGGCACTCTCCCATAAATTGTAACAAGGCAAAGAGACGTGGAAAAATTTGGATGACCAAAAATAATTCAGCACTCTACCAGTTAAACAAGATAATTCAAGTTTTTCAGTTTCATTTTCAGAGAAACAAGAACATGGTGATAGTATTGTGACACCCACCAAAAGTGTGCTACCATTTTTGCTCTCTGATGAGCAAACAGAGCCAGCTGTTAAGGTGCTATTGAATATTAGGCAACAGATAAGGCCACTAGTTAGTGTTCTTAATCCCTTGCAGGCAGCTAGCTCAACCAGTGAAGCAGTTACTCCATCCGTAGGAGCTGTAACACAGGGTATGTCCGTTGCAGTCGAAGGAAGTGTATTGGGTAGAGCGAACATCTTAAAAACAAAAGCTCACCCAGCAACGATGGAAATAGGGAGGAAGTCAGCAAGTTTCTTGTCGGGAGGCTCAGCGAGGTCTGAAAAGGCTGCGAGCAGGAGAGGTCCCTCTCTAACCCAATAACATGTGTTGTTTTGAGAAACTTGCACGGGCCGGAGCATATGTTCACACCTACCGCTCGGGACGCTTCATCTAGACTGCAGCTGGCCTCCACTACAGTTCCTCCGCTATGATCAGTAAGCACACACGACCGCATCTTAGCTACCCGATTTCGGATGTCCAGTCAGCTGCGCGAAGCCGGAGCCAGTCTTCGTCCGTGAAGTCTGACCATCCGGGAGCTAGGGAACCGAGGCTTCAGTCATCAGAACGTTCGGAGAAGAGATCCATCCCAGGAGCAGCAAGTTACTAAAAAACAAAACTGCTGCTCCTCAAGCCTCGGTGACGGACTTGCTGTCGCTGATTGCTGCATCCTAGCAAGTGCAGGAGCAGACTCCCTAAGTGAGCTGTCGAATGGTGCTGGGTCGGTCCAGTCATCTGTTCACGCAGATGCAATGGACTGAGATTGTCATCTGATTCAGCGGATGGTGAAAGGGATAAGAAATAGGGCTGGGCGGTTTTGAAATTTGCATTTCGGTTCGGTTTCGGTTTCGGTTTCGGTTTTGTACAAAAACTCGGTTTTCGGTTCGGTTTTCGGTTTTTCATAATATATTGTAGAAATCTACATTTTAGAGGGTAATGTACACATAAAATCTGTCTGTATTTGTCATCCAAGTCATGAGGCTCATATAGCGAGTTGAGTCATTCGGGTTAATCAGTGTTCACCACTCTTCTCAGCAAATGGACATATTGTGTTGGGCTGCTGTAGTGGGCAACAGTGGTGCAGCGGTGGAGCCATGAGGTTTCTAGGAAGACCAGCCCCCCTCCCCCCCTCACCCTCCACTCAAAATCCCACTTGCTTCTCCCATCCCCAAATTTGAAAAAAATATTTTTGATTTCCTGCCCTCAGTACAAGTACAGTACCCTCAGTCCTGAGATTCCCCCCCCCCCCCCCCCCCCCCCCCCAAAAAAAAAAAAAATCTCCACCATCATGGTCCACAGGATTTCAAACCATGGCTCCACCACTGGTGTGAGCTGCCTTGTTCTGTCAGTGAGATTTGGGACCTTGTCAAGACAAGATGCAGAAATTCACAAGAAAAGCTACATTTTAGCAAAAATCAACATTTCCTTATTTTTTATGGAGTCGCAATGCTCTCACCCTGGTTTTGGTGGATAATGTGCAATTGTTGTGCGTATTTCGGTAATTATCACATCGCTTGAAAATAGACATGCCCCGTGTTTCTTGATGGTTTCTGCTTCAAATGACAGTGGAATAAGAGGAACACAAATCATATTTTTTCTGATTTTGATAACTATTGTTGAAGTAAGTCGTGATATACGAATCACTTTTATTGGTAACTCACTCCAATGCTTTCACAATATCTCTCCTAATTTCAACTGTAGATGTTCGTTTTTTACTTTGATTCTGCCCATAGAAATTGGGCGAAATGGGCGGTGCCAAGGCGAAGATATTACCAACTTTACTTTGCCCTCTTGGCTTATCCATGCGTTGATTTCATCTTATTCAAGACAGGCGATTGATGTTTTTGAAGGGAGGGGAGACTGCTGCATAATGAGGGTTGAAAGAAAGTTTGCAATATTGCATCTTGGGATTTGTTGTGTTTACAAAATACACATGGTCATGACACGTGTTGATAATAACATCTTCGTATTGGGAATGCAGCGTGTGTACCTGACAGACCTGCAGTACTGCGCGATTCCTTAAAGTAAGTTCAAATAGTATACAAACAATTCCCAATAAGTTTTAAAAAAACTTTCAATAGTTACCTGCCATCCATTTAATAGGATGTGTTCTATTTTAATTTAACCATTTTATTGTTGACAAAAAAACATAACTGCCAATGCGCAGCGTTATCTCTGAGCATGTGACTTCAGAGAACGTGCCAGTGGTCGGTTAATTAACATAATTTACTCATCATTTTTCCCATGTGAACTTTGAGGTTTTAAAACTCAATAAATTTTATGTTTACCACCAATCTAATTTACAACGTGCTGTACGCAGATGATTTTGGGTCAAAGGTAATTTATAATACTTTTACACCACATATTGTCAGGTAACTTGCAATACCTCTTTGGTAGAATATGCCCGGTTCAGTAAATTTACTTAACAATTCTTGAATTGCATGTGTGGATTTTTACGTACGACTTTTTAATTTTTCATATTCCATCTGCTGGTGGTTCTGTAGATATTGTTTAAGATACAAGAAATTTGCTACCACTATTTGTGGGGGGAGGGTGGGGGGATTTGTTGTCAGTCCTCTCGAAGTAAGCATAAATGGCAGAGCATTTACCTTTGCCTGACATTTAAGCCTTTGGCGTGCGGAAAGCAAGTGATTGAGCAGGGCTTGATTTAATCTGAAAATTTTGAATAGCAATTTACTATTCACCCTGGAAAATTGATTAGCAGTTGATCCAAAAGCACTTGAAACTAATAAATCTTGAATAGCAAAATTCAGAAATTGGAGAGCAAAGTGCTATGCTATTCCAGTTAAATCGAGCCCTGTGATTGAGTGGTCATAAACGTAACCAATTCTGGGAAATTTGTTGAAACCGAAAGTCTCGGTTTTTTGTTAAGGCGGCGGTTCGGTTTCGGTTTAAAAAAAAAAACCGAACCGAAAAACCGATAAACCGCCCAGCCCTAATAAGAAAGGGGATTAACCTTCCCTTTCGGAACAGCATATGGTTGCGATGGTCTTTATCCATCAATTTTATCCTGAATTTGTTCCGCCAAATCAACTAGCTGCGACAACAAGGGAGAAACTGCTGACGTCTTTAGACACAGACTTTATACGGAGGAAGGAAGAAGCTCTTTTTTTCCCAGTTCAGTCTAGACAGGTGTCGCAGGCCTTCAGCCATGTAGATGACACCATATTTAACCTCTCGAGTGTGAGGAAAAAAAGGCGGTTTCTTTTCAACATCTTTCATAAATATACCGTTCCCTGGACCATGTTCATTTAAAACGGTTGGTGAAGATTTCAGAGAGCTCCTCTGCGTTTAGATGAACAGGCCAGGGATTTAGACATATCCTTACCTGCTTCATTCAGTATTCGCTGAGATGTAATGGAAAGTGCAATTTCATCGGAATAGAGCGAATTTGGACGCAAAATCCTACGCAGATCACCTTACCAGAGCTATGGTGCAACGTCTCAACGGGAAGGAATTTGAGAACGTGTGTACCTCGCTTCGAGTTTTTCCAGGGCAATCATGTATGCCACGTATAACTCTGCCCTGCCAGAGGCAAATCTGGAGTTTAATTAATTAGACTTGATGCTGCCCTTGCATCATCATCCAGGGTTCCTGCGGGCCTGGAAAAACCTTGAATTTAACTTTCTATTAGCCTTGAAACTCCATGAATTTTGGGTGTATTTGGTCTGGAAAAGCCTGGAATTTCATGTCAGGTCAGGTACAGGAACCCTGTCATCACTTATAGATGACAAGGTGAAAAGCTCTCTCTGGAATACTCAAACTCCTTGGGCTTTCACTCAAATAATGAACTCGGTAATGTCATACTTCCGAGCTCATTCGTCTGCGGTAATGTTGGCTTACTTGGGTGACATTCTGCAGAGATACGACCACAGAATTATTTTTCAGAACGATGTTCAGAGTGTGCTACTATTGCCCTGACTTCTCAGTTTCATAGTAAACAAGAAAAAGTCGGATCCAGCTCTGTACAAGTTATTCACTCACTTGGGAATGAGCTTCGAGACTCCCAACAATCTGGTTCCTCTGCCGTTACCCAGAGTGAAATTAGTCAGTTGTTATGCTCGCTTTTTTTCTAAACTCAAATGCAATAACAGCGAGGGAGTTCATGCGACTGATGGGGCTGTGCGGAGCGGCTGCGGATCTTATTCGGATGGGTCACCTGCACACGCGTCCCCCCCATATAATCTTTATTCAGAACTGGAGTGTGAAAACACATTTGCTCGAAACCAGTATTGTTTTTACGGATCTTGTACAACAGAAAGTTCAGATTTGAGCAGATCTTCAGTGGTTAACTCAAGGATTTCTGCTGCAACTGCCGGGTCCGTTTTTCACGATTATGACGGATGCGGGTCAGACAGGCTGGGGTGCTCCCTATGTCTCGCAGATTTGAAGTGCCAGGGACTGTGGGAATCTCGGTTCCTAAAAAAACACCTAAACATCAAGGAGATGATGTCAATCTGGCTAGTACTACAACATTGGATTCGTCCAATAGTGAATGTCGATGTTCAAATTCTGTCGGACGAATCGACAGTACGTCGGCTGAGTGCTAGAAAGTTCTGTCTAGCATTCTAGCACTCAGACGATGAGTAGTTGCTTACCTCAGGATCCAAGGCGGCACTCACTTGATTCCATTATGCAAATTAACGGAGACGATTCTCCTATTCGTCATGAATCATCACGTTCATCTCTCTGTCTGTCATACACCGGGTCATCTGAATGTATTAACAGACTCGCTCTCTCGGAAAGGTCGCCTGTTGCCATTGGAGTGGACTCTCAACAAGCGAATATTCAGGCAGATTTGCTACCATGGGCAGAGACCAGCCTGGAGGCTAAATTTAGGGAGAAGTCACTTCTCCCTCCCAAGGTTTTAAGGAGAAGTGAGGTGAAAATAGGGAGAAGTGAGCAAAAAATATTATTTCTCAAAAAGCTATGTCAAGTAGTGTTAAATTCAGTTTATAAAATTACTTTTGACAACCAAATATTCTTAAGAACCTGTGTTAGCTAAAGGGTTAAATTCAATTTATCAAATTTACTTTTGCCAACCAAATGTTTTTTCTCAAAAAGCTGCTTTAGGTAAAGAGGTAAATTCCGTTTAGCAAATTATTTTTTTGTCAACGAAATATTATTCTCTAAAAACTGTTAGGTAAAGGGTTGAATTCAATTTAGAAAATTATATTTGCTAACCAAATTTTTCTCAAAAAGCTGTGTTAGGTAAAGGGTTACATTCTTGACCTATAAAACGGCGTTTCTCTTAGCCTTTGCATCTGCTAGAAGAGTCAATGAACTTCATGCATTATCTGTTGATGAATCTCACTACCATAGTGTGGATAATACCATTGCCCTTACTACGGAAGTGGGTTTTTTGGCTAAGAATCAGATTCCAGACAAGCGGCCGGAGTCTATTATTAAGGCTCTGCTGTCATCGGATAACCATTCACCTTGATGTCCAGTCAGGGCTATGTGCATTTATAAACATCGATCAGATTTTTTTTTTTAGAAAAAGAAGAAAAAAAACGTTTCTTTCTTTCATTGATTCCTAACAGAAAGGATATTTCTGTTCATTCAGTCGCTAGATGGATTCAGTTGGCAATACGCGTTGCCTATGAAAATCTATCTTCGGATCAACGTTCGGTTAATAAGATATCAGCGCATGAGGTTAGAGCACTGTCCTCTTCTTGGGCTTATGCTAACAGTATAGCCATTACTGATCTCATGAAGGCTGCGTACTGGACACAGCCCTCTTCATTTACCAAGTTTTACCTGAGAAATTTAGAGTCCATCTCCGGTGACCTTAGATCTTTGGGTCCTCTTTCTGTTGCTCAGAATGTCGTTCAATAATGGTTACATCGATAGGTATTTAGGCTGTCCGTTCCAGCATTGACGCTGTTCCGTTGTCCTCTTCGTTCTGAGGATATTTACTTCAGAACAAGGGGAAGCGGGAGGGGGGATGGTTTTTTTCCTTATGATCATCTGGCTTTATAGTGAAAAGCAAGGGAAGACCTCAACGGGTGTCAGTAGTCCCGAGTCGGTGGTGGGATGGTTTTTTGGCTAAGAATCAGATTCCGGATAAGCAGCCAGAGCCCATTGTCATTAAGGCCTTACCATCCTCGGATATCTGTAGACCTTTGCTGTGTCCAGTCAGGGCTATGCGCATTTATAATCGGTCAGATTTTATTAGAAAGGGAAGAAAACATTTCTTTCTTTCTTTGATTCCTAACAGAAAAGATACTTCTGTTCACGAGTCGCTAGATGGATTCAGTTGGCAATATGCATTGCCTACGAAAATCTATCTTTGGATCAACGTTCTGTCAATAAGATTTCAGCGAACGAGGTTAGAGCAATGTCCACTTCTTGGGCTTGTTCTAACAGTATAGCCATTACTGATCTCATGAAGGCTGCTTACTGGACACAGCCCTCTTCATTTACCAAGTTTTACCTGAGAAATTTAGAGTCCATCTCCGGTGACCTTAGATCTTTAGGTCCTCTTTCTGTTGCTCAGAATGTCGTCCATTAATGTTACATCTATAAGGTCTTTAGGTAGTCTGCTCCAGCACTGATGCTGTTCTGCTGCCCTCTTCGTTCTGTAGAATTTTACTTCAGAACAAGGATAATGGGGGTGGGGGGGACCGTATTCCCTTATGATTATCTGACTTTATAGTGAAAAGCAAGGGAATACCTCCTCCGGTGACAGTAGTCCAGCGTCGGTGCTGGGGTGGTTTTAATGTGTAGCTCGGTGTGAAGCAATAACTATGTCTCATTTATGTATTGTTTTTAAAGTGTAGCTCACTGTGAAGCATTTGTATGTGTCAAATGGGCATTAATATACAATCCTCAGACACTTTTAAATGAGTATAAATAGTTTCATTCTCTGGACTATCTTTATATATTGGTTGGGAATGTGGTGGCTCAGTAGGTAGAGGTGCAGGCTGCAAGCCGAGAGGCCCTCGGTTTGAAACCCACCTGTGACAACCGCGTTGTGTCCTTGGTCAAGACACTTCATCTCTATTGCCCGCATGGGGGCATTGTGAACTAAGGCGTACTGCATGTCGATGGTGCACTTGTCTTCAACCAATGCTAAACCTGCTTGTGTGGAGTTACCATGTTTGAGAGCTGACAGTTGCTTGGTGGTTCTCTCCGGAGATGTTTCCCCACCCCCCTTCCCCTTGTTCTGAAGTAAAATTCTACAGAACGAAGAGGGCAGCAGAGCCGGCTTCCTCCACCCGTAAAACTGTCGCGGCCATGATTAGCCATTGTGCATAAATTTGTGACCTTAAACATCAATAAATAATAATAAATAATATTATATATTGGTTTTCCTTCACCGAATTAGCATAATGGGTTATGCTGGCATTAAATGGAGAATTATATATTATGTAATACTCAGTTACATTGTTGATGTTATGTTTTACTCTTTTCTCGTAAAAGAGAAACATCTCTAGACGTGCATAAAGGTTTTGGAATTTTGATTTGGCCCCAAGTGGTTCCGGTGGAACCACTTTTATCGTTGGAAAATCAGTTTTCTTCGAAAGGCTTCTAGAGTGTCTAATTCGAAATGTTTAAACTATGCTGATGTGTTCAGGTAACATCTCTAGATGTGCATAAAGGTTTCGGAATTTTGATTTGGCCTCAGGTGGTTCCGGTGTAGCCACTTTTATCATTAGAAAATCAGTTTTCATCGAAAGGCTCCTAGGGTATTTAATTCAAAACATTAAAACTATGCTAAGGTCTTCAGGTTACATCTCTAGATGTGCATGATGGTTTCGGAATTTTGATTTTGCCCTCAAGCGGAACCACTTTTATCATTAGAAAATCGGTTTTCATCGAAAGGCTCCTAGGGTATTTAATTCAAAACGTTTAAACTATTCTATTGTGTTCAGGCAACATCTCTAGATGTGCATGAAGGTTTCGGAATTTTGATTTGGCCCCAGGTGGTTCCAGTGGAACCACTTTTATGGTTAGAAAATCAGTTTTCATGTAAAGGCTCCTAGGGTGTGTAATTCGAAACGTTAAAACTATGCTAAGGTGTTCAGGTAACATCTCTTGATGTGCATAAAGGTTTCGGAATTTTGATTTGGCCCCAACTGGTTCCGGTGGAACCACTTTTATCGTTAGAAAATCAGTTTTCATCGAAAGGCTCCTAGGGTATTTAATTTGAAACGTTTAAACTATGCTAAAGTGTTCAGTTAGTATCTCTACATGTGCATGAAGGTTTCAGAATTTTGATTTGGCCCCAGGTGGTTCCAGTGGAACCACTTTTATCGTTGGAAAATTAGTTTTCATCTAAAGGCTCCTAGGGTATTTAATTTGAAACATTTAAACTATGCTAATGTGTTTCACCGGAAATGCGGGGATACACCATTGTGTGCTTTGCACACAAATAACTCTATCTAGTTTGTATATTTTTTATACTTACCAATGGCCCAGACGGGTAAGGCCCTCCCATGAGTGGGCACTCATACCTCCCCGCTGTTTATAACATTTAACAGGCAATCTGTAGAAAGAATGATGGGTGGTGCCAATTTCGGTACCTTCCTGGATACCGCACATACGCAGATCTAAAAAGTATGGAGGACCATCTAGGACTTGATTTTTTTGGTTTTGCATGCAAATTTGGGGAATTGGGGTGCAAAATTTGTGTTTGGCCCTGGATTAATTTTTTGAGTTAGCACCAGCTTGTCTGGGCCATTGGTAAGTAAAAAAAATATACAAATTACTTAAAATTAATCATTTTCAAGACTGTGGACCAAGATCAGGGCTTTCAGTATCTGTTTAATTTGAAAACATTTAAACTATGCTAATGTATTTCAGCAGAAATGCGGGAATATACACGAAACTCAACACGATATTCATTAATTTTCATGACCTTCAACACCAACGGTAAAAGACTGTATCTAGAATGATCAATTTATCAAATGGGGTTTCCTTTGCAGAACTGCAGCTTACCATTTGCTCCGCATTTATACTGTCCAGTATATTTATTTCTACCTGTATTTTTGAAAGCTTTAACCTCAAAATAGGTTTCAAATTCACGGTTGAATTCTTATAAAAATAAGGGTTACAATGATCTAAATGGGTAACTTTTACTTTGTAAAATATTTAGGGTTGTCATAAATGTTAAGGGTTGGTGGGGGTACCCCAAACAAATTCTTTTCTTTGGCCTGACATTTCACAACATTATATTTTCGGCATTTTTTTACCCAAGTTGGGCATGGCTATCGCAGCATTTTCCTCTTGTCTTGGTGTGTGTGGGGCGGGGGGAGGGCAGGGGGGCTTCCAATGCTATTCAACTGTATGTCCAGGGCTCTGTGAACAATCTTAATTGTCTTATGGATTAACGGTTCACTGTACATGTGCTGTGCTATATATAATCTCATAATTTTAGAGGTACTTGCACTTTGAACGTTTATTAAAACTAACATTAGGGAAAAAACCCTAGTGTTCATAGTGTTTAATACTTGAATATTTTTAAACCGTACTCCACTCTTTTTTAAAAAAAACGAGTAGAAACCGAAACCTTTGAAAAATTTCATAACCTCCCAACACTATTCACTAGACCACTCGAATGCAAAATTGACATGTGGTTGACATGTGTTTGGTTTTGATGAGAGGAAAAACCATATTTATTTTTGAGTCATTGTGCCAGAGTGCAAGGTCTCTGGTGTTTAACTTAAAACTTGCCTTGTTTCACTCTCTAATTGAACTTCTGCTGGACTGAAACCAAACTTGACGTGAGTTTGGTATGATAAGAGGTAATTGTGGAAAAAGGTTAAGGTCATAGTGACAATTGAAGATTTGCTAGACCTAACAAAACCAAATTTGGCATATTCATAGTAGGGCTGTCACAATTTTTAGCTCACCTGAGCGAAGCTCAAGGGGAGCTTTACTAATCACTTTCTGTCCGTCGTCCGGCGTCCGTCGTCGTCCGTCCGGCGTTAACTTTACATTATCGACTTCTCCTCCTAAACCACTAGCCCAATTTTATTCAAATGTTGGCTAAATGTTTATTACCTAATGCCAATTCAGATTTGTTCAAATGAAGTTGCCCCTTCTCCTGGGTGGTGCCACGCCCCCAAGGGGCACCAAAATCTTTGTAAATCTTCTTCTCATGAACCAGCAGTAGCAGAGACTTGATATTTGGTGTGCAGCTTCCTTTTGAGGTGTAGACTCAGATTTGTTCAAGAGAAGTTTGTGGGGCTATACTTGGCGTTGTTATGAGAGGGGCAAAATTTTTTGCCCCGCCCAAAATTTCTATTTTCCAAACCGAGAGGCTGATTTGAACCAAATTTTATGTGAGGGCTTATTGGGTCATTGAGTACTTGATTTATGCAAAAAAAAATTTTCCCGCAGCCCCGTGGGAACCGCAGGAGCTAAAAATAGAAAAAATTTAAAACGCCCATATCTCCAAAACTGCACGGCACTGAGAATTTTTATTTGGTGTGCAGCTTCCTTAGGACCAACAGAAAGGATTGGTAAAAAAAAATTGCCATCGGTTTTATCATAGGGTACAGTTTCGGGACTTTGAAAAAGTGCTGAGTCAGCACTTTTTAACACTGTAGGCAATGGGAAAAACATTAAAAAATCTTCTTCTCCAGATCCAGCAGGCAGAATCTTTTGATATTTGGTATGCAACATTGTAGGGTGGATCTGATTCAAGTTTGTTCAAATCGGCCCCCTGGGTTCATATTTGGGCTCAGTATAGGAGCCCGATTTCGAACTTAGTGCATTTCAGGCAAATTTCTTAAAAAATCTTCTTCTCCAGATCCAGCAGGCAGAATCTTTTGATATTTGGTATGCAACATTGTGGGGTGGATCTGATTCAAGTTTGTTCAAATCGGCCCCCTGGGTTTATATTTGGGCTCAGTATAGGAGCCCAAATTTGAACTTACTGCATTTCAGGCAAATTTCTTTGAAAATCTTCTTCTCCAGATCCAGCAGGCAGAATCTTTTGATATTTGGTATGCAACATTGTAGGGTGGATCTGATTCAAGTTTGTTCAAATCGGCTCCCTAGATTCATATTTGGGCTCACTATAGGAGCTCGAATTCGAATTTAGTGCATTTCAGGCAAATTTCTTCAAAAATCTTCTTCTCCAGATCCAGCAGGCAGAATCTTTTGATATTTGGTATGCAACGTTGCGGGTTAGATCTGATTCAAGTTTGTTCAAATCGGCCCCCTGGATACATATTTGGGCTTACTATAGAAGCCCGAATTCGAACTTAGTGCATTTCAGGCAAATTTCTTAAAAAATCTTCTTCTCCAGATCCAGCAGGCAGAATCTTTTCATATTTGGTAAGCAACATTGTGGGGTGGATCTGATTCAAGATTGTTCAAATCGGCCCCCTGGGTTAATATTTGGGCTCAGTATAGGAGCCCGATTTCGAACTTAGTGCATTTCAGGCAAATTTCTTAAAAAATCTTCTTCTCCAGATCCAGCAGGCAGAATCTTTTGATATTTGGTATGCAACATTGTAGGGTGGATCTGATTCAAGTTTGTTCAAATCGGCCCCCTGGGTTCATATTTGGGCTCAGTATAGGAGCTCGAATTCGAATTTAGTGCATTTCAGGCAAATTTCTTCAAAAATCTTCTTCTCCAGATCCAGCAGGCAGAATCTTTTGATATTTGGTATGCAACGTTGCGGGTTAGATCTGATTCAAGTTTGTTCAAATCGGCCCCCTGGATACATATTTGGGCTTACTATAGAAGCCCGAATTCGAACTTAGTGCATTTCAGGCAAATTTCTTAAAAAATCTTCTTCTCCACATCCAGCAGGCAGAATCTTTTGATATTTGGTATGCAACATTGTGGGGTGGATCTGATTCAAGTTTGTTCAAATCGTTTTCCTAGATTCATATTTGGGCTCACTATAGAAGCTCGAATTTGAACTTAGTGCATTTCATGCAAATTTCTTAAAAAATCTTCTTCTCCAGATCCAGCAGGCAGAATCTTTTCATATTTGGTAAGCAACATTGCGGGGTGGATCTGATTCAAGTTTGTTCAAATCGGCCCCCTGGGTTTATATTTGGGCTCAGTATAGGAGCCCAAATTTGAACTTAGTGCATTTCAAGCAAATTTATTAAAAAATCTTCTTCTCCAGATCCAGCAGGCAGAATCTTTTGATATTTGGTATGCAACATTGTGGGGTGGATCTGATTCAAGTTTGTTCAAATCGGCTTCCTAGATTCATATTTGGGCTCACTATAGAAGCTCGAATTCGAACTTAGTGCATTTCAGGCAAATTTCTTAAAAAATTTTCTTCTCCAGATCCAGCAGGCAGAATCTTTTGATATTTGGTATGCAACATTGTGGGATGGATCTGATGCAAATTTGTTTAAATCGGCTCCCTAGATTCATATTTGAGCTTACTATAGAAGCTCGAATTCGAACTTAGTGCATTTCAGGCAAATTTCTTAAAAAATCATCTTCTCCAGATCCAGCAGGCAGAATCTTTTGATATTTGGTATGCAACATTGCGGGGTGGATCTGATTCAAGTTTGTTCAAATCGGCCCCCTGGATTCATATTTGGGCTCACTATAGAAGCTTGAATTCAAACTTAGTGCATTTCGGGCAAATTTCTTCAAAAATCTTCTTCTCCAGATCCAGCAGGCAGAATCTTTTGATATTTGGTATGCAACATTGCGGGGTGGATCTGATTCAAGTTTGTTCAAATCGGCTCCCTAGATTCATATTTGGGCTCACTATAGAAGCCCGAATTCGGACTTAGTGCATTTCGGGCAAATTTCTTAAAAAATCATCTTCTCCAGATCCAGCAGGCAGAATCTTTTGATATTTGGTATGCAACATTGCGGGGTGGATCTGATTCAAGTTTGTTCAAATCGGCCCCCCTGGATTCATATTTGGGCTTAATATAGAAGCCCGAATTCGCACTTAGTGCATTTCGGGCAAATTTATTAAAAAATCTTCTTCTCCAGATCCAGCAGGCAGAATCTTTTGATATTTGGTATGCAACATTGTGGGGTGGATCTGATTCAAGTTTGTTCAAATCGGCTTCCTAGTTTCATATTTGGGCTCACTATAGAAGCTCGAATTCGAACTTAGTGCATTTCAGGCAAATTTCTTAAAAAATCTTCTTCTCCAGATCCAGCTTCAGAATCTTTTCATATTTGGTAAGCAACATTGTGGGGTGGATCTGATTCAAGTTTGTTCAAATCGGCCCCCTGGGTTTATATTTGAGCTCCGTATAGGAGCCCAAATTTTAACTTAGTGCATTTCAGGCATATTTCTTAAAAAATCTTCTTCTCCAGATCCAGCAGGCAGAATCTTTTGATATTTGGTATGCAACATTGTGGGGTGGATCTGATTGTGATTCATGAACGTATTTATTTGTAAAGTTGATAGAATCTTAGACAAAATTTGCAGAAAAGATCTACTATAGAAGGGGTGGTATCCAGGGTGAACCGTTTACCCAAATCTAGCAGTACTAATGCATTATTCACACAAATCTCCGTTCAAATTTTATGACCCCTCATTGGAACACATGCATTCAGCTCATTGCAACAAAGGTCATATGCCATGTTTTCGAGACAAAGGAATAAAAATTTTAGTTATTCATGAAATTTTTAGGCAACTGTTGTCTGTTATTCAGTACTTTTAGAAGTTATCTCAGTAATCAAGGGTTAATTCCCCTTAATTAAATGTCGCCTCTAAAAAACAACCACTTTGCATATCTTACCTTTTTACCAGCATCACTGCCAAAACTTGTCAGCATTCTTCGCAAAAATCGCTATTCAAATTTTAATTTTTGTCTCTTAAACATACATGTACTTATCGCTTGTAAATACCCCATTGGAATGAGCTTTTTGAGCTCATTCCAATGAGAGGTCGCACACCATGCTTTTTGAGTCAAAAAAGCAATTTTTTTAGTTATTCCAGAATTTCGTACGTAAAACACAGCTTTATGACTTCACATTAAAATGAGCTCTCTAAGCTTGTTCCAATCAACATTCACGCACTATGTCTTTCACACAAAAAATAAAATTTTCCATTTATTCAGAAATTTTGTTTGCAAGAACACTCTTACCCCCCCCCCCCCCCCCCCACACACACACACAAACACACACACACACACACAAACACAGACACACACATCTAAAAGTTTGTCAGCAAAAAAACAGTTACTTCAATTTTTAAATGCATTATAGGAACAACTTGCCTAATCAAATTTAAATACTTTTGCATCATTCTGTATCTAGAACAAACCATTTACCATATCTTTACACAAAATTCTCCAGCATCATTCACAAAAAAACACCATTATTTATATATTCACATTTCTGTCTCAAAAATATACCTGATCTTCCCATACCCCTATTGGAATAAGCTGTTTGAGCTTGTTCCAATGATGATAAAAAAAACTAATATTTTGGAAAATTTGTGAAAATTTTTGTTTTCTTGCATGCAAATATATACATGTAGCACATGGAAGATATCCACAGTTGGGGAGAGATGTCCAAGGCTATCTCTTCACATTCCTTGTTTGTGCTTCATGCTAAACCAGTTTGTCTGCAGAGATAAATTTGCTTTATTAAAAATCATTGGAGATAGGCCACACACCAACGATTTTAAATAAAACTAATTTTAGGTAACAAATGTTGAACTTCAAACAAAATCTATCACTCAACCAGTTAATGTTGATGAGGCATGACATGGTGAAGGTGACCTAAAATACTTCTTAGAGTCACTTTGTCAGGTGAGCGATTAAGGCCACGTGGGGCCTCTTGTTTAATTTAGGAATCGATTAATCGTCGCAAATAATCGATGATAATCGATTAATCGTACCTAAATGCCCCCTCCCCCTCTCTCTCTCTTTGAAGTAGATAAAAATGAAGTTCAAGTCAGCTGACCTACCTCAAGGAAACAATGAAGACGATCCTTTTTAGGTACATTCAAAGCTTTGATGTTCTGAACTTTTGAACCGTCAGTGTAACAATCAAGACCGGTCGGCAGTTGTGAACTTCGCAACTGCCGACCGGTCTTGATTATTACACTGACGGTTCAAAAGTTCAGAACATCAAAGCTTTGATGAATGTACCTGAAAGACAAATGCTTCCAACAGCTTCTTGGGGTTTAACATCGATGTTCTTAACTCTTTACCTTTAGAAACAATAGTTTTTTCATCAAATTTTCTTTTAATTATTAAACAATTAAAACGGGATACAATTTACCGATTATTCGACAACGAAAAATACTTCCCCGTGGGAACCCCGGGAAGTAAGCAGCACTTGTTTACTGTGGTAAACCAGTTCTGCTTTACTAGTAAAATAGGACCCAGTCACCAATGCTTGGGGTGAAAGTCCTCTAAAATGGGCAACATGTAGATCAACGATTGACTAAACTTGACTTCATCTCCATGTTGTGTCACGATTAGCCATGGTGCATAAATATGTGACGTTAACCACCACCAACAAACAACAAACGAAAAATACTGATCGATTTTGCCGTGACCGATCAACAGTCGATTAATCGTGACAGCCCTAATTCATAGGGTTTAGTGAGAGGAAGAACTCTATTTATTATATCCCCCACTTCAGAAAAGTGTGGGCTATATTGTCGATGCCCTGTACGTCCGAACTTGTATTTGCAACTCTAACATTATTGATGAAACTTCTCAGACATTATGACTAGTAAGTGAACATGCACATATTCCAAAATTTTTCATTGTGCCAATTTTAACCAGGTTATCTCCCCTGAATTTAGATTTATTATGGATTTTCAAATGAGATTCTTGTGTGTGCAACTCTCACATTATTGAACCAATTTCAATGAAACTTCTCAAACATTAAGAACAAGCACATATTCTAAAAATTTTTCTTCTACAATTTTAACCAGGTTATCTAAAATGGCATAGATTTTCTTTTTATTATATGCTACATGACATTTTACTGTGCAATATTCAGCCCAATTCGACTGCAAACAGTTTCAAGACAATAACAAAGATCTGATCATTCCTTCAAGGTAGGAAGCTACTCAGGGATTGTTTGGATATATAAATGTGTATTCAACGTTACTTGATACAATACAAACATTGAGAAATATCCTAGGTAAACCACACATGGAATCTGGCCAACATATTAGAAAATCTTGCAAGAAAGCATCTGATTGATCATTATGCATCTGAGTGACGTGAATGAAATGCTTTCCATTCAAAAACTGTATCAAGCAAGAAAGTAAACAGACCCCTGAAAATATTGTTTTTCTTTAATTCATAGTGTAAATGCAGAACAAATCGAGTTGAGTATGCGGGACAGGAATCAACGACCCTCTGCTGGAATTTTTACTATACTTCACTGTGTTTTTGGAGCTTGTGAAATACTGTGGAAACCCTGTTAATTGAATAGCCATCTTGCCAATAAAACCCTTTACCCAACGCAGACGATATCAAAAATTTATTATTTTAAATATCATTTTTCTTAAATTTTTACAAAAAATTTCAACAAAACCATATCATGTGACCCCTCGTTGGAACGAGCGAGCTTGTGAAATACTGTGGAACCCTGTTAATTGAATAGCCCGTCTTTGCAATAAAAATTATTCATTTAACCCTTTACCCAACGCACCACGATATCAAAATTTATTATTTTAAAATATCATTTTTTTTTAATTTTTCAAAAAAATTTCAACAAAACTATATCATGTGACCCCTCGTTGGAACGGGCTCGACGAGCTCGTTCCAACGGGGGTCACATGATATGGTTTTGTTGAAATTTTTTGAAAAATAATATTTTTTCAACCTCTGAATTTGCATATTATGATTCATTGGGTAAAGGGTTAACAGGAGTATTCAATTAAAAGGGATTGTTCCCCTTTCCTGTATTCTAGAGATAAACATAGTATTTATTTTGTTTATACAGGATACATTAGATTAAATACATGTATTAGGGAGCGCAGTGGCTCACTAGGTAGAGGTGCAGGCTGCAAGCCGAGAGGTCCTCGGTTTGAATCCCCACCTGCGGCAAACCGCGTTGTGTCCTTGGGCAAAAACACTTCATCTCCATTGCCATTGCCGGCGTGGGGGCACGAAGACGCTGTGTACTAAGGCGTACTGCATGTCGATGGTGCGCATGTCCTTCAACCCATCTAACCCTGCCCTGTGCTGCAGTGCGGAGTTACGATGTTGGGGAGCTGGCAGCTGCTCGTCGTTGCTCGGTGGTTCTCTCCAGGTACCCCCGGCTTCCTCCACCCGTAAAACTGTCACTGTCATGATTAGCCATTGTGCATAAATATGTGACTTTAAATACCAATAAATAAATAAATAATGCATGTATTAGATGTACTGAGGCCAAATAGGTCTATAAACAAAGGAAAACTGGGGCAAGTCAGGTTAATTTCTTGACAGGTTACAAGATTTTTTTATTCAGTTAACAAGTTTTACTAACAGGGTAAATTAGTACTGGAGGTATGGTAAATGATTTTGTGTTGGAAAATTATATTCAGTTAACAGGGTTATTCAGTTAAGTGATATCCAATTTAATGGGCTCCACTGTACAAGAAAAAATCCCAACTCTGGTCATTGATTTCTGTCCCTGTACTGCACCCTTGTTGTGTTCTGTCTTACTATATGCCTTGTGTGTCCAACTCCTGTATTGATGAATTACCAGAATTACCTTTAGTGATAGTTCTTCATTTGGAATGCATCTTCTGCGCACTCTTATTAGTGTTTGGCAACCTTCATTCTCGTTATTAGCCTCCGCAATTAAAAGAAAACCATTCAAAATATTTTTCCTAAATTTGACGTATAACTTTTTGATGATGACATCATGAATGAGATTGCAAATCAGCTGTGTCCAAATATTTCTCTAAGTGTTATTTCCCTCGTTGGTCTTATCCTTTATTGTCATCACATTACCATTTCTTGCCTTCTATTCACATTTCATTGAGAACTGTTTGAGAAGTCTTTTTTCCAAATTTAATTTTTAGCTCAACTTTGGAGAAGCCAAATTTGAGCTTATGCCTTGGCCAGTCTGTCCGTCAACAATTCAATACGGCACAGGCTAGAGGCCGTATTTATGAACCGATCTTTACGAAACTTCTTGGGTATCTTTGTTATGACCGTGGGACGAGAACGAGTGTTTTGGGGTCCAGTCCAAAATTCAAGTTGGCCGCCGGTGTCCATTGTGTACAAAATTAGGTGCAATCAGATTTTTGTGCCGAACTTCCATATGAAAGCGCTGATTTGAATAATGTTTTGTATGAATGTTTAGTACCATGGGATACATCACATAATACGGGATTTTTTCTTGTGCGTAAATTATGCAAATTAGACTAACTATGATGTATTTAGTGTTACTTTCAGCACTGTAAGTGCAAATGCCAATAGGGCTCAGGCTAGAGGCCGTATTTATAAACCGATCTTTACGAAACTTCTTGTGTACCTTTGGTATCACCGTGGGACGAGAACGAGTGTTTTGGAGTCCCGGCCGAAATTCAAGATGGCCGATGGCAGCCATTTTGTACAAAATTAGGTGCAATCAGATTTTTGCATAGAACTTCCATTTGAAAGGGCTGATTTGAATAATTTTTTGTGTGAATGTTTAGTACCATGGGATACATCACATATAATACAGATTTTTTTCTCGTGCAGAAATTATGAAAATTTAATGAACTTTGATTTTTCTTAGTGCTACTTACACACAGTAAGTACACATGTCAATACGGCGCGGGCTAGAGTCTGTATTTATGAACCGATCTTCACGAAACGTCTTGGGTACCTTCGTTATCACCTTGGGACGAGAACGAGTGTTTCTGGGTGCTGTCCAAAATTCAAGATGGCTGCCAGTGGCCATTTTGTACTGAAATTAGGTCTAATCAGTTTTTTGTACACAACTTCTATACAGCTCAGGCTAGAAGCTGTATTTATGAACCGATCTTTATGAAACTTCTTGGGTACCTTTGTTATCACCGTGGGATAAGAACGTGTGTTTTTTGGGTGTGGTCCGAAATTCAAGATGGCCACCAGCAGCCATTTTATACCAAAATTAGTGCAATCAGTCTTTTGTACAGAACTTCTGTATGAAAGTTCTGATTTGAATAAATTTTTGTATGAATGTTTAGTAACATGGAATACATCACATATAGTACAGGTTTTTTTCTCGTGCAGAAATTATTCAAATTAGATGAACTTTGATTTATTCAGTACTACTTATACACTGTAAGTGCACATGTCAATACGGCTCAGGCTAGAGGCTGTATCTATCAACCGGTCTTCATGAAACTTCTTGGGTACCTTTGTTATCATCTTGGGACGAGAACAAGTGTTTCTGGGGGGCGGTCCAAAATTCAAGATGGCTGCCAGTGGCCATTTTGTTCCGAAATTAGGTCCAATCAGTTTTTTTGTCACAACTTCAGTACAGCTCGTATTTATGAACTCATCTTCACAAAACTTTTGGGGTACCTTTGTTTTCACCTTGGGACAGGAACGAGTGTGTTTTGGGGTGCGTTTGATATCACTGTGCAATGAGAACAAATATTTTGGGGTTCAGTCAGACCCACTCTGGGACTCAAAGTTTTCTTTTCTAGTTTAGCATCTGACTGTCACCCACCTTTACAATACTTTACCTATACATTTGTTACAGGCAACGGTCCGTTTTTATGTACAGACCAGTTACAATACTTTATATGTACCTTTGTTATCAGGTCATTACCTAGATGTTTGTCATTGCTGTGTCACATACTATACATGTACATGTCTTAACAAGTTGCGCTACAGTGTCATTGACACTTTCATTTACTTTTTGATGGTAATATCATGAATGGGATTGCACACCATCTTATTCCCATTTCTTGTCACTACATTTAAAGCCCTGCTTATTCACCCCCAGCAATCAGCAGTGGCGAGGGAAATGCCGAGGAAATGAAAAATATCCACTGCAAAAATACTGCCGAGGATGGCTTCTTCAGAAAGCCTTGTGGTGGCAGAAATTGCACAATTTCCAGGTTACACATGGAATCAAACCATGTGGGTTGCACTATGCTGTATTGCTAATCTTACAATTTACAGTACAAGTTGTGCAGCAAAACTACTAGAAACTATGTGTTCAGCTTCTATGTTAATAACACCAGAATCTGACATCAGTTTTTGGAAAGTTCTCACAGAGCTTTCCAGAAACTGATGTCAGATTCTGGTGTTATCAACATAGAAGCAGTGGGATACTTGGTTTGTGGTTATGCTGTATTTTATTTTCACTCATACTATACATATGGAGCATGTCGCCTGCTCATTTCCAAGGTTTTTCTTAGTATTCACATGGTTTATGATGTATCTCGTACTATTTTCACATCACTAGAAAGTTTTCACTTCACAGCATACTACATACATATGGCAATCAAGACTATGCCCTGCCCCTTGATGATTTTTACACAATCGTAGCACCAGTTTTCCACAGCAATATTTTTGCCGAGGAAACAAGGACGAATTACCAGGACTGCATTTAAAAAAACACTTCTCTAAGAAAGTGTTTTGATTCTCAGGCAATCCCTCATTGAATTTTAACCCCCCTAGAAATTTTCAGTTGCACGAGTGGGGGCTACCCATCCTTGGATGGGTTGGCCCACTAGTTTAAGGTGTAGCTTTTTGGTTGTATAGTTGAACCCTGTTAATTGAATAGGCATCTTGCCAATGAAAATTATTCAATTAACAGGAGTATTCAATTAAGGGTTGTGCCTCTTTCCTGTATTCAAGAGATAAACTTTGCATTTATTTTGTTATATCTTATTTGACAGAGCTCCATGAGCTAATAATATATATATCTTATTTGACAGAGCTCCATGAGCTAAAAATGATATAATAGATTAAATACAGGTATTAGATGTACTGAGGCCAAATAGGTCTATAAACGAAGGAAAACTGGGGCAAGTCAGGTTAATTTCTCGACAGGTTACAAGATTATATTTTTCAAATAACAAGTTTACTCTATAACCTCAAGGTGAGCTTTACTAATTTCTTTCCGTCCGTCCGTTGTCCGCCGTCCGTCGTCGTCCGGCGTAAACTTTACAAAACCAACTTCTCCGCAGAAACCACTGGCCCAATATTTTTCAAATGTTGGGTAAATGTTTATTACCTAACGTCAATTCAGATTTGTTCAAATGAAGTTGCCCCTCCTCCTGGGTGGGGGGCCACGTCCCCAAGGGGCACCAAAATCTTTGAAAATCTTCTCATGAACCAGCAGTATCGGAGACTTGATATTTGGTATGCAGCTTCCTTTTGAGGTGTAGAATCAAGTTTGTTCAAGAGAAGTTTGTCGGGCATTATTTGCCTTCGTTATGGGAGGGGCAAAAATTTTGGCCACGCCTAAAATTTCTATTTTCTGAACCGTGAAGTCGATTTGACCCAAATTTGATATGAGATGATAATGGGTCATAAGTAGTTGATTGATGCAAAAAAATTGTTTCTCATTGACCCGTAGGAACCTCGGGAGCTAAAAATAGGAAAAACCTTAAAACTGCCATATCTCCAAAACTACACGGCACAGAGAATTCTTATTTTGTATAAAGCTTACTTTTATCCAGTAGAATAAAATGGTTAAAAAAATTCCCTATCAGTTTGATCACAAGGTACTTTTTTCAGGATTTGAGAAAGTGCTGAGTCAGCACTTTTTAACACTGTAGGCAATGGGAAAAACATTAAAAAATCTTCTCTAGATCCAGCAGGCAGAATCTTTTGATACTTGTAGGGTGAATCTGATTCAAGTTTGTTCAAATCGCCCCCCTGGGTTCATATTTGGGCTCAGTATAGGAGCCCGATTTCGAACTCAGTGCATTTCAGGCAAATTTCTTAAAAAATCTTCTTCTCCAGATCCAGCAGGCAGAATGTTTTGATATTTGGTATGCAACATTGTGGGGTGGATCTGATTCAAGTTTGTTCAAATCCTCTCCCTAAATTCATATTTGGGCTCACTTTTGAAGCTCGAATTCGAACTTAGTGCATTTCAGGCAAATTTCTTCAAAAATCTTCTCCAGATCCAGTAGGCAGAATCTTTTCATATTTGGTATGCAAATTGTGGGGGTGGATCTGATTCAAGTTTGTTCAAATCGGCCCCCTGGATTCATATTTGGGCTCACTGTAGAAGCCTGAATTCGAACTTAGTGCATTTCAGGCAAATTTCTTAAAAAAATATTCTTCTCCAGTTCCAGCAGGCAGAATCTTTTGATATTTGGTATGCAACATTGTGGGGTAGATCTGATTCAAGTTTGTTCAAATCGGCTCCCTACATTCATATTTGGGCTCACTATAGAAGCTTGAATTCGAACTTAGTGCATTTCAGGTAAATTTCTTAAAAAATCTTCTCCAGATCCAGCAGGCAGAATCTTTTCATATTTGATAAGCAACATTGTGGGGTGGATCTGATTCAAGTTTGTTCAAATCGCCCCCCCGCCCCCCCCCCCCTGTGTTTATATTTGGGCTCAGTATAGGAGCCCAAATTTGAACTTCGTGCATTTCAGGCAAATTTCTTAAAAAATCTTCTTCTCCAAATCCAGCAGGCAGAATCTTTTGATATTTGGTATGCAACATTGTGGGGTGGATCTGATTCAAATTTGTTCAAATCGGCTCCCTAGATTCATATTTGGGTTCACTATAGAAGCTTGAATTCGAACTTAGTGCATTTCAGGCAAATTTCTTCAAAAATCTTCTTCTCCAGATCCAGCAGTCAGAATCTTTTGATATTTGGTATGGAACATTGTGGGGTGGATCTGATTCAAGTTTGTTCAAATTGGCTCCCTGGGGTTTACATTTGGGCTCAGTATAGGAGCCCAAATTTGAACTTAGTGCATTTCAGGCAAATTTCTTTGAAAATCTTCTTCTCAAGATTCAGCAGGCAGAATCTTTTGATATTGGGTATGCACCATGCTTAGGGGGGTGAGATTCAAGTTTGTTCAAGCCAAGTCCCTGTGTTCATATTTGGGCTCACTGTGGTAGCCCGAATTATAACTTAGTTCAAAATGAGGAATTTTCTTTAAAAAATCTTCTTCAGAATGTTTTGATATTTGGTATGCAGCATTCTTAGGGGGTGAGATTCATGTTTGTTCTAGCCATGTCCCTAGGTCCATATTTGGACTCACTGTGGGAGCTCGAATTGTAACTTAGTTCAAAATGATGAATTTTCTTTAAAAAATCTTCTTCAGATCCAGCAGTCGGAGTGTTTTGATATTTGGTGTGCATCATCCTTGGGGGGGGGGGGGGGGGGGGGGGGGGGAGGAGATTCAAGTTTGTTAAAGCCAAGTCCCTGAGTCCATATATTCTTTAAAAATCTTCTATTTTTAGATCCACTGGTTAGAATCTTTGGATATTTGGTATAAGCTTTTCTTAGGAGGAGCAGATGCAACTTGTTGAAATCAATTCTCTGGGTTGATACTTAGGCTACCATGTCAGGTGAGCGCCCTCAGGCCCCTTGAGGCCTCTTTCAATTAACAGCGCAAATTAGTACTGGAGGTATGGTAAAAGATTTTGTTTTGAAAAATTATATTCAATTTACAGGGTTATTCATTTAAGAGATATCCAGGCTCCACTGTATTTCATATTTCATTAACCCTTTACCCAACGAATCGGCCGCATCCGCCCGTGTAATATGCAAATTCAATAGTTGAAAAAATATTTTTTAAAAAGTTTCAACAAAAACCATATCATGTGACCCCTCGTTGGAACAAGCTCGTCGAGCACGTTCCAATGAGGGGTCACATGATATGGTTTTGCAGGCCTGGCATTTTCAGGAGAATGTTTTATTCGCTCGCCTACTGCTCGCCTCAAAAAAATTGAGGAGGGCGAAAAATAGCCCTCCTAGCCTTAGAAAATAATGATTACCACAACAGTCTATTCCTAAAACCCACAGGTTTTCAGATCTCTGCTATGCTAGTGGTCTCTGCAACATGGCCACACTGCCACTTCCACACCTCCGGGCCCTATCAAGGCCCGGAGGTGTGGGAAGGGCAATGTAGCATTCTCACAGAGACTACCTGGTTAGCAGCACCAAATAAAATGTACAAAGCCCATTAGGTAGAATTCATTAATAGTCCAATTTCATTTTGCCACCTTTTAGAAGCTTGAGGAGAGCTAATCGCTCCCCTGGGCCATGTGAGGAGAGCGATGTTTAGCCCTCCTGCATTTTTAAGAATGTCAGGCCTGGTTTTGTTGAAATTTTTTTTTGAAAAATTTGAAAAAAATGATATTTAAAATAATAAATTTTGATATTGTCTGCTTTGGGTAAAGGGTTAAAAAGTTATTACTCTTGTTGGACTTGAATAGCAGGGGTTTGGCCATCCCATGGCATTGCACTTTTTCCATCCACTTGTTAAAATACTTGGAGCCCTACCCCTCCATTGATTTGAAAAAGAATCAGTTTTTGGAAGTTTTTCTTACTGTCCATTTTCATTTGTGTCGTATTGTACTGAGCAAATTTTTAACATGCTGATGGATCAGCAAATCATTTTGCCCTTTTGTATACCTTGTCAAGATTCGTACTTGTCCTTAAAAGTAATTGAATTTTTAGCTCACCTGAATGAAGCTCAAGGGAAGCTTTAGTGATCACTTTCTGTCCATCATCCGTTGTCTACAGGCCTAAACTCTTAAACCAGATAACGGATTTCATTGAAACTCTCAGACATTTTATTACATACGTTGAAGATGTGTGCCTCCAATTTTGTTTTCAGATATTTTCTTTTTTACAGTTTCCCATATTGAAAAATGAACTTTGTCAAATTCAATTGACATTCTGTACAGATCTGCTATCCTCTTAAACCATTGAATAGATTTCATTGAAACGTTCAGACATTCTTTTACATATATTGAAGATGTGCACCTCCTGTTTTGTTTTCAGATATTTTCCTTTTTAGGGTTTCCCATACTTAAAAATGGGCTTTGTCAATTCAAGCTTGCGTGTGTGTGTGTGTGGGGGGGGGGTGGGGGGGGGGGGGGGGTTGACATTTGCTATCCACGACCTCTTTTAAACTTGTGAATGGATTTCAATGAAACCTTCAAACATTGGTGTCAGTATTTGTGCTCTCTACATTAAACACACTTTTACTGTTGTAAAATGTTTCTTGGTGGGAGTGGGTGGTATCATTTAGTGAGCAGTGCTCACAGTTTTTCTAGTTTTGTTTGTAATCTTTTAGGTATTTTCGACAGAATGTGAAACTCAAGTTCCAGAAATCAAGTCATTTGTCCATGAAATGACGTCTGTCAGAAAAATGCAAGGAACAGAGAGATTAATTCGAAGTTTAGGAAGATTTCTTTTTGACTTGGACAGCTATATCAGTGATGAAGGTACATCGGTGAGTGTATTAATTAATATGTACATAACATCTTATTTATAGGTCATTTTAATATAATAATTATATAAATTTAACAGAGGATTTTGTACCTGAAGTACCTAAAGGACTAAAGTACCTTTCAGTAGGTAGTTTGATCAGTTTAGGCACAAACACAGTAAAACCGTTTGGTTGGTTTTTAGCTCAACTTTGACAGAGTCAAATTTTAGGTTATGCCATTGCCTGTTGTATGTCTGTCCGGTGTCAACAGTTCAATACAGCTCGGGCTAGAGGTCATATTTATGAACCAATCTTTACGAAACTTCTTGGGTACCTTTGTTATCACTGTGGGACGAGAACGAGTGTTTTTGGATGCGGCCCAAAATTTAAGATGGCCACCAGCAGCCATTTTGTACCAAAATTAGTGCAATCGGTTTTATGTACTGAACTTCTGTATGAAAGTTCTGATTTGAATAAATTTTTGTGCAAATGTTTAGTAACATGGAATACATCACGTACAATACAGGTTTTTCTCTCATGCAGAAATTATGCAAATGAGATGAATTTTGATTTATTTAGTGCTACTTATACACAGAAAGTGCACATGTCAATACGGCTCAGACTGGGGCTGTATTTATGAACCGATCTTCACAAAACCTCTTGGGTACCTTTGTTATCACCTTGGGATGAGAACGAGTGTTTTTGGGTGCAGTCCAAAACTCAAGATGGCTGCCGGTGGCCATTTTGTACCGAAATTCGGTACAATCAGTTTTTTGTACAGAACTTCTAGATGAAGGTACTGATTCAGGCCTTCACATTTCGCGTGAACGATCATTTCGTTCCCCTTTCGTTCTCGCAAAACCGAAATCTAAGGAACGATGTATCGTTCATGCTACACCACATCCCTGCGAGACGAACAACTTGTTGGATTTTAAGGCTGCACACACTCAGAGAACGGCACACTCTACTGTGATCCGCACTATCATTGACGTTAACCTGTGCTACTTTCAGTTTCATTCACGATTTCGAGAAAAATGTCTGACATAGTATGATCGCGAGAGATTGAATATCACAGGGTCGAAAATGCCATTGATGTGTGCCTACCGCTTATATCGCCCCCTGATCAGACATGTGCCATTTCGTCATGTGAGAAACAGAGCGTCCCATGTCCCATTGGGGCATAGGACCCTCTGGCTCTCACAGAACAATTTGTTTGAATTTATTCATTATCATGGTTCGAAATTAATGATTGCACAAGGCAAGCTTAAAAGACGAAATGCAAGTTGAATGGCTACTGTTAATTAGATCCCTTGATGTGCAACATTAAAACTAAATGATTATTGGTCAATGGAGCACCGACGTCTCGGAAAACACTGAGTGTCAAACCACGGGGCACCACAAGTGAATTATTGTTGGCGTCGGGGAGCGTGGTGGCTCAGTAGGTAGAGGTGCAGGCTGCAAGCCGAGAGGTCCTCGGTTCGAATCCCACCTGCGGCAACCGCGTTGTGTCCTTGGGCAAGATACTTCATCCCCATTGCCCGCGTGGGGGCACGATGACGCCGTGTACTAAGGCGTACTGCACGTCGATGGTGCGCATGTCTTCAACCAATCTAACCCTGCCTGTGCTGCAGAGCGGAGTTACGATGTTGGGGAGCTGGCAGCTGCTCGTTGTTGCTCGGTGGTTCTCTCCGGGTACTCCGGCTTCCTCCACCCGTAAAACTGTCACGGTCATGATTAGCCATTGTGCATAAATATGTGACCTTAAACATCAATAAATAAATAAATAATTGTTGGCGTCAGAGTTAGGAATGGGCAGACTGGGCGGATGCCCAGTGCCCCCATATTTGGCAGGGAATTTTGTCATGTTCGAAATTTGAGTTTGCAAAACTTTTTTTCACTGTGTGGTAAATTGGTGCATGCCTTCTTCTTGTCAAGTTGTTTAAAAAACAGTGGAACTGAGGTTAGTAGCTCCAATTTTTTTAATTTACTAAATTTTACCAACAAAAATACTCATTTCTCAGTTCAAATGTTCCATCATTTTGGAGTTCAGAGTGCCTTCAGAGACCACCTGAGAGCCTCCAGAAATTAAAATTTTCCAGACCCCCACCAATGAGAGAGGAACCCTCTCTCGTGCTCACCGCTTTGTGGCTCAGACGATAATAAGGCATCGTATTTGGCACCCCCCCCTGTTGCGTAACCAACTTGGTTACCATGATGAATGTCGGGGGAACGACAAACTTGGTTATGCAGCTGAAATTCCAGGGATGAATGGGTTATGCAAAATTCTCAAATGTGAAGGCCTGCTGATTTGAATGAATGTTTTGTAACATGGAATACATAACATATAATACGTTTTTTTCTCGTGCAGAAATTATGCAAATTAGATGAACTTTGATTTTTTCAGTGCTACTTATACACAGTAAGTACACTTTTCGATATGCCTCAGGCTAGGGGCTGTATTTATGATCTTCACAAAATCTCTTGGGTACCGTTGTTATCACCTTGAGATGAAAACGAGTGTTTTTGGGTGCGGCCTGAAATTTCAAGATGGCCTCTGGCGGCCAATTAAACAAACTTTGATTTATTCAGTGCTACTTATACACAGTAAGTGCACATTTCAATACAGCTCTGGCTAGAGGTATCTAACTGTCACACCTTTACAATACCTTACCTGTACATTTGTTACAGGCTACGGTCAGTATTTATGTACAGACCTTTACAGTACTTTACATGTACCTTTGTTATCAGGTCTTTACCTAGATGTGTGTCATTGCTGTGTCACATGCTATACATGTACATGTCTTACACATGTTGAGCTACATTGTCATTGACACTTTCATTGTTGTATCTTGCGGTTCAGTTTTCCAAATTGCAAAAAAATCAAACTGTGTCTGCAACTGAAAACAGAAAAACTGTCCAGCTCTACATTTGATCCCAATTGTCTTAGGGTTCAATAAGCACATTTGCCCATGTATTCATCAATGGAGTTGTTCTGCACCTTGAAGTGCACTCAGCACTGTATTCTCCAAGCACACACGCCAATGCATTCACCAACACTTTCTCCAAATACATTTGCCAACTCATACACCAAACGTACTCACCAGCGAGAAACTATATAAACTGCTATGAAAGCTGGTTGGTTTTGCCTGTTTGTTAGGTGACTTGTCAGTTTATCAGTGAGATTGGGAGCATAGTGGCTCTGTTGGTAGAGATGTAGGCTGCAAGCCGAGAGGTCCTCGGTTCGAATCTCACCTGCGGCAACCACATTGTGTGCTTGGGCAAGACACTTAATCGCAATTGCTCATGGTGGCGTTGTGTACTGAGGCATACTGCACGTGGATGTGCACTTGTCTTCTACCAATGCTTGCCCTGCTTGTGTGGAGTTATTATGTTGGGTGAGTCTGACAGTTGTTTGCTGTTGCTCGGTGGTTCTCTCTGGGTACTCCGGCTTCCTCCGCACGTAAAACTGTCTGACACGAGGTGACCCTGACTGTTAAAGTGTTGTTAAATCCCAATAATTAAATATATTAATAATATTTGTTTTATTGAATGATTTTTACGATTTTACAGAATCGTGGAACAAGAATGGGAGCAAAGAATGCATTTGATGTTCACATTTCAAAACTGAAAAAGAAAATGGAACCTATTTTTGCCGACACACTAGAGGCAATTCAAGAAGTATTTCATTCTAGTTTACAGCCTAAATTGGAGGAAGGTGTTATGCATGCAAATGAGGAGGCCCCTACTGTTGGATCAAAATGGGGCTTACCAGTAAGTGTACATGTTTAACTGGTTTATCAAACCAGCATCCAAATTTGTGGTTTCTTTAGATGCCTGTGACTTCCAACTTCAGTTGGTTCTCCAAAAAGGAGATACAGTGGAGCTCATTTAATTGGATATCTCTTAATTGTATATCCCTGTTAATTGAATATAATTTAACAACACAAAACCATTTACCATACCTCCAGTACAAATTTGACCTGTTAATTGAATATAGATTATAGAGTAAACTCCTGTTAATTGAATAAAAAATCTTGTAACTTGTTGAGAAATTACCCTGACACTACCCAGTTTTCCTTTGTTTATAGACCTATTTGGCCTCAGTACATCCAACACAGGCATTTAATCTATTATATCTTGTTTGACAGAGCTCATCAAGCTCTGTCAAACAAGATACTACAGAATAACTGCTAAGTGTATCTCTAGAATACAGGAAAGTGACACAATCCCTGTGAATTGAATACTCCTGTTAATTAAATAATTTCCATTGGCAAAGTGGCTATTCAGTTAACAGGGTTCCACTGTACTAGACCGTTTTTGCAGAGAAAAATGTCCACAAGCACATAAACAGGCTCTTTTTAGTTCACCTGACTGGAGCGATCACTCTCTGTCCATCATCCATCTGTCTGTCATACGTCATGTCTTCTCCAAAACTGCTGAACCAATTTCAGTAATGACAGGTACTTGGTGTGCTCATTATGCGAGACCTTTAGATAATAGCTATTGATTAGCAATCATTTCTGTGAAAAATGTTGTCATTTACAATAAACTCTGAACTTACTGTATTTGTGTATCAAAATTCTTCCTTTAGCCAGTCTTACAGTTTACATTTAAAAATGCATGGATTTCTCGGACGTTGTGCACACACAATGCTGTTAGGTTGAAATTTCACCAAATAACATTGGTAACAATGATCTTCAATTTTGCCATTTCACTTATAACTTACCAAGTTCAAGTTTGTCAAGTTGATTTACAGTGTCATTGACACTTTCATTTATCTCTCTAGAACTTGATGAATTATTTGATCTTTTCTTAGGGGATTTTCGTTTCCTTTTAGGTGACTTTTGTTTCTTACTCTTTGTTTTTTTGAATGGTGAATAGAATGATCTACTTGTCTTATGACCATCCCATCGAATTAAATTACGAATGATAACACCACCAAAAAATCCACCACCTCCTGGTTTTAAAATAATGTTTCGTTTTGTTGCAAGATCAACTCTGGGATTTGAATGTTGTTGAAGATCTTGTTTATGTTTATCCATATAGGTTAAAGTTTGTTTTGGCAATTTAATTTCCTTATTAAGTATGATTCTACTTGCTAATGTAAACATTTTAAAATTTTCTTTAAACCTTTCTTAAGTAATTTACGTGGAGAGTGTATTATCACTAAATCACCCGCAGAGTGGAGATTCAACCCAAGCAATAATTGAACATTTATTGCAAAGCATAACAAGCACAAGCAAAGTTTCAGCCAATGGACCTCCGGGTTAAACCCGGAGGTCCATTGGTTGAAACATTGCTTGTATTTTTTTTGATATGTACAAAATTTGAAAGTTATAGTTTGGGTGATAACTCCACTCCACGGGTGATTTAGTTACAATCCACTCTCCACGTACTGTACTAGACTGTTTTTGCTGAGAAAAATGTCTACAAGCACATAAGCAGGTTCTTTATAGTTCACCTGACTATAGTGATCAATCTCTGTCCGTCATCCATCTGCCCGTCATACGTCACGTCTTCTCCAAAGCTGCTGAACCGATTTCAGTAAAACTTGAGGTGATGGTTCAGACATTGCATTTTGATTTTGTGATAATCATCTTGCTCCACCCCAATCATCTTGCTCCACCCCATTGGGGAGAGGTGGGTGGAAAATGCTCCCGAAAAACTTTTAACACAATCTACTGGTCATATTTAATATGGAGGGATTTCATTGTAACTTGTTAGGATTACTCTGTATAATGTCTAGATGAGGACGTCCCCTTTGGTTGCGACTACAGAGGCCTGAAGCCTAAAAACCTTCAGCACAGTCTACAGGCCATATTTATGAAAGGATTTCATTGTAACTTGATTGGATGACTCGTTTGGGAATAATTTCACTGTAACTTGGTAACTTTGGTTGACATACATTTACTGTGAGGGCCACATGCATAAACTGTGAGGACCACATTAGCCCACTCCTCAATTCTTTAGTACAGTTTACGCATCAAATTATTTTTATTGAAAACATAGCATACATGGAACAGAAATTAACATATTCCTAATTATCACAATTCTTGTATTTCATAATCCTTTCATAAACATTGAACATTATCCTTTTCATCAAACACAACACACAGACAAGTTAAGCTACAGTGTCATTGGCACTTTCATTTGTGTGGTGATAACAATTCAAGTGCCGAAAGTAGGGGGAAGTAGGGGGAGGCAGTGTTGGGGAACTCTTGCAAGCCAGAAAATAAGCAGACTGTCATCTGCAAAATGAGGTTCCCCAGAGGGTGATTTAGTGATGCTACCCTGCACAGCAGGGTAGTATCACTAAATTTACCCTCTGAACCTCAATCTGAATCAGGGTCTCAAAACTGAACAGAAAGAGCTACCCAGAGGATAAATTGGCCCACTGTATGGGATAGCATCATCAAATGCACCCTCTGGGGACCTCATTCTGGAAATGTCAGACTGCTTATTTTCAGGCCTGAACTCTTGTCATACTTCTGACAAAACATTTCAATAATTAACATTGGGTTTTCCATTTTGCAATTAAAAGAAATAAAATTTGTTATGTGTTGTGGTCATGATAAAGCCATAAATGTTTAAAGAAAGTAACCATAAACTCCAGTTAATTATCCTGGTTTCTTTTAACTTGAATCAGTAGTGCTGAAATGATTAGCTATTTTTCAAAAGTCGACTAGTCGCCCGTAGAAATCGACTTTTAGTCGACTAGTCGGCCCATTTTGCTACAAAAATACAATATTACTTACCCAGTGTTAAAAAAAAATGCATAGTTTTTCAGTGAAATGCAACTTATTTCGACACGTACTGTAATTTGCAAATTGGCAAGTAATTTGATTTGAAGTTTTGTTGACATGTCATCCCCCACCCACCTCCGGTCCTTGCCCATGCTTGAATGTATGATAAATGCCAGGTATATTTCTTAGTTGTGAAGAATATTTATGAGATCAAAAACTTTTAAAACAAATACAGAAGGGAATATATTCATATTCATTTCTTAGAAAATTACCCCAACTATTTTGAAATGTTTCAATCACACAGGGTAGTTCAAGAGTTATTTTTTTTAGGCTGGTATGTTATTTTGTGCGAAGCATCACAGACCACATGGTTCAGGCTGTCAATCTTCAGAAATGGAATCCACATTGTGCATGTTGGGTTTCGTATCACTTTGGCGGTTTCAATTAAAAATAACTTTTCAAATACTTCACGTATGTTATTAAAACTTCGGCACCGTATGTAGATGTGTCATAAATACATATCTGTGAAATACAGTGCCAAAACGCAGTCTAGTTTTGATATACCAATTCTTCAAATAAAAAAAGATTATAAATTTCACCGAATGACAGAGGATGTAGCACATGAATGAAGACTTCCAATCAGATGATGTGGATATAAATAATTTGTTGCCAGAATAAAATACACTATTTAATTGGCTGAATTCCTGTATTATTTTCACTCACATCGCCACATCAGGAAGGAATTATGTTAAATAAGCTTGTTTAGGTAATTCATATTCATGAAGATAGGTCGTAGATAAGTGGGGTTTTTTTGCTTGATAGTAAGTTATCGTAGCTATAACAGAAGCCGAATAATTCTTTGGTGATACATCGCTAATTGAATGAATTTGACAATATTTAATGTTTGCAAAATGCGATTCCAAATTATGAATTGCATCGCTAAATAGTCGATTTGTATCGCAAAATGCAATGCGAACCCGGTTATTTTAAGGCCTGGCCAATTCGGGCATATAATGTAACAAATATGATTAAACATGAGCGCGAAAGTGAAAGTAAACCTTTAAACAAATACAGAAACAAGTGCTGGAATTGTAAATTTTCATCAGTTGGGTTAAAGTGAACAACATATTTTGCCTCAGTTTTCAAAGCAATAGGGTTCTGCCGACTTTACTGTCAGTTGTGGCCAATCAGAGTATAGTACGTCTTATGCTTATACATAAAAATGATCTCCGTAATGAAGGTGCTGACTAGTCGACTGGCGAATTTCAGCATTGACTTTTTAGCTCACCTGACTGAAAGTCAGGGTGAGCTTTTCTTAACACTATTCGTCCGTCCATCCGTCATCTGTCTTCCTGCGTGAAGGTGGTGTTTGAGCCTCTTTCTCCTAAACCACTGGCCACATTTTAATTAAATTTCATGTAAGTAGTTGTTATATAGGGGCATATTTCATGTAAGTAGTTGTTATATAGGGGCATTTGGGTTTTTCTTCAGATTGGATTTCTGCTCATATTGTGGAGTGGGGTGGGGCCAAAATGCACAAAATTTTTAAAAATCTTCTTCTCATGAACCAGCCATAGCAGAGACTTGATATTTGATATGCAGCTTCCATTTGAGGTGTAGACTCAAGTTTGTTCAAGAGAAGTTTGACGGGCGATATTTACCTTTGTTCTGAGAGGGGCAAGAATTTTTGCCCTGCCCAGAATTTCTATTTTCTGAACCCAGAGGCTGATTTGAACCAAATTTAATATGAGGTATTATTGGGTTATGAGTACTTGATTTATGCAAAAAAAAATTTTCCTGCATCCCCATGGGAACCGCAGGAGCTAAAAATAGAAAAAAATTAAAACGCCCATATCTCCAAAACTGCACAGCACCGAGAATTTTTATTTGGTGTGAAGCTTCCTTAGGACCAACAGAAAGGATTGGTAAAAAAAAAATGCCATCGGTTTTATCATAGGGTACAGTTCTGACTAAATTTCATAAAAAATCTTCTCCAGACCCAGCAGGCAGAATCTTTTGATATTTAGTATGCAACATTGTGGGGTGGATCTGATTCAAGTTTGTTCAAATCGGCCTCCTGGATTCATATTTGGGCTCAATATAGAAGTCCAAATTCGAACTTAGTGCATTTCAGGCAAATTTCTTAAAAAATCTTCTTCTCCAGATCCAGCAGGCAGAATCTTTTGATATTTGGTATGCAACATTGTGGGGTGGATCTGATTCAAGTTTGTTCAAATCGGCCCCCTGGGTTTATATTTGGGCTCAGTATATGTTATGCAGAAGGCCAACACCACCACCTCTCCTAAATGTCTTTGAAAATCTTGTTCTCAAGATCCAGCAGGCAGAATCTTTTGATATTGGGTATGCACCATGCTTAGGGGGGTGAGATTCAATTTTGTTCAAGCCAAGTCCCTGGGTTCATATTTGAGCTCACTGTGGGAGCCCGAATTATAACTTAGTTCAAAATGAGGAATTTTCTTTAAAAATCTTCTTCAGATCCAGCAGTCGGAATGTTTTGATATTTGATATGCAGCATCCTTGGGGGGGGGGGGGGGGGGGGGGATTCAAGTTTGTTCAAGCCATGTCCCTAGGTCCATATTTGGGCTCACCGTGGAAGCCCGAATGATAATTTTGATATTTGGTATGCAGCATCCTTAGGGGTTGAGATTTTAAGTTTGTTCAAGCCATGTCCCTAGTTCCATATTTGGACTCACTGTGGGAGCCTGAATGATAACTTAGTTCAAAATGAGGAATTTTCTTTAAAAATCTTCTTCAGATCCATCAGTCGGAATGTTTTGATATTTGGTATGCAGCATCCTTAGGGGGTGAGATTCAAGTTTGTTCAAGCCATGTCCCTAGGTTCATATTTGAGCTCACTGTGGGAGCCCGAATTATAACTTAGTTCAAAATGAGGAATTTTCTTTAAAAATCTTCTTCTTCAGATCTAGCAGTCGGAATATTTTGATATTTGGTATGCAGCATCCTTAGGGGGGTGGGGGGTGAGATTCAAGTTTGTTCAAGCCATGTCCCTAGGTCAATATTTAGGGTCACTGTGGGAGCTTGAATTGTAACTTAGTTCGAAATGAGGAATTTTCTTAAAAAATCTTCTTCTTCAGATCCAGCAGTCAGAATGTTTTGATATGTGGTGTGTAGCATCCTGGGGGGGGGGGGGGGGGGGGGGGGGATTCAAGTTTGTTAAAGCCAAATCCCTGGGTCCATATTTGGGCTCCCTGTGGGAGCCCGAATTATAACTTAGTCAATATGAGGAATTTTTCTTTAAAAATCTTCTTCAGATTCAGCAGTTGGAATGTTTTGATATTTGGCATGCAACAACCTTAGGGGGCTGAGATTCAAGTTTGTTCAAGCCAAGTCCCTTGGTTCATATTAGGGCTCACTATGGGAGCCCGAATGACAACTTAGTTCAAAATGAGGAATTTTCTTTAAAAATCTTCTTCAGATCCAGCAGATGAATGCGTTTGATATTTTTTATGCAGCATCCTTAGGGGGGTAAGATTCAAGTTTGTTCAAGCCATGTCCCTAGGTCCATATTTGGCCTCATTGTGGGAGCTCGAATTGTAACTTAGTTCAAAATGAGGAATTTTCTTTAAAAATCTTCTTTAGATCCAGCTGTCAGAATGTTTTGATATTTGGTGTGCAGCATCCTGGGGGGGGGGGGGGGGGATTCAAGTTTGTTAAAGCCAAATCCCTGGGTCCATATTTGGGCTCCCTGTGGGAGCCCGAATTATAACTTAGTTCAACATGAGGAATATTCTTTAAAAATCTTTTTTTTCAGATCCGCTGGTCAGAATTTTAGGATATTTGGTATAAGCTTTTCTTAGGAGGAGCAGATGCAACTTGTTGAAATCAATTCTCTGGGTTGATATTTAGGCTACCATGTCAGGTGAGTGCCCTCAGGCCCCCTGGGGGCCTCTTTTTTTAGTAATCGAGTCGAGGTCGACTAGTCAGTCAATCGTTTCAGCACTATGAATCAGTGATGTACTGTGATATAATAGCCAAGCCAGAAAATAAGCAGACAGACATCTGCAAAATGAGGTCCTCAGAGGGTGAATTTAGTGATTCTACTCTGCACACCCTCCTTGAACCTCAATCTGAATCAGGGTCTCAAAACTAAACAGAAGGAGGTACCCAGAGGATAAATTGACCCACTATATGGGATGGCATCATCAAATTCACCCTCTCGGGACCTCATTCTGCAAATGTCAGACTGCTTATTTTCTGGCCTGATAATAGCCCTATCCAACAGTAATTTACATTCAGGTTTTTCATTACCAGCCAAAGAACCAGGCCTTTAGATTACCCAATTTCACACCGTTTACAGGTGTGCCCAACTTAGGGAAGGTGTGAAGACATGAAGAAAAATATATAAATTCTCTGTGCCTCTTCTACATTTGAGAATAACTTCCATCATAAGAAAGGCATTGCAATAAAACATAATAGGATAAGGCTGTTATTTAGGGGATAACTATGTTGTATTTGATTGGGGCCGTAAACGATGGTTTTACTGTCACAAATTGAGTTTTAGCGGAGCTGGTAAAATGGATATTTGCGACAGTAAAACCATCGTTTACAGCCCCAAACAATCAAATACAATATAGTTATCCCCATTCTAATATAATTCCGCTGAAAACGGAGATAGTATTTGATCTCCCAACTATAAAACAACGCCTTGTTGAAGACAACAATTTAAATCTAAAAATACAGTCTTTGTGACGTCATTTGGGAGTTCCGAACCAAATCACAAAATATATTTTACGCTTCCACTATACAAATAGCTCCAAACGTTTTAGTCATTTTATCACCAATAACAAAATATATTTATACTGACAACATTTATCATGTTTAAATGTTTGTGACAATCTGAAAACAAAATATGCCAGCTGATTTCCCTGTTCAAAGTTTAGAGTTCACCTTGTGATGTTTCAACTTTCACTTCAGTCGGAGTCGGAAAGCACTCGAGGATTTACCATTAAAGTTAAAAATTTTGAGATCTTTGATTGGAAGCCCTTGTTTCACCGTAATAATTACTTACAGTTACAGAACAGTTCATTTCAAACTGTTTCTGGGAAGTGATGTCTTGTGGAATTGGGCTACTGGTATTGACATAATTGTTGCATAACGAATAGTTCACCTCTCTCAGTGGTGATGCATTTCTGTAGCTGTACATGTTGGTGCCACGAACGCAGGTGACAAATTAGAAAATGAAAGGACTGCTTGCACTTGAAGTCGATGTTATAACATCGCAAGCGGATTGGTCAGAAATATTTGTCCTTGAACAATTAAAATTATTATTGCCAGTTGTCAGAATTTTGGTTTTCTATTTCGCACATAGCGTCCATAAATTCTTCATTGTACGAAAAATTGCTATTTAAAAATTATATTATAATATCGCTGACTGGTTCCACACGGTTGCTATTAAGCCTGTCAGAATCAGTTTTTTCAACTCGCAATTTCATTACTCAGCAGTCTCCGCCAAACATCTTACACATTAATATTAAAGTTTCCAACTTCATCCATATTAACACTTTACCCAATGAATCGCCCACATCTGTCCGCGTAATATGCAAATTCAGCAGTTGAAAAAAATATTGTTTTTCAAAAAATTTCAACAAAACGATATCATGTGACCCATCATTGGAACGAGCTCGTTGAGCCCGTTCCAATGAGGGGCCACATGATATGGTTTTGTTGCAATTTTTTGAAAAGTTTAAAAAAATGATATTTAAAATAATAAATTTTGATATCGCCTACGTTGGGGAAAGGGTTAATTACAGTTAATTACAAGAAAAATAGAAAACGTTTTTTTTTTACAGAAAATCAACGCGTTCACACTGTGATAGGTGTGCCCAAAATAAATGAATTTAAAGGCCTGATAGAACATCATCAGGTTTTAACCCTCTGCACATGGATGTCAAAATGGCAAGGTTTTCAGCAAATATTTTTCATAATGCAGTTTGATATTTAACCAAATATACCTTGTTTGACAGAGCTTGTTTGACAAGATATAATTGCTTAAATTCATAGTTAAACAAGAGAAAAACAGGAGAAAATTCTTTTGCATTCCCAGTGTTCTTGGGGTTAACAGCGTTGTGATGTAGATCATGGTTCTGGAAGACTGAACAAATGAACCTCACAGAAAATGTAATTGAACTTTCCTGCTGTTTGTGTAATATCTTGTAATATTGACAATTGTATAAAGGGACACCTTTTTGTGCTTAAAACAAGCCATTAATTATACCCCCTCTTTTTTTTCAAAAAGTAGGATATACTGGATTACGTCTGTCCGTCCACACTCAGATGTCAGTTTGCATTATAACTTCAACATTCCTGCTCAGATTTCGATGCAATTTGATATGGATGTTCATTATCATGAGATCTTGAAGCAGCATCAGCCATTTTACAGTTGGAATATTTTTTCTGTGAGTTATGGCCCTTTGAATATACAAAAATAGGCAATTTTTTTGTGTGTTCACCACGTATCTCAGGTTTGGGTTATTGGATCTCAATGAAATATGGAATGAAAATTGTTTATGGGAAAGGCTTTCAAATGAGTCTCTAATAATATTTCCTCTTTTTCGATCAACTGAGCAAAGCTCAAGGGGAGCCTTACTAATCACTTTCCATCTGTCGTCCGTCCGTTGTCTGGTATTAACTTTACATTATCGACTTCTTTTCACAAACTACTCAACCAAATTGAACCAAATCTGGTGTGCATGTTTCGTATCATATGTCAATTCAAGTTTGTTCAAATCAATTTGACCCGCCCCTTGGTAGGGCCATGCCCAAAAAGTGAGCCTAAATCTTAAAATATAATATCTTCTCATGAACCAGCAGTAGCAGAGACTTGATATTAGGTGTGCACCTTCCTTTTGAGGTGTAGACTCAGATTTGTTCAAGAGAAGTTCTAGGGGCTATATTTGCCATCGTTATGGGAGGGGCAAGAATTTTTGCCTTGCCCAAAACTTCTATTTTCCAAACCGAGAGGCTGATTTGAACCAAATTTGATATGAGGTTTTATTGGGACATAAGTAGTTAATTTATGCCAAAACAATTTTTCCCGTCGCCCCATGGGAACCGGAGGAGCTAAAAATAGACAAAAATTAAAATGCCCATATCACAAAAACTGCACTGCGCTGAGAATTTTTATTTGTTGTGAAGCTTCCTTAGGTAGGACCAACAGAATGGAATGGTAAAATAAAATTGCTATCGGTTTTATCATAGGGTACTTTTTCGGGACTTTGAAAAAGTGCCGAGTCAGCATTTTTTAACACCGTGGGTAATGGGAAAAACATTAAAAAATCTTCTTCTCCCAAATCACTGGTCCAAAGGCTTTCATATTTCACATATAACATCATTGGAAGATTGATTCACATATTTGTTGGAATCAATTCCCTGGGTCCATATTTGGGCGCTCTATGGGAGGCCAAATGTTCAAATTAGTGCAATATAAGGAATATTCTTTAAAAATCTTCTTCACATCCACCAGTGAGAATCTTTTGATATTTGGTTTTCAATATCCTTAGGGAGGTGAGATATAAGTTTGTTAAAGCCAAGTCCCGGGGTTCATATTTGGGCTTTCTGTGGGAGCCCGAATTGTACCAAAATTTTTATTTTCCAAACTGAGAGACCAATTTGAACCAAATTTAATATGTGGCCTTGTTGGGTCATAAGTACCTAATTTATGCCAAAAACATTTTTCTCTGTCATCCCAATGGAACTGCAGGAGCTAAAAATAGAAAAAATTTAAAACACCCATATCTCCAAAACTACACGGCACTGAGAATTTTTATTTTGTGTGAAGCTTTCTTAGGAACAGCAGAAAGGAATGGTCAAAAAAAAATTGCCATGTTTTTTTTTCATACGGTACTTTTCCAGGACTTTTGAAAAAATGCTGTCATCATTTTTTAACACTGTGATTAATGGGAAAAACATTAAAGAATCTTCTCCCATACCACTGCTCCAAAGGCTTTTATATTTCACATATAACATCTTTGGAAGATTCATTTACATGTTTGTTGAAATCAAATCCCTGGGTCAATATTTGGGCTCTCTATGGCAGCCCAAATATTCAGATTAGTGCAATATGAGGAATATTTAAAAATCTTTTTCTTCTAATCCACCAATTGGAAGCTTTTGATATTTGGTATGCAGCATCCATAAGGGGGTGAGATTCAAGTTTGTTCAATTTGAGTCCCCGGCTTAATATTGGGGCTTTCTATGGGTGGGGAGGGGGGGGGGGGTGCATGTTGGGTTCAGGTTTGTTCAAATCCATTCCTTAGTGTTTTTTCCATAAAATTTGCCTTTCATGACTTCATTCCTTTGTAGTATTGATGAACCATGTCTAACTGAATGTGACCCCAAATACTTCTTTGAACCACTTTGGCAGGTAAGCGATTAAGGCCACTTGGGGCTTGTTGTTTACTTTGAAAATTCACTGTTTGTCTCGTAAAATAGCCAATTTTTTGTCTGTTCGCCTCTTATTTCAGGTTTGGGTTATCAGATTTCGCTGAAATTTGTAAAGAAGATTGTTTATGGGAAAGGCTTTCAACTGAGTTATGTCCCTGCAGTAAAACAAAGAAAATACATGCAAATCACCTTCCCACATGTGGTATTATGTCTCTTATGTGGATTTTCCGATTGTTACTAGATATCGGTAGCATATGTTTTTTGCATCCACAATTGCCTTGCTGTAAAACAAAGACAATAATTCTGCTGTTTACCTGGTGAAATAGCCAATTTTTTGTGCATTCGCCTCATATCTCTGGTTTGGGTTTAGCGGCCCCTAGTGAAATTTGGACTGAAGATTGTTTATGGGAATAGCTTTCACAGTATCATGGTTAATTGTGTTTTGTCCTTGGACAAGGCAATACCAATTACTTATGTGGAGGCTTGGTGGCACTGTGTACTTAGGTATACAGCACATCAATGGAGCACTCGTCTTCAACCAATGCTTATCCTGCTTTTGCAGAGTCTTTTACATGGGGAGTCGGAGTCTGACAGTTGCTTGCCATTGCTTAGTGGTTCTTTCTGGGTACCACTCATAAACTGTCTAGCATAAGGTGTCCCTGGCTGTCAAAAATGTTATTAAACCACAATAAATAAATAAATAAATAAATAAATAAACAAATTTATAACCAAAAAGAAAAGAGTGACAAACCCTGTGCATTGCACAGGTTTAGTTAGTAAGCTAGCATACACTGGCTAACCTTAGATTCACAAGATTAGTTGATAGCCTGCCACATTACACAATACATGGAAATATACATTGACTATGGCTGTAAAAATGCACAGGGTTAGTAGGTTGCATGTTATATATTATATACTGGATTGTGACAATTTTTAAAAAATAAATTCCAAAAATGAAAACACATTCTATTTTCAATTAATAGCTGGAACAAAAAGGCACAGACATTTCCTGCAGAGTATAAGGGGTTGAGGGTAGAGTGGTAGTAGTGAAGGATAGGCAAATGAAATTGTTGTTTGTCCACTTGTTACAGAGATATGAATGTGCTATTACTTTTGTTTCAGATAAATCGAGATGATCGAAAAGCTGGTGGTTTACATCATTGTACTTATAGAGCAACTGTCAGAAGATATGGATCTTACAAGTCGCCATCTTTTGGTCCAGTAGATTTTAATGAAGATCTGACAGCTCCAGTTTATTCATCTATCTCCATTTCGTGGGACAAAATATTCAAGTGAGTTCACCTTACATGAATGGCATCAAACCACTCAGAGAATATTTTAGTTTGTGAAGCTTGCATAGCAGTTGCTGTACATATTGAAAAAGTGTATACCACTTAATGAATATTGCGCAGCAGTTTTCAACTGGGTGAGTGCTGAATTATTTTTCAAAGGCGATTTGAAACATGGGTGTATTTTATACTAAAACCAATGGCCCAGACTTAGCTGGTGCAACCTCAATATTATCAAGGGCCAAACACAAATTTTGAACCCCCAATCCCCAAAATTTCATTACCCAGGAAGAGACCGGAATTGGTGCCAAGCATCATTTCTTTTGTTTGGCCCAAGTCAGTAAACATTTGAACTGACATCTGTGCAATAAATTCTCATTTTTAGCTTAACTTGACAAAGTCAAGATAAGCTATTGCCATCATGTGTGCGGAAGTCTGTTAGTCTGTTCACATTTTCCTTTAACACAGGCTAACTCTGTAGTTCTTGTCACATCGTCACAAAATTTCTTATGCAGGTTTGAGGTCATGTCTAGATGAGAACGTCGCCTTTTGATCGTGATCGGCCAACCGTGATGGCTGCCCGAGCCCAAAACCCCAAAACCTTTAGCACTGTCTACAAGTCATATTTATAAAGGGATTTCAAGGTAACTTGGTAGGATGACTCTGTATAATATCTAGATGAGAACGTCTCCTTTTGGTCATGATCTGTCAGCCGAGACGGCTGCTGAAGCCTGAATCCCAAAAACTTATAGCACAGTCTACAGGTCATATTTAATACGGAGGGATTTCATTGTAACTTGGTAGGATGACTCAGTATGATGTCTAGATGAGAACTTCCCCATTTGATTGCGATCTGTAAACCGTGACGACTGCCTGAGCGCAAAACCCGAAAACCTTTAGCACTGTCTACAGGTCGTATGTTTGGAGGGATTTCATTGTAACTTGGTAGGATAATTCCATATAATGTCTAGATGAGAACGTCCCCTTTTGGTCACGATCGGTCAACTGTGACGGATACAGGAGTCCGAGGCCTGAAAACCTATAGCACAGTCTACAGGTCGTATTTTTGAAGGAATTTTATTGTAACTTGGTAGGTTGACTCCAGATAATGTCTAGATGAGAACACCCCCTTTTGGTCTCAATCATTCAGCCTTGATGGCTGCCAAAGCCCGAAAACCTTTAGCACAGACTACAGGTCTATTTATGAAGGGATTTTATTGTAACTTTGTAGGATGACTCAGTATAATGTCTAAATGAGGACCCTTTGGTTGGGTTTGGTCAGCCATGATGGCTACACAGGCCCGAAGCCCAAAAACCTTTAGCATAGTCTACAGGCCGCAATTTATGAAGGGATTCCATTGTTACTTGATAGGACGACTCGTTTTGGAATAATTTCAGTGTAACTTGGTAACTTTGGTTGACATCCTTTAACTGTGAGAGCCACATTAACCCACCCCTCAATTCTTTAGTACAATCTACACCTCATATTATTTTTATTGAAAACAGCATACAGGGAACAGAAATTAACATATTCTCAATTATCACAATTCTTGTCGTATTTCATAATCCTTTCATAAACACTGAACATTATTCTTTTCATCAAACACAACACACAATCAAGTTAAGCTACATTGTCATTGACACTTTCATTGAGGATGCCAGACACAAATCAATAATGGTTTTCATGGAATCAACAGTGTAGCAGGATGTTGGAAGTGAATAACGGTGGTTTTGGATGTTCAGGACTGTAACTTTATAATATTTTTATACTGTACCAATGACCCAGACTTAGCTGGTGCTAACTCTAACAAAACCAGGGCCAAACACAAATTTTGCCCCCCAATCCCCAAAATTTGCATCCAAAACAAAAAGAAATCATGTCCTAAAGGATCTCCATACTATGCCTCTACTGCGCATGCGCAGTGACGCAGACGTCCCGAAATTGGCGCCAATTATCATTCTCTGTTTGGCCCTTCATCAGTCAACATCTCACTGATCTTTGTGCTTGTAAATCTCAGTTTAAAGGATGCCAGACACGTAATTTTTGGAGAAAATGTGATTCTAAGGAGGATAGAAGGAGGAGAGGAAAAAGAAGTGACAAAAAATAATCAGGGCTGTACTTAAAATTTTTTGATGAAATTATGTTAAGTTGCTTATTTTCGAGGCATGGGCCTCTTGTTGTCATTCTTGCTAAATGTTGCACTGCTTATTCAGTGTTTCCTCTCCCCTAGCCTTCTAAAGTCCCCCCTTGCAATTCTCCCATGCTTTTGGCATATTTTTGAGAAAGTTCATTTCTAAAATTTCCTGGGAGAGTTGCTTGGTTACAGAATGTTTTCTGTTATTTTCCCCATAGTTACATTTTCACCCATGGGTGTATAACGTTGTGTTCTGCATCTTCCATCTGATGTTCTGCAGATTCTCTCCTGGGAGTCTCTGTTTTGCATCAGATAGAGTGTAATTTTGATGACTGATTCCGGGCCAGTTTTTTCAGTGCCTGGAGTCATGTTTTCTGGTGTTTTACACTGTTTGTTTACATTGGCAACAGCCTTTTTTGAGGGGGGCTGTTTGCCTTTGCTGTAGTTTATTTATTATTTATTTATTTATTGATGTTTAAGGTCACATATTTATGCACAATGGCTAATCATGACCGTGACAGTTTTATGGGTGGAGGAAGCCGGAGTACCCGGAGAGAACCACCGAGCAACGACGAGCAGCTGCCAGCTCCCCAACATCGTAACTCCGCACTGCAGCACAGGCAGGGTCAGATTGGTTGAAGACATGCGTACCATCGACGTGCAGTACGCCTTAGTACACGGCGTCATCGCGCCCCCAAGCGGGCAATGGAGATGAAGTGTCTTGCCCAAGGACACAACGCGGTTGCCGCAGGTGGGATTCGAACCGAGGACCTCTCGGCTTGCAGCCTGCACCACTACCAACTGAGCTACCGCGCTCCCTTGCTGTAGTTTATCTCACTATAAGATACATTTATATTATCCGTAAGTGTCTCATTAATTATTTAATATAAATTTAAAATTTTTGACCACACTTTGCCATCGGATCCATTGGGGCTCAACGTTACTTTTCAGCAACTTGGGCTTCGCTGAAAAAATATTTTTTCAAAATTATTTTGATTTGCAATTGTTTTTTCATTTATTAATGGATCATGTTATTATGTATCTTTGTGTCAGGGGTTTTTGCGAGTAACTAGGACTTGTTGTTGTCCTTTCACAATGAAGGGACATTGTTCAAATTGTAATAGGAAGAAATCTTCCTCTGACTTTCATGATCATTGTATTAATTGTAGTCAGTGTTCTCGCATTAATCCCTGTCCTATATGTGAATATTGGGATGAGAAACATTGGAAACGTGTGTCACGATATGTTGTTTCTGGAGAAAGGGCTATGCCGGCTCTTTCTCCGCAAGGTCACTCTACTCTCTCAGTTTCTATTTCAGAGGAACAAGAACAGGGTGATGTTTCCATGTTATCTTCTACAAGTGTGCGTCCGTCGTCACAAATGAATTCAGAGCTAGCGGCAAAAGTGCTCATGGAGATTAGACAAATGTCGTCCGCTAGCTCGCCCGGTGTAGCGTCCATTCACCGAATGGTTCGGCAGCCGGGTTCGTCCGATGCGGTCCGGGAGGAAATTTTGGGTGATGCGAGCACTATAAACATAATAGATGCACACCCAGTGACGGCGGATAGTAAGCGAGAACGGGGGAAGCCTTTGAGTCCGGTTCCTAGCTCGTCCAGGTCCAGCCGGGCCGCGAGCGAGAGAGGCCCCTCTCTCGTACAACAACATCTGGGACCAGATGTTGTGGTACAAAATGTGTCGCTAGCGGAGCATACGTCCGTCGCTCGGGACGCTCCGTTGTATAGGCAGTCCGCGGAGACTGCTAAGGCTTCCTCTTCTCGTCAGCGCACACGACCGCACCTTGGCTGCGTGACCGCCGATATATTACCAGCTTCGCCGATCAAGGATTCTTCGGCGACCAGGTCACACCATCCGGCAGCCAGGGATTCGAGACCGATGGACTCCGGACGTTCGCATAGGAAAAGTATGCGGGAGCCATCTGATGCGGAGCTGCCCTCGGCGAAGCAGCGAAAGACTGCGCCTCCGCAGGTCTCGACGCCGGACATTCTTGTGCAGATCGCACAGCTTATCGCAGCAGCCGACAGAAACGGTGTCGGATCGAGAATTATCCGACGGCGCTGGGTCGGTACGCTCCGCCGAAGCATCGGGGGCGGACGACTGGGAACATCATGAGGTCCAACCGGATGGTGAAAGGGATACGGATGATTTGGAGTTATCCCTTTCGGAACAACATAAAGCTGCCGTGGACTTCATCCGGCACTTTCTCCCTCAAGTTGTTCCGTCGGGCCAGACTGCTGCGGTTCCGGACAAGAGGATTATAGCGTCATTGGACTCTGAATTTTTTGAGCGGTTCAGGGACATCGCTCCCGAGTTTCCATCGCAGTCCAATAATGTTGCAAGAACATTTGAATTATTGAACGACGCTATATTTAAACTTGCTTCCAAGACGGGGAAAGCAGGTTTCTTGTCCGCTAATACTCTCAACCTGCCTTTCATTAATGCAAGGAATAAATTCGATACGGCAGGACAGGGTATCCCGAGAGTTCCTCTGCGTATGGACGACGAGGCGGAAGACTTAGAGCTATCATTACTGTTGTCGGCTTCTATTCCAACCGCGGTGTTGGAAATAGCTATTGCGTCTAACAGAGCCAATTTAGATGCCTTATCTTACGCAGATCACCTTACTAAGGCGTTATCACTGCGCCTTCAAGGGAAAGAGTTTCAGGATATACAATCCTCTTTAAGACTTCTTTCAAGGGCAGTAGCTTATTCCACGTGTAACTCCGCCCTTTCAGTGGCAAATCTGGAGTTGGTTAGACGTGACGCAGCCCTAGCTACATCCACACTAGTGGATACTAAGGTGAAGAACTCTCTTAGAGTCGCTTCGGTCTCCGGAGAACTTCTCTTTGACGGCAAGCTTTATGATAAAATTACAAAGAAAGCTTCGGATTCTCTGTTGTTCAAATCTGCTTCTAAGAAGTCGGATACAGCAGACAAGAATAAGACAGGCTCTTCTGGGTCTAATGCGCCCAAGAGAGGTTCCTATAGAGGTTCCGGTGCGTACTCTTGGTCTTATTCGAGAGACTGTCAGGGTAGCGACTCTCGTTCGGGACGTCCTTCGGGCCGGGACAATCGGTCGGACGCCCCGAGGTCGACGGGGCGAGGTACGGGTCGTGGAGGACGTGGTTTCTTATACCGCAGGCCTCGCAGGTCCAGGAGGTGATGGCTTAAACCTCTATCGCGTACCGGTTGGCGGAAGGTTGTCGAGCTTTTCACAAGAATGGGCGTCGATTACGGACGACCCTTAGGTGAGAGGAGTGACTTCGGAAGGTCTAAAGATATCCTTCAAACAAAAGCCTCCATTAACTCGAAGTCCAAAGTGGACTCATCTTCCGTCAAATCCGCAGAAAAGAGACGCTCTGTTATCAGAGGTGCAGTCTCATTTAACGAAGAACGCGGTAGAGGTCGTAGAAAACCAGGAATCTCCGGGATTCTACAGCCATCTGTTTCTGGTTCCGAAACCAGACGGCTCGTTCCGTCCAGTCATAGATTTGAGCTGGAGAAACAAGCTGATCGTCGCTCCGAAGTTTTATATGGAGACGATTCGGTCGGTCAGAGCGAGTATTCGGGTGAACGATTATGCATCAAGCATAGATCTCAAAGATGCGTACTTTCACGTCATGGTACATCCGACATTCTGAAAGTACCTACGCTTCGCAGTCCTAGGAGTGGTGTATCAATTCCGGGCGATGTGCTTCGGATTGAATCTAGCACCCTGGGCTTTCACTCGGGTAATGAACTCGGTAATGATCTATTTCCGAGCTCATTCGTCTGCGGTAACGTCGGCCTACCTGGACGACATTCTTCAGAGGTACGGCAACGAGTTAACGCTTCAGAACGATGTTCAGAATCTTCTTCTTTTGCTCCGACGTCTCGGTTTTATAGTAAACGAGGAGAAGTCGGATCTGGTGCCGTCCAAGTCATTCACTCATCTGGGAATGAGCTTCGAGACGCACAACAATCTCGTTCGTCTGCCGTTAACCAGAGCGAAATTAGTCAGTTGTTACGCTCGCTATTGTCTGCATGCAGACAAAGTCACAGCGAGAGAATTTATGAGACTGATAGGTCTGTGCGGAGCCGCTGTGGATCTAATTCCGATGGGGCGGTTACGCACACGTCCTCTTAAAATTTTCTTGACTCAGAATTGGAGTGTGAAAATTCATTCGCTCGACGTAGACGTTCTCTTGTCAGATCAAGTGAAACAAGAGATTCAGACTTGGGCAAACATTCAGTGGTTAACTCAGGGAGTTCCGCTGCAGTTGCCGGATCCGAGTTTTACCATTATGACGGATGTCAGTCAAACAGGTTGGGGTGCATCATTAATCCCAACGGATTCGAGATGCCAGGGTCTTTGGGATCCGCAGTTCCTGTGCAAGCACATAAACATCAAGGAAATGATGTCATTTTGGCTTGCGTTACGTCACTGGATGGACATTATTCACAATGCTCATGTCCAAATCCTATCCGACAATACGACAGTAGTGGCGTATATACGGAATCAGGGAGGCACTCATTCAGTTCCGTTGTTCAATCTAACGGAAAGAATCCTTCTGTTTGCGCTAGAACATCACGTTCTTCTTTCAGTCCGTCACATACCGGGTCGTCTGAATGTGCTAGCAGACTCCCTTTCACGAAAGGGTCGCTTGTTGCCGTCGGAATGGACTCTCAACAAACAAGTATTCAATCAGATTTGCTACCAATGTGAACGGCCAATGATAGACTTATTTGCGACACATCTCAACAATCAGTTGCAGACGTATGTGTCTCCGTGTCCGGATCCAAGAGCATTTGCAGTAGACGCTCTGTCGATCCCTTGGGACGGAATGATAGGATATGCGTATCCTCCAGCGCCGTTAATTCAACAAGTATTGCTAAAGATAAAACAATCTCAATGCAAGATTCTGTTGGTAGCATCTCTGTCGCCACAGAGACCGTTGATAAATCTACTCAGGTGTCTGTTGTGGGACCTTCCGCGAAAGCTTCCTCCACGGGAGGATCTTCTTTCGCAGGGGAAATCGCGCCAACTCCATCACAACCCGCAAGGTCTCAACCTTTGCGTTTTTCCGTTGTGCGGTCCTTCTTGCATGGCAAACACTTTACAGGACGAGCAGTGGACACGATTTCTAACTGTAGGAGGACCTCCTCTTCGCTAAACTATGCGGCTAAGTGGAAGGTTTTTCGTCGTTGGTGTAGGGATCATTCTGTAGATATATTCGATCCCTCTATACCAGACATTGCAAACTTTCTAGTATACTTGTTTGACGAAATCAAACTGCAGCCTGTTACTATAAAGGGTTATAGGTCTATGTTATCTGATACCTATGCACATCATGATAGTTTACAAATTGGATCTAATGTCTCTTTATCTAAGTTGGTTAGAAACTTTTCGATAAATAGACCCAGAACTCTTAGATTAATTCCTAAGTGGAATTTAGCTTGGGTTCTTCTTAAATTGAAGGAAAAGCCATTTGAACCTCTTGGGACAGTAGATTTCAAATTCTTATCTTATAAGACAGCTTTTCTCTTAGCTTTCTCTTCTGCTAGAAGAGTCAGTGAGCTTCATGCACTGTCGGTGGATGATTCTCACTATCGTAGTGTCGGGAACACTATCACCTTCACTACTAATGTGGGTTTTTTAGCTAAGAATCAGGCTCCTAATAAATATCCGGAACCTATTGTTATTAAGGCTCTTCCGTCTTCAGACGGGCGTAGGCCTTTACTCTGTCCTGTTAGAGCGTTACGTATCTATAAACAGAGATCTCAGTTTATCAGAAAGGGACGGAAACGTTTCTTTCTGTCTTTGATGCCTAATAGAAAGGACATTTCGGTCCATTCTATTGCTAGATGGATTCAATTAACTATCCGTACTGCTTATGAGAGTTTATCTTCTTCTCAGCAGTCTGTGCTTAAGATTTCCGCTCATGAAGTAAGAGCTCTTTCTACTTCCTGGGCTTATACTAATAGTGTTGCTATTACAGATTTAATGAAGGCTGCTTATTAGTCTCAGCCATCCACATTTACGAATTTTTATCTCAGAAATATTGAGTCCATTTCTGGAGACCTGCATTGTTTAGGTCCGTTATCTGTTGCTCAGAATGTCGTCCACTAAACAGTTGCAACTATAGTTATGCAGGCTTTCTGTTCCGGCAGTGACTCCGTCCGGCTGCCCTCTTCGCTCTGGGCTATTTGACCCAGGGCAAGGGGAAGGGGGGGGGGGGGGGGGGGTGGCGGGTGTTCCCTTAGGTTACCTGCTTTATAGTGAAAAGCAAGGGAATGCCTCCTCCAAGTCAGTATTTCTGAGTCGCTTCCGGGATGGTTTTAAAGTGTAATATTAATGTTAAAATTCATTCATGTCTTATTTTTAAAGTGTAGCTCGGTGTGAAGCATTTGTATATGTCAAGTGTCAAACGGGCTTTAATATACAATACTCGGACACTTTTAAATGACTATAAAGAGTCTCAATTCTCTGGACTACTTTATTTATTGGCTTACTTTAAAAATAATTAGTATAAGGGATATACTGGATGTTAATAGAGAACATGAATGTTATTGTGCTCAATTATTAAGGGTAGTGTATCTTTCTAATTTAATATTAAATAAGAAAGATACATGTAAAGCCTAATACTCCTTTTCTCCTTAAGGGGTTACCTCTTTACTATATAGTTGAGCTTATTGGATTTTCCTCTATGTCCTAGGCCCTCCAGCCTGTTTACTATTCAGCTAAGTCTGGGTCATTGGTACAGTATAAAAATGTTAAAAAATTTATAGTAATTTATATATTTTTTATACTTACCAATGACCCAGACGGGGATGGCCCTCCCTGGAGTTGGGAACTCTTGCCTCCCCGCTGAGTACATAGCGCTGACCAGGCACTTCCAGTAAGAATGATAATTGGCGCCAATTTCGGGATGTCTGCGTCACTGCGCATGCGCAGTAGAGGCATAGTATGGAGGTCCTTTAGGACATGATTTCTTTTTGTTTTGGATGCAAATTTTGGGGATTGGGGGGCAAAATTTGTGTTTGGCCCTGGTTTTGTTAGAGTTAGCACCAGCTAAGTCTGGGTCATTGGTAAGTATAAAAAATATATAAATTACTATAAATTTTTTAACTTTTATGTAAAATTATTCATGTTTCCCAAGTTCGGGATATGCTTCTGAACGTCGTCATTATAATATGTTGTTTTTGCTAGTATTACTTCCCTTCCCTCTCCTGAACCCTCTTGTTATACTCCCAAGCTCTTTCGGCATTTTTATTGAGAATTTTTTAACTTGTTTTACGGAATAGGTATTCCGTTTATCCCCTGTGTTTACGTCCTGTTCGTTACTGTTCAGGACGGTTTGTATTCTTGCTTTTTCTACCAGATGTATTGTTTTATCTTCGTTTGAAGATCTAGCTTTGCATAAGGTGGTTGTTGATCGATTACTGACTTTGGGCCTTGGTTGTGCCTGTTGTTGGTTACTTTCTGCCTTTTCCTCTTGAATGTTGTCTTCAACAACGTTTTGGAGTTGTATTAATTCAGTGTTTAGTTAAAACAATTATTGTTTTTCCTATTAGGATACATACAGTTAAAACTAGAAGTCCTGTCACGAATAGTGCGCTTATCTGGGCTTAATTGCGCGTTGGAATTGCGTGCAATTGCCATATCGAATGGCAACCAAAGCACGACAGGTTCTTCTGGTTATTCATAGCAAACACCGGCAGTGTTTCTGCTAATGGACCTCCGGGTTCCCCGGAGGTCCATTGACTGAAACATTGCTGGTGCACAGGCCATATGTACAGAATTTGATAGCCTTAGTATCATCACAACGCATTGATTAACGCGCTAATCGACGTGCTATTTGTGTGCATTTCATGACAGGACTTCTAGTTTTTACTGTAGTATATCTTAATCCAGTAGTTTAACTTTAATTAGATAGTGGTTGTCCACACTTAGCATCTATCAGGATGCCCTTGGGCTCATGAGGTTCCCTTGGGGTACTTAGCCTTCATTCAAAATTTAAAAAAAAAATTTTTTAATTTATTTCAAAAATTTTTGTGATTGTCTGTGTTATGTTTCCTTGCGATGTTTATTCTGTATTATTTGGAGTGCAGCGAACTTATGATTTTGGCTTCATTATTATTGTATTTATTATAATAATTGGTACTTAGTGTAAGTCCAGGATGCCTCGGATTTAATTCTTGTTGTTTGCCGGTAGTCGTGGCACTCCTTCAATACTTGTACTATGGGTTGCGAATGTTGGAAACGAGTGTTGACCTGTGTGGTGGGCGGTGAAGTTCCAATGTAGGAGCTTTCACCGCAGGCTAATACTATTCTTTGTCTTTTTTTCAGAGGAACAAGAACATGGTGATGGTACTATGACACCTGTCCATTACGTGCTGCCATCATCGCACTCTAATGAGCCCCGTTTTGATTAGTAAACAGAGCTAGCTGTCAAGGTGCTCATGATATTTAGCAGGCGATTGAGGTCTCTAGTTAGTTCGCTTAATCCTCTGCATGCAGCTAGCTTGACCGATGAAGCAGGCGTCCCTATATGGGAGCCGGGTAGGTCAGTTGCGGTCGAATAATATAAATGTGGATAGAGCGAGTATCGTTGCGAGAAACTATAACGAGTCGGAACACGCATCGGGATGTTCCTTCCAAACTGCAGCCGGGCTCGGCTGCGGTTATGGCTTCTTCTTACATGGAAGAGCATGCAAAGGAGATTAGCCTACACGTTTCTCAGTGGGATACTCGGCGAGATCTGGGATCAGATCGCAAGTTGGAGAGCATTCTCCATCCTGTTAGCAGTCGGGGTTGACTGTTTTCTGTCATGAGAAACTTCAATGAGTTGGAGCACCCGCCCAAAATGTGCGAGTCGGGATGATCCTTCCGCACTTCACCCAGGGGCGGCTGTTGTTGCGGCTTCCTCTTCTTACAAGTTTCAAAATGAAACACTCAACGGGGTCTGGAGTCCGACCGCGAGCTGAAGAACCCTCTCCGTTCTGTCAGCAGTCGTGGTCGACTGTTTCCACCTCGATAAACTTTAATGAGTTGGGACTTATGTTCATGCTTGTGGTCCGGGACTCTCCTTCCACACTGCAGCCGGGCCGGTTTAAGCTATGGCTTCTTCCTCTGCTTCATCGATGAAGCACATTAGACCGCAGACTAGCTGTCCGACTTTGGCATGTTCATGCTCTTCCATGGAGATGTTCCCAGTCTTCAACACCAAAGTCTGATTAACCTGCAGCTAGTGGTTTGAGACATTTTTATATGGGACATGCGTCAAAAGATCTAGGGTCAGATCTCCGTCCTGTGAGCAGCATATGGTGAAGAAGTGGATAACCGCTGCTTAGCAAGCCTCGTTCACAGACCTGCTGCCACAGATTGTGCAGCTTATCGCAGCATCCCGGTAGTCGCAGGTTCAGCCATCAACAGTCTCCAGTAGTGAGCTGTCGGGCGGTGCTGGGTTGTTCCAGTCATCTGTACATTCAGATGGTGTTGACCATGTTTTTCAGATGGTGAGAGGGCTATGGATGTTGATTCTCCATCCCTCATGGAACAGCACATTAAGACTATGAATTTTATTCATAAGTTCTTTCGAATCTTGTTCCATCTGAACAAAAGTCTGCGTTTGCTAGGCAAAAAACAGCTTAGGGTACTGGGCAAAGGAAAGACGAAGATCTTTCCTTTCCGGATCTTTCTGCTCAGGTGTTGAAGGTCTTTGGTCCACTTAATGACGCCTCCCTTGGCCTAGCACTAGTGTAAGAAAGGCAACGAGGTATTCTTACGAATAGAAGATCGATAGCTCATAGTTAGGCTGTCTTGTTTGGAATAGAGCCGTTAGAAGGAATAAGTACGTCTTTTCCTTCTCGGTCTTGTATTCCTAGGCGTCAGAGGCATTTAGTGATATTGTTGATGCCATAGTGGCCTTTTGTACTGTTAGAGCGATCTTTTTTTATACATTAGCGGCTAACCTTGTAAGGCTCCGCTTAGTGAGCTGTCTAAGGCTGCAGGGTAAAGCACAGATATCTGTCCTCAACGATATATGACTTTTAGACTGTGTTAGCTACGCTGAGACCGCTATCTTTTTGGAATAAGGCCGTTAGAAGGAAAGATTGTTTTTTTTCCTTCTCGGTGTGGTATTTCTAGGTATCCCAGGCATTTAGTCCTATTGTTGTCGCCTTAGTTTGTCTTATGTGAATTAAGAGCGGTCTGTTTATATATCATTAACGTCATAGTGACCTTATATATTTTATAGCAGTATTTTCTTATACATTATGGCTAACGTCATTAGTCTCCATTTAGTGAGCTTCCCAAGGCCACAGGTGACAGATATTTGTCTTCATGGAGATGAAGACTAATAATAAGCTGTATTAGCTGAGCTGAGACTACTGTCTCTTTGGAATTACGACCGTTAGAAGAGCAGTCCTTTATTCCTTACCTTGAGCAACTAACGTTGTAAGTCTCCGTTTAGTGAGCTTTCAAGGCTGCATGTTACGCCGAGATATCTGTCTTCACGGGATGAAGACTTCCTAGCTGTGCTCGCTAACCTGAGACTCTGAGACTGCTGTCTCTTTGGAATTAGGGCTGTTAAAAAGAAAGAGTTTGTTGTTTCCTTCTCTGTGTTGTATTCTTAGGTGTCTGAGGCTTTTAGACCTTTTGTTGACGCCTTATTAGAATCAAGTGCAGCCCTTTTTCCCTTAACTTGAGTGACTAACATAAGTCTACGTTTAGTGAGCTTTCTAAAGTCGCAGAAATTACACTTGAGATATGTATCTTCACGGAGATGAAGACTTATAAGCTACGGGAGACTGAGACCGCTGTCTTTTGGGAATAGAACCACAAAAGGAAAGAGTACATTTGTCCTTCTCGGTGTTGCTTTCTTAAGTGTCACAGACGTTAGTCTTATTGTTGACACCACAGTAGCCCAGCTAGAATTATGAGTTGTGTTTTTTCCCTGTCATTAGCGGCTAGTGTTGTAAGTCTCCTTTAGTGAGCTTCTAGGGCCGCAGTTAACAGCCATATAATTGTCTTCACGAATAGGAAGACCTTTAGCTGCTTCAGCTAGACTGAGACCACTGTCGTATCGGACAAGATACCATTATAATAGAAGAGGCTGTTCTCTCTTTGACTGTATTGTTTGGTGTTAGTTGTCTGAGGCTTTTAGTCCTATTGATGACGCCATATTAACCTTGTGAGAATAATGAGCTTTCTTTCAGATGCCTGTAGTTGGCTTCTTTCTCACCAATATATTTCTTGCTATAGTTGATATGAGGCGCAAGGAGTTCATCTAGGTTATTCTGATTGGGTGCCAGAACTTTATTCTTCATCGTCCGCTTCATTTATCCAATCTGTTGTTGTGGATTATATTTCCACTCGGAAGATTTGGATATTATGTCTACAGTAGAACCTGTCTTGAGAGACCGCCCTTTGGGCCACACAAAAGTGGTCTCTCAAGACAGGTGGTCTCTCATAACAGGTTTCAGGTTTTCTCAAGTCAGTGAATAACCAACCACAAAATTCAGAAATGGAGAAGAATGAATTTTTGTAATTACTTTGTAGTTGTTCCTTTTTATGAAGTTTTTGTAACAAACTGAAATGGACTGTTATAAAAATTATAAAAATAAATTAGTGTTGAAAATCTTCATTGAAGATTTTCAACACTAATTTATTTTTATAATTTTTATAACAGTCCATTTCAATTTGTTACAAAAAGATTTTCAACACAAATTTATTTTTATTCCTATCGGTCACATTTCAGGTATGTATGAAATTGTTTATTCAGCAATAATCCTAATCTTTTCACAGGGGTCTTATAAAAACATCTCAATCTTTAATGAGTTCGCAATTGAAACCCAATTAAGAGCTTTTAATACTTTTAATTATGTTAAAGTAATCCACAATGGATTTTCCAATTCCAGAACAGGTAAAAAGTTTTTGTCATGGTTTCAGTCTTCAAAGGGGCGGTCTCTCAAGACAGGTCCATTATGGCATAAAAATACAAGTTGGTACCAGGTCACAGTGGTCTCTCAAGACAGGTGGTCTCCCATGGCAGGTCTATTATAGAGTAAAACCAATCGGTGCCTGGTAGATGTGGTCTCTCAAGACAGGTGGTCTCTCAAGACAGTGGTCTCTCAAGACAGGTTTTACTGTAACACTAAAGCATTACGAGTCGCGCTGGGTTAAATTGGTTATACTTGTTTTGACTAACGATAAGCTTCTCTTAGCTGTATTACTCTTTATTGAGAACAGCAGCAGCTGTAATATAGCTTTGGAATTGTAGTGTGGGGTTTCCTTTTCCTATAGTGAAAAAGGAATTTGTCACAGTTCCAAGCTTTAGTACTACTGCACCGTCCTTACTTATCGAGCAATTCAAGTAATGCAGGTGGCGTGGGTTCGATATCATTTATTCGTCGAACAACCCCTCCCTACCAATATGTTAAGTGGCGATTACATTGCGGGATGTAATTCTCTTCCCATAAGCCTTGTATGCATTCAATTATATGCATGTCTTTGATTGCTCTCTGATTGGTGGGTGATTGTGGTCTAATGGTGACTTCAGGGGCACATCCACTCTTTAGTTGGTTTGCTTCCTGTATTTGTTCGTTCTTAAGTCATATACGAGCATTTAATTCCTGAACAGTAACTGTTTTGAGATTCCGAATTCTCTCATGAATACATTCGGTTGATATTGCTAGCCTTCGTGTGCCTGTGTGGCAGGCATGTCGGTTATCTGGACAACATTCTCCAATATGGCAATTAGTCCACTCGGGGAAGTTTACGCTCAGAGTTGTCTGCTCTGTTACGACCTAGGAGTCTATTCCTCAGGTTAAATCACATTAACGTCATTTTATTCCTTCAGTTTCCTGGTTATATTTTGCATTGCTCAGTTACACTGTTGATACAAGCTGTATACAAGCTGTATTCAGGCGAGGGTACATGCTGGATTCTGTTGGTGGCGTGCATAATATGTATTTGTCATTAAGCAGACGTATTCTTAAATCGATTCTCTTAACTGGTACAGTGCTGGAAGCCATATCTGGGCTTTATTCAGAAGCACAGTTACCACAACTTATAAAGTGGACTTATAAAGTTTTCAAAAGTGGGCGAGTGGGCTTGAACACGGAGAGGCACCTTGTTTTAGACACGCTAAAGTTTTTTTTTAAGAAAATGGTCAAATATTTGTACGTTCCAGTGATATTCGGTATTCAGTCATACCGCGGTAATTTTAAAATTCCAAAACTCGGTATCGAAAATTGAATACCGTGAAGGCCAAGTTGTGGGTATACATTCACAGAATGCTCACTGGTCTAAAAAAATACAACATTATAGGTAGCCAGTATGCACTTTGAATCTCCTTCCATTGTTATCATCTTTTCAAATATTTCTTCTGCTGATGTCAGATGGTAACATATGCCACTGGAGCTGTAAACAGAGAAAAAAACAAGCGAGCTCTCGCCCAATCAGAGGGCGAGAATTTTAGTCTTATTGGTACACGATCTGCTTAGGCCTGAAAAAAATGCGGCCGGACATTTGCAGAATGAGGTCCCCAAAGAGTGACTTTGATGATGCTATCCCATACAGTGGGCAAATTTATCCTCTGGGTACCTCTTTCTGTTTAGTTTTGAGACCCTGATTCAGATTGAGGGTCACAGAGGGTTAATTTAGTGATGCCACCCTGCTATGCAGGGTAGTATCACTAAATTCACCCTCTGGGGTGGGGGCACGGTGGCATTGCAGTAATCGGTTCTCGTCCGATCACCGAAGTTAAGCAACGTCGAGCCCGGTTAATCCTCGGATGGGTGACCGTCTGAGCGATCGATTCGGACTCCCGCGTTGTGTCTTTGGGCAAGGCACTTAACCCCGATTGTCCACATGGGGGCACGATGGTGCTGTGTACTAAGGTGTACTGCACGTCGATAGTGCACATGTCTTCAACCAATCTAACCTACGATGTTGGGGAGCTGGCAGCTGCTCGTCCTTGCTCGGTGGTTCTTTCCGGGTACTCCGGCTTCCTCCACCCGTAAAACTGTCACGGTCATGATTAGCCATTGTGCATAAGTATGTGACTTTAAACACCAATAAATAAATCAGCCCTCTGGGGGCCTCATTTTGCAGATGACAGTCTGCTTATTTTCTGGCTTGAATCTGCTGTTTCACTGTTATCTGGGCATGCAGGATGAGTCAGTGAGGGACAAAATGTGACTTGGAACACAACATAGAATAGAGAACTTTATTCTTTTGTTACCCTAAGTTATGCTTTCCTTTTTGACTCAATAGGCTTAGCAACAGATTCCAAGAACCCCTAAGTATGATCGGTGTCTTCTCACTAGACCAATTCCCTTTAGACCAATTCCCTTTAGGCCAATTCCCAAAAGACCAATTCCCCTTAGACCAACTACATACTGTTATTGATTAAGGATAATTAAGAAAACATTTATTTACTGATAAGCACTTTATTTGATAAAAAACATATTTATATGCATAACATACAAAAAATATAGGTTTATAACATTTCGGCATAGCTCAATAAATATAACATTTTACAAAAATTATAGATTTATAACATCAATACACACAAAGGATTGTGTTTGTTTTGTTATGGAAATCAGCTCAACATCAGTTTGCCACAAAACAATAAAAAGAATCACAGCCTTAACCCTTTACCTAACGTGAAAAGCAGACGACACTTGCAAAAAAAAATCTTGAATAACTAATTTTTTTAATTTTTTTTGTCTCAAAAACATAGGTTATGACCCCTCGTTGGAACGAGCTCGACGAGACAAAAAATGAAAAAAATAGTGAAAATTAATTGGCGATTTTTGAGAATAGCGCTGGCCGGTTTTGGCCGTTACATTGGGTAAAGGGTTAAAAGTGTGTGATTACTATAACAATTGTTATGAAAAATCTGCCCAACATTTATAAAATATAAAGCCAGAAAATAAGCAGTCTATCATCTGAAAAATGAGGTCCCCAGAGGGTGAATTTGGTGATGCTGCCCTGCACAGCAGGGTAGCATCACTAAATTTACCCTCTGTGAACTTCAACCTGAATCAAGGTCTCAGACATAAGCAGAAAGAGGTACACAGAGGATAAACTGGCCCACTGTATGGGATAGCATCACCCTCTGGGGACCTCATTTTGCAAATGACAGACTGCTTATTCTCAGGCTTGAATATCAAAAACATTAAATACATTTATAAATATTTATAAATATATAAAATTATTGATATAGAATTTAAAACTAGAACATATCAGTTGGTCTAAGGGGAATTGGTCTAAAGGGAATTGGTCTAGTGGGAATTGGTCTAAAGGGAATTGGTCTAGTGGGAATTGGTCTAAAGGGAATTGGTCTAGTCGGAATTGGTCTAAAGGGAATTCGTCTAGTGGGAATTGGTCTAAAGGGAATTGGTCTAAAGGGAATTGGTCTAGTGGGAATTGGTCTAGTGGGAATTGGTCTAAAGGGAATTGGTCTAGTGGGAATGAACCACATGATCAAAGGGAAGTTAGGCTGAACCAAATGGATTTAGGGTTGTCACGATTTTTTAATTTAGGAATTGATTAATCATCGCAAATAATCGATAATAATCAATTAATCATACCTAGATGACCCCCCTCACCCCCCCCCCCCCTCCTCCTCTCCCTCTCTTTGAAGTCGTTAAAAATGAAGTTTAAGTTACCTGACCAACCTCAAATAAACGACGAAGACGATCCTCTTTTAGGTACATTCAAAGCTTTGATGTTCTGAACTTTTGAACCATCAGGGTAATAGGTGTCTTCCCACTAGACCAATTCCCCTTAGATCAACTACATAGTGTTTCTGATTAAGGGTTGATTAAGGATAATTAGGAAAACAATTATTTATAACAATCTGCCCAACATCTATAAAATATCGAAAAGCCAGAAAATGAGCAGACTATCATCTGAAAAATGAGGTCCCCAGAGGGTGAATTTGGTGATGCTAACCTAGCTGAAAAATGAGGTCCCCAGAGGGTGAATTTGGTGATGCTACCCTGCACAGCAGGGTAGCATCACTAAATTTACCCTCTGTGAACCATTCTGCAAATGACAGGCTGCTTATTTTCAGGCTTGAATATCAATAGCATTAAATACATTTATAAATATTTATAAATATATCAAATTATTGATATAGAATTATTTTTAAAGTAGAACACACCAGTTGGTCTTAGGGGAATTGGTCTTTTGTGAATTGGCCTCGAGGGAGTTGGTCTACAGGGAATTGGTCTAGTGGGAATGAACCGTGTAATAATCAAGACCAGTCGTCAGTTGCGAACTACAAGTTTGCAACTGCCGACCAGTCTTTATTATTACACTGACGGTTCAAAGGTTCAGAACATCAAAGCTTTGATGTACTTGAAAGACAAATGCTTAACAGCTTCTTGAGGTTTAACATCAATGTTTTTGATCTTTTACCTTTAGCAACAATAGTTTTTTCATCCAACTTTTTATTTAAATATTAAACATCTAAAACGTGGTAAAATTTATCGATTCGTCGACGAGAAAATACTAATCGATTTCAGCGTGACCGATCGACAATCGATTAATCGAGACAGCCCTAAATGGATTTACTTACAGATATATGGCTTTTTGTGATGTGTGGTGTAGTATATACTATTGCATGTTTTTTCTAAGTTATGGGGCCTGAAGTGTTGTTTACGATATGTTCTTAACGCATGGACCGACCTGGGCATGCGCCAGTGCGTATTTGGTTCTGAAACATCAGGACCTGGCTCTTAAATCTCAGAAATAGCTTTCTCAGTTGGCGCGTAACTTCTCAGATCATATTTTGATATTCTTTCGATGGATAATCGAGAGAGACACTCTTACATGTATTATATATATGATTATCATTTATCATTGTTATAGAGTGCTTAAGTTAATACTTCAAGTCTTAATTACCAAGCATTAATCTTCACTGTGGTTTCTGATCAAGTCTTGGCTGCCTAAATAGGCAGCCAAGACTTGATCAGAAACCACAGTGAAGATTAATGTTTGCTATAGTGTACTAAATGAAAATGATGAGAGCTATTACATATTTGCAGTGTGTGTTACAAACAGCAGTGTGACTCCGTAAATTGAAATCTGGTGCATGAATTGAAAAAATAGGCTCCGAGGCTAGGGCGTATTTTAAATAGTCCTGATCGGTCCCTGTTAACGCATAGATAAAATAAACCAAAACCCTGTTTTTTCTCCGAAACCGAACCAAATACCAAAATTCAAAACCATCCTGCTTTTATTTTGAAGAATATGATCTGATAAATCAGTTCTTTGTGTTGGCTTACTTGTTCTTTATTTCTGATTTATAGTGGATTGCTGTGGAAAACATTAGATGGATGTAAAGGAGCAGTTCTTAATGCTTTAAAGTTATTTGTACTGGATCTCAGTGGGGAATTACATGCATTATCTGTTCAGCCAGACAGAATTCGCAGAGTGAACACTCAGTTTTTAATCAGTGCAAACAATAAGGTTAGTATCGTTAAGTTATGTTTATTTACTGAGTCAAAAAAGAAAGTATAAGAAATTTTGAGGAGCAATTTTTTTAGTATTATCAACTTGAATCCCAAACAAATTATTGTAAATTCATATTTCAAGTCTAACTGTATGAATGTGCATAATTTCATGTTCTTACTGTTGTCAGCGTCACATCAGGACATTGCAATTCAAACATGGGGTAAAATTAAAAGTTCACACATGCAGTCAATAGAGTGCACGTCCACCGTTTGCCTCTTGGAAGGCAAGACATTGATGGTGTACGGACCTGGTAAGTCTCTGGATGTCACCCTGTGGTATCGCGTTCCACTCCTGCCTTAGAACATTACGTAAATCTCCTAACTTCTAAAGATCATGAAGTCAGACCCGACTGTCCAATTGATTCCAAAGATGCTTGATTGGTGACAAATCTGGCAAAAGTGGGGGCCAGAGAAGAAGTTTGATGCACTGCTCCACAAGAAAGCCACGACATATGCACCACGTGACATTGGGCATTGTCTTGCTGGAATAACTGCAACCCGACGGCGTTGAACAACGGGACAACAACAGCATTAAGAATTTCATCCCCATATCACCGTCCATTCAGATTACCATTAATGAAGATCAACTGTGTTCGATGGAGCAAGGAAATTCCTGCCCAAACCATTACACTACCCCTGCCGAAATGGTAGCGCTCCCGCACGCAAGCATCAGAAAACTTTTGCCTTACTCATTGGCGATGCACTCTTGCCCTACCATCAGCACGCCACAGACAAAATCATGATTCATCACTAAAAAGAACTGTGCTCCAACGCTGCTGAGTCCAACGAACATGCTGACGTACCCATTCCATTCTGACATTACAATGACGTTGGGTAAGGATTGGTATGGACTCCTACTTTGGATGCTGTGTTCAGCAAGTCTGTTACAGACAGTTTGTGCACTGATTCTATTGTTAGTTCTACCATGAGTAACTGCGGCTGTCCTCATTGCTGGAAGGAATCGATCCTGCAAGTGAGACGTGCAGATGTGTCGGTCTTATGCTGGGGTCGTAAAAATTGGTCAACCTGAACACGGTCGGTTAGCAGTAGATCCAGTGGTTCTATACCTTCCAATGAGACGGTAAATAGTGGCCACAGTGACTCCGCTCTCAGCAGTGAGCTCATCTGGAGGTATCCCAGCCTCATGCATACCAGTGGCTGACAACCTCTGATTTTCGGTTAACTTTGCATTTTTATGTGTACCCATACTATGTATGGTACACATAATGCCGGCATCTGGGATGACCATCTGTCGTTCGTCCATCCTTTGTACGTCCGTCTGTCTGTCCGTTCGCCAGTCTGTCTGTCTGTCCATCTGTCTGTCCGGCATCCGTATCCATTTCTTTGGCATTTGATAACTTGAAAAATATTGCTTGGATTGTCAAGTTACTTTATATTTGTGTTCAGGTTACTGATGTGCCGAGCTGTATAGTTTTTGGTGTAAATCGGATAATTTGATCCTGAGATATTAACCCTTTATCCTTCAAATTGAAAATTCCTCCAATCCCTTTGGCATTCGATAACTTGAAAAATATTACTTGGATTGTCAAGTTACTTTATATTTGTGTTCAGGTTACTGATGTGCCGAGCTGTATAGGTTTTGGTGTAAATCTGTTATTTTGATCCTGAGATATTAACCCTTTATCCTTCAAATTGAAAATTCCTCCAATCCCTTTGGCATTCGATAACTTGAAAAATATTGCTTGGATTGTCAAGTTACTTTATCATTGTGTTCAGGTTACTGATGTGCTGAGTTGTATAGTTTTTGGTGTTAATCTGGTGTTAATCTGTTATTTTGATCCTGAGATATTAACCCTTTATCCTTCAAATTGAAAATTTCTCCAATCTCTCTGGCATGAGATAACTCAAAAAATATCAATCCGATTGTCATGTTACTTCATATATGTGTTCAGGTTACTGATGTGCCGAGCTGTATAGTTTTTGGTGTAAATCGGATAATTTAATCCTGAGATATTAACCCTTTATCCTTCAAATTGAAAATTCCTCCAATCCCTTTGGCATTCGATAACTTGAAAAATATTACTTGGATTGTCTAGTTACTTTATATCTGTGTTCAGGTTACTGATGTGCCGAGCTGTATAGTTTTGGGTGTAAATCTGATAATTTGATCTGGAGATATTAACCCTTTATCCTTCAAATTGAAAATTCCTCCAATCCCTTTGGCATTCGATAACTTGAAAATTATTACTTGGATTGTCAAGTTACTTTATAATTGTGTTCAGGTTACTGATGTGCCGAGCTGTATAGTTTTTGGTGTAAATCTGATAATTTAATCCTGAGATATTAACCCCCTTTATCCTTCAAATTGAAAATTCCTCCAATCCCTTTGGCATGAGATAACTCAAAAAATATCAATCCGATTGTCATGTTACTTTATATATTTATTCAGGTTACTGATGTGCTGTGCTGTGTAGTTTTTTATGTAAATCTGATAATTTGATCCGTAAATATTAACCCTTTATCCATCAAATTGGACACTTCTCCAGTCCATTTCTATATGTAACCATACCTTGTATGATGTACATAATGTTGGCATCCATGGTGGCCCTCCGTCATACAGTTTTCTACTAGTTCTATGGGTACACATCTGACGATTTCATCGGCCTATTTTTTAAAATGTTGGAAAACCAAAACTAGTGTGTTTTCTCAATAACCCATGCTCTCTAGCACAACATAATACAAAGAAAATCATCAGTCACCCATTCAATTTGACATTCTCGAGTAGCACGTGCTATTTTGAAATGCGTAGCAAAATTGTATACGTTGGGTGGACAAAAACAACATGTCATTAAACTCTTTGCACGACTTCTTGTCCACAAACATGCAACATTAGAACTATTATATTCCATCCTTTATGCTATTTTTTCACATATGTTTTTTTTATACATTCTTTTTTGACTCTGTTTATAACAAGCAGAAATGGGGAAGATGATTATTCTGTAGAATAGCAGGACTCCATGAATTAACCCTAAAGTCTTCCTACAGTCACAATCTGCCACTTCTATAGTGCCTTCAAAAAGTAGCCGTCAACTGTATTCATCCTTGAGAACTCAGTTGACAAGTTGCATTTATCTTGGCGTTGTTTTTACATCATTGTTGGTTGCCTGCATAGGCAACCAACAATGATATAAAAACATTGTAAAAATTTATCTTAGATTTAAAGGTTGGAAGTAAAAAATCAAACCTATTGTAAAAATTAATCTTAGATTTAAGGGGTTGGAAGTCAAAAATCAAGCCCTGACCTTCTTTTTTTTAGAATCATTACGTTTTTTGTTGATGGTTATGGTTGGGGAAGGGAGTGTGGTGGCTCAGTGGTTTTGTCATTGAACTTCAAACCAAAAGGTCCATTATTTGATCCCCTCCAGGGGTAACTGTGTTGTTTCCTTGGGCAAAGCACCTCATCCCGTTTGCCCATGCATGTTGGGGCACAGTACTAAGGTGTACTGCATGTCAATGATACACTTGTCTTCAGCCAGTGCTAACTTTGTTTGCACGGTGTTACTACATTGGAGAGTCAACTGCTCAGTGGTTCTCTCCAGGTACTTCAGCTTCCTTCATCTGTAAAACAGTCCTACACGATGTAACTCTGGCTGTCGAAAGTGTTGTTAAAACACCAATAAATAAATAAATATTGTGGGGGAAGAATTGGGGAACTGAGGTGGTGGGTGGAAAATCTCAAAAGGTTGTGTCATCATAACACTACAACAGTTAGGAGCTGGGGTGCTTGAATAATGCTGATGCAAGTTCTTAACTACTGTGGTGCTAGTTTACTGAGGTGTTCAGTCACGTAACTGGTAGAGTGCTGAATTATTTTAGCCATCAAAATTTGTTCATATGTCTTTGCCTTGTTACAATTTATGGGAGAGTGCCTACAGGCACTCTCCCATAAATTGTAACAAGACAAGTCCCTACAGACTAAATAGTATCACTTCTAAGATAATACAAAACACATCCACTGAGTATGAAGCCTTCAAGTTGGAGTACTTTCACCTCAGAGTAAAGCCCAAATATGGGCTTCCAGCACTCCACCAGTTAACCTGTACAAGAATGATTACAAAGTTTTTGCAGTTCCAATTTTAGCAACATGTTAAGGCCCTATAAAGTAGATCCTCTGTTTCTCAGGTAATGTTTTGTAAAAATGAATGTATGCATTGCAGGTGGTTTTTTTTTATTTTTTGAAATTATTTTTTTGCCATCAAAAGTTCATGTTCTTGGTTTGTTTCATGTTTTAGTCTGCATAGTCTGCAGAATAGCATGGGTGATGGTGTATTTCGTCCCTGGAGTGCAAGAAGGCTTTGCAATGCTAAAGCTTTGCAAAGTCTTTTTACACTCAAGGAAACATTTATCAATTTTATTACCTTGGGTAAAATATCAGACATAAAACATTTAATTTTTATTTTTTAGCTCACCTGACAGCAAGTCACTGTGAGGTATTGCCATCATTTGGCATCTGTCGTCTGTTAACTTTTGCAAACCTGGCTTCTTCTCCGCAGCCATTCAGCCAAATTCCAACATACATTGCACAAACCATCCCTGGGATATACCCTTTCTGTTTTGTTCAAATGGAGCGGCTGCCTTCTTCGGGCTCTGGGCAATGATGCCAAAGCCTAAAAATCTTTAAAAATCTTCTTCTCATGAACCACCAGAGAGATTGCCTTGATATAGGGTATGTAACAGTATTTGGTGTTGAAGATTGAAGTTTGTTCAAGAGAAGTTGCTAGACCAATATTTGGGCTCTCTGTGGGCAACTATCCATTTTGGACTCCGCCCAAAATTTCTATTTCAAGAACCGATGGGCCGATTTGAACCAAATTTGGCATAAGTGGGTCCAAGGTACTTGATTCATGCCTGAATTTTTTTTTTTTCGTTGCCCTGTGGGTACCCAAGAGGCTAAAAATAAAAAAAAATTCAAATGCCCATATTTTCCAAACTACATGGAACAGAGAACTGTTATTTGGTTTGAAGCATCATTTTAACCGGTAGAATGGATTAAAAAAAAAAGGCTGTTAGTTGTGTCAGGGTGTTCTGTAGGTGGTGTTTGAAAAAATGCTGAGTCAGCATATTTGCAAAAATTGAAACAAAACAACTTTCTTCAGAACCGCTGATCAGAATCCTTTGATATTTGGTATACAGCATCCACAGGACAGTCAAATACAAGTGTGTTCGACCACCTCGGTTCATATTTGGGCTCAACAGAGGAGCCCAAATAATTAACTTAGGGCACTATGGGGAATAAGCTTTAAAATCTTCTTCAGATCATACAGGCATATTCTTTTGATACTTGGTATACAGCATCTCTACAAGGGTCAGATTGAAGTTTGTTCAAATTGAGTCCCTGGGTAAATATTTGGGCTTCCTATGGAAGCCTGAATATTAACTTTGTGCCATATGGGGAATAATCTTTAAAAATCTTCTTCAGATCCACCAGTCAGATTCTTTTGATATTTGGTATGCAGCATCTCTAGGGGGTTAGATTCAAGTTTGTTTAAATGGAATCAATGGATGAATATTTGGGCTCTTTATTGAGCTCAATTTTTACCTTGGTGCAATATGAGAAAATTTCTTAAAAAATTTTCTTTTTCAGACCTGCTAGTGAGAATCCTTTCATATTTGGTGTGTGACATCTCTAGAGGTGTAAGATTTGAATTTGTTCAAATCGACTCCCTGAGTTAATATTTGGGCTTCCAATGGGAGCCTGATTATTAACTTGGTGGAATAGGGGGGGATATTCTTTAAAAATCTTCTTCTTCAAATCCACCGGTCAGATTCTATTGATATTTGGTATGCAGCATCTTTAGGGGGGTTAGATTCTAATTCGTTCAAATGGGATCCCTGGATGAATATTTGGGCTCTTTATTGGAGCCCAAATTTTAACTTAGTGCAATATGAGAAAATTTCTTAAAAACTCTTCTTTTTCAGACCTGCTATTGAGAATCCTTTCATATTTAGTATGTGACATCTCTCAAGGTGTAAGATTCGAATTTGTTCAAATCGAGTCCCTGGGTTAAAATTTGGGCTTCCAGTGGGAGTCTGAATATTAACTTTGTGCAATATGGGTAATAATCTTTAAAAATCGTATTCAGATCCACAAGTCAGATTCTTTTGATATTTGGTATGCAGCATCTCTAGGGGGGTTAGATTCAAGTTTGTTCAAATGGGATCCTTGGATGAATATTTGGGCTCTTTATTGGCGCCCAAATTTTAACTTAGTGCAATGTGAGAAAATTTCTTAAAAAATCTTCTTTTTCAGACTCACTAGTGAGAATCCTTTCACATGTAATATGTGACATCTCTAGAGGTGTAAGGTTCAAATTTGTTCAAATCGAGTTTCTGGGTTAATATTTGGGTTCCCCAAGGGAGCCCAAATATTTACTTAGTGCAATACGGGGAATTATCGTTTAAAATCATCTCCTTCAGATTCAGCAGTCAGATTCTTTTGATATTTGGTGTACAACACCTCTGGGAGGGTTAGATTGAAGGTTGTTCAAATCAGGTCCCTGGTTTAATATTTGGACTTTTTATTGAAGCCCAAAGTTTAACTTTGAGCACTATGAGAAAATTTCTTGAAAATTCTTCTTCTTCAGATCCACCAGTGAGAATCCTTTCATATTTGGTATGTAACATCGCTAGGGGTGTTGAATTCAAATTTTTATTTTTTTTTAAATTAAAATTTTTTTTTTTTTTTTTTTTTTTTTTTTTTGGGGGGGGGGGGGGGGGGGGGGGGGCGCTAGAGAGAACCACAGTTGTTTAAAACAAAACAAACATTTCTTTCGGTTGTTTTTTAATACTTCACAGAACAGAGTTAGCTAGGAAGCTTTCCTAGGACCAGCAGAAATGAATGGCCAAAAAAGTTGCCTTTGGTTTTGTCATAGCAAATCAAAACAATTGCTTTTGCTGCTGATCACATGCTGATACACTCGTCTGTTTTAACAATTTGAGCCAGGTGAGCGTTTTAGGATCACTTGAGCCTTTGGTTTTAAGTTTGCATTGGTTATAAAAAGAAAGCAAATGGCTGCCAAAAGGACCATGCTGGAGGGTCCGAGAAACAATTTTTTTTATCTTTTTAGGCCAAACCATTTAATTTTTAGGGTGTGCACTTGCTCTTTGGTTAGAGCAGTGGTCATGTGGATTTAAAACTGAAAGGTTGAAAATTGCACATGTAAACCTGTGGAGCAAACTACTTCCACAGTTTTAGCTGCATTTTCATAAAACATCACAAAAATGATTAACATGATGAGGAGCAGTGCAAGACATAATTTTTTTACTGATCGGATTCAAAATGGCCGACTGGTGGCCATGTTGGATTTTCTGTTTATGTAAACTTGTGGAGCAAACTACTTCCACAGTTTTAGCCGCATTTTCATGAAACTTCACAAAAATGAACAACATGATGAAGGGAAGTGCGTGACATGTTTTCCTGCTCGATTTCAAGATGGCTGAGTGGCAGCCATATTGGATTTTTTTTTTATGTAATCTCGTGGAGCTAACTACTTCTACAGTGTTAGCTGCATTTTCATGATACTTCACAAAAATGATCAACATGATGAGGGGAAGTGTGTGACATAATTCTTTTCCCGCTCGGTTTCAAGATGGCCGACTGGTGTCTATATGGGATTTTTTTCCACAGTGGGGGTATACCAGGCGACAGACCATCTCATGGTTTTGTAATTCTATCTATGATAATGTTGGAGGGGGCCTATACTGTGCTTTGCGTTGCTGTTGTTTTTAGTATAAATATCAACACTAAAACCTTGAATGGTCAAGCTGCTACTGCTATATAATGTAACAACACTGCCAATGACATGACAAAATCTCTTTAATAAGTGTGTCAGGATGGAAAAAGAAGTTACGGGGAGACATTCACAGCTAGTATTTCCAGAAATTCAGCAGACACCAACCCAAAATGTTTGTGAAATTGTGTTTTCATGTTTTCAACAGTTTTCTCTATGAAGCAACCTTATTAGATTCAGTTCTTCTGTGAATGTACGTGTGACAAGTTACTTTGTAGTGCAAACTATTTGTGTTACTGTCCACTGCTCCCATGATCTCTTCCATGTGTATTCTACATGTATCCTGTTGGGTTTCGTTTGTTCATTTGCAGATTTATTTTTTTTGTATTAGTGATTCGGTTTGCTTCTTTTCCAGGTCATGATGAGGCAGTGCACATCATATGTTGTCTGCATTTCCCCCTCCACTCCCATCAGATGTGTTTTCAAAGGCAGTAATACAATCTTCACTCGCTGTGAACTTTACAACTAGGTTTTAACATCTCTGTCACATTTGCTGACCTAACGGAGCGAATCACTGTCACATTTGCGCTTGACAAACTCAAATCGCATTGTGATTATTTGTTAAACCCCGCATGGGATTGTGAAACATGCCAAATATGATTATATTGATGTTGAGAATTAAATAATAAAGAAAACAATGTATCGCCATTTTTGTGTTGTTTATTGCTTAACCCTTTACCTAACATGAAAAGCAGACGACACTTGAATTCTTGAATAACTAATTTTTTTCATTATTTGTCTCAAAAACATAGGTTATGACCCCTCTTTGGAACGAGCTCAACGAGCTCGTTCCAATGAGGTGTCATAACCTATGTTTTTGAGACAAAAATAATTAAAATTAATTGGTGATTTTGGACAATAGCACTGGCCGGTTTTGGCCGTTACATTGGTAAAGGGGGGGGGGGGGGGCGCGGTGGCTCAGTTGGTACAGTTGCAGGCTGCAAGGCGAGAGGTCCTCGTTTCGAATCCCACCTGCAGCAACTGCATTGTCCTTAGGCAAGACACTTCACCCCCACTGCACAAATAGGGGCACGGTGGCGTTGTGTACTAAGACGTACTGCCGTCGATGGTGCACCTGTCTTCAACCAATGCTAACCCTGCTTGTGTGAAGTCAGTATGTTGGGGAGCTGACAGTTGCTTGTCGTTGCTTGGTGGTTCTCTGCGGGTACTCCGGCTTCCTCCACCCATAAAACTGTCGTGGTCATGATTAGCCATTGTGCAGAAATATGTGACCTTAAACACCGATACATAAATAAATAATAACATTGGGTAAAGGGTTAAAAGTGAAATTTACTGATTACAATTTACAATTTTTTTTTTATATTATTTGCAGCTCACTGATATCACAACGCACATAAGAGAATTTACATCTGAACGACAGAGAGATATTTCTCGTTTGTTAACACCAAGTGTGCAGGTATTTATTTACAGGTCAAGTTGTTTTTTTTAATGTAACTTTATACCATATACCAGCATGTAATTTCAAAAGATGGTGTGTCGAAAATTATGATATATGTGCCTGTCAAGGTCAAGGTCACAGGCCCTATGATAAGGTGACACTTTCTTAATGGCTGAATATTTTTCAGTGAAACTTTATACCAATATGTTATGTCAAAAGACGGTGTGCCACAAATCATAATATGGTATGTGCCCGTCAAGGTCACAGGCCCTATGATATTTATTAAGATTTAATAACACATTAACAGCCAGGGTCATATCGTGTCGGTGACATTTTACGGGTGGAGGAAGCCGGAGAGAACCACCGAGCAACTACGAGCAGCTGCCAGCTCCCCAACATCATAACTCTGCACTGCAGCACAGACAGGGTTAACTTGGTTGAAGACATGCGCACCATCGATGTGCAGTACGCCTTAGTACACAGCATCATCGTTCCCCCGTGTGGACAATCAGGGTGACATGCCTTGCCCAAGGACACAATGCGGGAGTTCGAATCGATTGTTCAGACTTTAACCCATCCTAGGACTAACCAGGCTCGACATTGCTTATTTTATTTTATTTTATTGGTGTTTAAGGTCACATACTTATGCACAATGGCTAATCGTGACCGTGACAGTTTTACGGGTGGAGGAAGCCGGAGTACCTGGAGAGAACCACCGAGCAACGACGAGCAGCTGTCAGCTCTCCAACATCGTAACTCTGAACTCTGCACCGCAGCACAGGCAGGGTTAGATTGGTTGAAGACATGCGCACCATCGATCGACATTGCTTAACTTCAGTGAACTGACGAGAACCGGTTACTGCAATGCCACCGCAGCCCCGGCCCTATGATAAGGTGAAACTTCAAAAAACTTTGACATTTCTTTGTCCAAGCAATAATTTCTTAACTGCTGAATAACGAAACTTTATACTAATCTGTAATATCAAAATACAGTGTGTCTTGAATTATAATATGGTATGTGCCTATCAAGGTCATGGTCACAAGCCATCTGATGAGGTGACACTCATAAAAACTTTGACATTTTTTTGTCCAGGTTATAATTTCTAAACCACTGAATATTTTTTTTATGAAACATTATACCAATATGTTATATCAAAAGTCAGTGTGTCCCAAATTATAATATGGTATGTGCCCATCAAGGTCACAGTCCCTGTGATAAGGCAATATCAATACGTAATATCAGAAGACTATTTATCGCGAATCATTTTTAATGATACTTTATACCAATATGTAATATCATAAGACAGGGTTCTGGCAGGTCTTGAAAAACCCTGAATAGCCTTGAATTTGAAAATCAATTTTCAAGGCCTGGAAAGTCGTTGAATTTCTCCAAAACTCCAAAAGTGGCCTGGAAAATCCTTGAAAACAATCTTTCAAAATATAAAAACCATCAAAATCTTCCTGTGATTATTGTACAACTCATTTCCACTGAAACTGTACTCTCAATTTTGGGTCGATAACCTTGAAAAACCTTGAATTTTACTTCCATGAAGCCTTGAAAAACTTTAAATCTGGCATGGACATGGCCTTGAAAAGCCTAGAATCCGCTTACTAATTAGCTGCATGATCTCTTTAACCCTTTACCTAAGTAATCGCCCGCATCCGCCCGCGTAATATGCAAATTCAGCAGTTGAAAAAATATTATTTTTAAAAAAATTTTCAACGCGGGGTCACATGATGGTTTTGTTGAAATTTTTGGAAAAATTAAAAAAAATAATATTTAAAATAATAAATTTTGATATCGTCTGCGTTGGGTAAAGGGTTAAGACAGTGTGTCGCAAATTATTATATGGTATGTGACCCTCAAGATCACAGGCCCTATGATAAGGTGACACTTTGAAAAAAATTGATATTTGTTTGTCCGGGCCATAATATCTTAACCACAGAATATTAACTCCACCTGACAGAATGTAGTGCAGCTTTTCTAAAGCTAAGTTGTGCATCATCCATCCGTCCATCTGTCCATCCAGGCTTAGCAGAGGTACATTGTGTGGTTTACAATTTAGGGTCAGTGGTAGTTGTGGGATTGGGTTAGTATAGTGGCCACTTGTGGGGTTATTTTTTGCACTGTGGGGTTAATTTTTTGACCTAGTGGGGTTAGGGTTTAACATTGGAAAAACCCCACAAGTAAGTACGTGTAAGAATGTCCATCCATCGCCTGTCCATCCATCATCAACATTTTGTTTGTGTGGTCCATATAATTTGATCTAATTGGCAGATCTTCTTCATACTTGGTACACTTATTGCTTGTGACTCAAAGGTGGGTCACGACATTGATCTAAGGTCATATCAAGGTCACAGACAGCAAAACATGGATATTGTTATACAGCCCTTGTCTGGTCCATATAACTTGGTGTGATTGACCGATCTGATTCATAGTTGGTACAATTATTACTCATGACTCAAAGGTGTGTCATGACTTTGATCCAAGGTCATATCAAGGTCGAGGTCACAGGCGGCAAAACTTATATTGCTATACAGCCCTTGTATGGTTCATATAACTCGGTATGATTGATCATATTCATAGTTGGTGCAATTATTTCTTGTGACACAAAAGTGTGTCGCGTCTTTCATCCAAGGTCATACCATCAAGGCCACAGACAAGACTTTGATATTGTTATGCAGCCCTTGTCTTGTCTGTATAATTGAATCTGTGTGACAGATCTTGTTCATACTTCACACCATTGTTACCCATAACCTAACCTTATATCACGACTTTGACCCATTGTCATATGAAGGTTAAGGTCACAAGTAACACTTGGATTCTTGTCGCTTATTCAGCTTCCCCTAAAACATGACCTTTGGTGGAGCTATCTCGGTATAGCCGACTCTTGTCTTTAGCACAAGTTACACCCTGTAGTTCTTATCCAATAATCTCGAAATTTCCTATGAAGGTTTGAGGTCATGTCTAGATGAGAACGTCCCATTTTGGTCGACCATGATGGCTGCACAAGTCCAAAACCTGAAAACCTTTATCACAGTCTACGGGTCATATTTTTGAAGGGATTTAATTGTAACTGGTAGGAGGACTCCATATAATGTCTAGATGAAAACGTCCCCTTTTGGTCGCGATCAGTCAGCCATGATGGGTGTGGGGGCCTGAAACCCGAAAACCTTTAGCACAGTCTGCAGGGCGTATTTATGAAGATTTTTTATTGTAACTTCGTAGGATAACTCTGTATAATGTCCAGATGAGAACATCCTATTTTGGTCTGGTTCAGTCTACCGTGGTGGCTGCAAGGGCACAACCTAGATTCCTTTAACACAGTATACAGCTTGCATTTATGAAGGGATTTCAATGCAGATTTGTAGGATGACACAGTATAATGTCCAGATGAGAACATCCTATTTTGGCAGTGACCAGTCAACCGTTACTACAGCCCGGTCATATTACCTAGATTCCTTTAACACTATCTACAGGTTGCCACACAGGCATGTGACCTAGATTTGTTTAGCACAGTCTTCAGTTCATATTTATGAAGCGATTTCATTGTAACTTGAAGGATAACTTGGCATGATGTCTAGATGAGACTGTCCTATTTTGGTCACGATCGGTCAGCCCTTCCCGCTCTCTGGTCACAAGACCTAGATTCTTTTAGCACTGTCTACAGGTTGTTTTTATGTGGGGATTTCATTGTAACTTGGTACAGGGTTCCCGCTGGCCTTGAAAAACCTTGAATTTTAAAATAAATTTTCAAGGCCTGGAAAGTCATTGAATTTCCTCAAAACTCCAAAAGTGGCCTTGAAAATCCTTGAAAACAATCTTTCAGAATATGAAAATCCCTTTTTTGTGATGGGCTTCATAAAATGTGGAGGCAAAAATGTCCAGGAATCGCGTCAATAACCCTGAAAAACCTTGAATTTAACTTCTATGAAGCCTTGAAAAACCTTGAATATGGGATGAAAATGGCCTTGAAAAGCCTGGAATCCACTTACTGATTAGTTGCAGGAACCCTGTGGTAGGATAACTTGGTATGATATCTAGATGAGACCGTCCCATTTTGGTCATGATCAGTCAACCATGACTGCCAAACTCATGTGACCTAGATTCCTTTAGCAAAGTCTATGAGTTATATTTATGAAGGGATTTCACTGTAACTTTGTAGGATGACTCATTTTGAAACTATTTCACTGTAACTTGTTAACTTTAGTTGACATACATTAACTATGAGGTCCACATTAACCCAGGCCTCAATTCTTTAGTACAGTCTACACCTCAAATTATTCTTAGGCCAAAAAAAAAAAAGGAATTGATTCTCAGGCACCGCCGCGTTGAAAAAAATGGCCCGCGTTGGGCCTTTTTATTTGGACCGTCATTGCAAGAAAATAGGAAACAAGGAAATTGAAAAGGGACTATTGGTTTTAAGGCCCAAAACCAACGAACAAACAGGTAAATATACACAGGCGTGTGTTAAGTGTGAGAGCCTCTGGCCTTGGCTTACATTGGGGGCGAAATTCAAGTCGCCCTTCTAAACTTCCTTGGGAGACGTGGCAGTTTACTGTATTTTCTTATGTTTTATTTTTTTAAAAACACACGCTTCCGCAAAAAACAGAAAACACGGTTGCTGTTAAAGTCCGTCACACGGCTATGAAAATAGCCTAAACTAGCCCAATTTTATATTTCTGAAAAGAATTGCAATTGCGTAGTCGTTCGAACAATTCGCCCCAACTGATAGCAACCAGCACAAAATGGCTATTTAAAAACAAAGTACCAGACAAAACAACGAATTACAGAAGACACGCATCGAGTTAATTAGAATTTATTAAAAGTTAACCACCGTTTCAAAACAAAAAAAATGTATTGGAGACAGTTCGTCCATATCGAAATTGCTTGCGGTTACGCTCTGTTCCACTGAAAAATTGGCTGCATTGAAATTCGCCCCGCAATTTGCATTGAATGTTTTTCTTTGAAAACTTGTGAAGTTTGTTGGAAGGGGGTTAAATGTAATAAGGCTACAATAGAAATCACAGGTATTTGGATGGATAAGAATGGCAGACCGTCAAAACACCAATCGCACGTGTCAGTGAAAGATGGTTGGCAGAAATTGTCAGTTTTCTGAACAGTGTGTTATTACCCAGCGCAGCCGGGAAGGGAGACAACTGAAATGTTTTGTCATTTACCAAAGAAATTAATTAACTCAAATTGTTAATAACGCTTAATTTACGAAGAATATCGAAAACTTTTTTAACTACGCTTTTCAACTCAGTTAGGGTATTCAGAAACCATGAATGACCCAGCTTCTTATATGAACTTGAAATTTATTTTAAACACTTTAAATATTTTTTTAAAAAGAATATACCTTCTGTTCCAGAGAAGAACACGCTCACCATGGGTCATACTAAAAATCAAAATAACTCACAATGATACCAATTTAATACGAGGGTGGTCAATAATATCCAGTATTCATAAAATAGTTCTGCTTTGTAAAAGTTTAAAAGTGAAGTCAGAGTTCTGTTTCTAAATACAAAAAGTGGTGATATCAGAAAATAAAGAAAAACAGTTTTAGTTTTCAATAAAATTAGTTTTATTTGTATATCATTTTACAATATGCACTTTCCATGCTTTTCAGGTAAAAACAGACATCAGAAAGTGACTTTTGCCTCTCAATCCTTTCTCACCATCTGGAAGAAATAAAAATAAAAAATAAAAATAAAATCCTCCCTCCCTCATTGATTTGAAAAAAAAATTGCCTGAGAATCAATTGATTTTTTTTTTTTGGCCTTATTGAATACATAGCAAAACGGGAACAGAAATTAACCCTTTACCCAACATAACGGCCAAAACCGGCCAGCGCTATTCTCAAAAAACACCAGTTAATTTTCAATATTTTTTTCATTTTTTGTCTCAAAAACATAGGTTAAGACCCCTCGTTGGAACGAGCTTGTCGATTTCGTTCCAATGAGGGGTCATAACCTATGTTTTTGAGACAAAAAATGAAAAACATTAGTTATTGAAGAATTATTTTTGCAAGTGTTGTCTGCTTTTCATGTTAGGTAAAGGGTTAACATATTCTCAATATTATCACAATTCATGTCTTATTTCATGATAATCCTTTCATAAACATTGAACATTATCCTTTTCATCAAACGCGACTAGGGGTGTCACGATTAATCGATTATTGATCGGTCATGGCGAAATTGATTAGTATTTTTCGTTGTCGAATAATCGGTAAATTGTATCCCATTTTAGATGTTTAATAATTAAAAGAAAATTTGATGAAAAAACTATTGTTTCTAAAGGTAAAGAGTTAAGAACATCGATGTTAAACCCCCAAGAAGACGTTGGAAGCAATTGTCTTTCAGGTACATTCATCAAAGCTTTGGTGTTCTGAACTTTTGAACCGTCAGTGTAATAATCAAGACCGGTCGGCAGTTGTGAAGTTTGCAACTGCCGACCGGTCTTGATTATTACTCTGACGGTTCAAAAGTTCAGAACATCAAAGCTTTGAATGTACCTAAAAGAGGATCGTCTTCGTTGTTTACTTGAGGTAGGTCAGCTGACTTGAACTTCATTTTTATAGACTTCAAAGAGATGGAGAGGGAAGGTCATCTAGGTACGATTAGTCGATTATCATCGATTATTTGCGACGATTAATCAATTCCTAAATTAAAAAATCGTGACAGCCCTAAATGCGACACACAGTCAAGTTGAGCTAAATGGTCATTGAGACCTTCATTCTAGTTCTCACAGTGCATTAAGATACATTTGAAATTTATGAGGTATATATTGCAGTACAAAATGACTGAATTTACATTAAGCAGCCATATTAATTACGCCATTGTCCAGCAGTACTCTTGTTTTTGGGGAGTTATGCCCCTTAGATTGAATTTCTGACTTATGGGCAGTGTCGGCACCATAACTTGAAAATCTGGTATGTGGATTCTACGTGAGAATGTCTGGGTTTGAAGACAGTCCTTCTCAAACCTTTTCTTTTTTTTCAAGGAGTTATGCCCCTTAAATTGTTTTTGTTTGAATATTCAACTTGCAGCCGGTGTCAGCACAATAAATTCAATAAACAGAGTTTTTACAAATTGGTCTGTGAGCTATACTCGAGAATGTCTCCGATGACTTCAAAAACCAGTCCCTACCTGAACTTTTGTTTGGGAATTGACTTTTTTCTGACTTGCAGGCTGTGTCAGTACGTTAACTTGGAAGAAATGTTATCCAATTTTTACCAAATTTGTCCTATCCCACTTAGATTGTTTTCTAGTTTCAGTAACTTGTTCAGATTCAACCCCTGCAAACAAAGTTGGGGGGGGAGATTTAAAAATGAGTCCTTTGCCAGCGTGCATCCATCTCTGTCTGTACATTTTATGAATGTGATAACTTGAACACTAATCCATTTTGAACTGGATTCAACGAGTACCTAATAAGAGAAAAGTCGTCATGTGTATTGTTTGTGACAACAGTTTAAAATTTCAAACATGGGTGAAGCTGTCCTCTTCATTCATAGGGAAAGAAAACACTGTGATGCCATTTTAAATAAAAATAGAACAGTGAAAGTTTGGTGACTAATTTTTTTAACCAAAGTCGGCAAATCTTATTTGAGATTTATTGGAAACCACTTGTTGTTCTGACAGTCAGTCAGTTAGCTCCTTCATGTTTTTCTGAAGTTAAGGCTAGTACAGCACACTCAGCTTCGCTATACAGTGGAACCCTGTTAATTGAATAGCCGCTTCGCCAATGAAAAATATTCAGTTAAGAGGAGTATTCAATTAACAGGGATTGTGTCCCTTTCCTGTATTCTAGAGATAAACTTACCGTATTTATTCTATTATATCTTGTTTGACAGAGCTCTGTGAGCCCTGTCAAACATGATATAATAGATTAAATGCCTGTATTGTATGTACTGAGGCCAAATAGGTCTATAAACAAAGGAAAACTAGGGCGACTCAGAGTAATTTCTCAGGGTTACTCAGTCAAGAGATATCCAGTTAAGTGGGCACCACTGTACCATATACACGGTGACGTCTAGTCTGCAAGACTACTTTATCAGCAATCAATTTCTAGAATTTGTTCATCCTTCACTTTGAAATTATGTCATAAATAAGTTACATGAGGCATTTACAGGCAGTGATGGAGCGAGAAGGGGATGCCACCTTCCAAATTTTAACTGCTCTCTCACCACCATACAACAGTGGCCAATACAAGTTTCACATAACATTGAGCCCCAGAATGGTTTCAAAGGCAGACATATGCTAAAATGACCTCAGGTTTGAAAGTATTGTTAAACAACAATAAATAAATTAATAAAAAACGTTTACATACAGGCCTGGCATTTTCAGCAGAGCGATTTTTTCGCTCGCCTACTGCTCGCCTTAAAAAAATTAAGGAGTGCGAAAACTAGTCCTCCTGGCCTTAGAAATTGGTGATTACCAAGCAGCCTATTCCTAAAGCCCACACCTTTTCAAATCGCTACTAGTGTTAGTGGTCTCTGTAAGATGGCCACCCTGCCCCTTCCACACCTCCGGGCCTTACCAAGGTCCGGAGGTGTGGGAGGGGCGGTTTAGCCGTCTCACAGAGACTACCTTGTTAGCAACACTAAATAAAATGTACAAAGCCCACAAGGCAGAATTCGTTAATAGTAAAACTTCATTTTGCCACTTTTAGCTTTTGTTAGCTTAAGGAGAGCTAATCGCTCCCCTAGGCCATGCAAGGGGAGTGATTTTCAGCCCTCCTGATTTTTAAGAATGACAGGCCTGTACATACTACATGTATTCAGCTGTACAGATGCAAATGTTGGTCCTGGAAATTTGTGATTTAGGTCCTTCAATGTCTTGGAAAAGTCCTTGAATTTCCAACCAAATTTTGGGTATTAGGGTACTTACACTAGTGTTCAACCGATGATCGGAATCGGCCACCACAATCAGCTGATTGTGGGCAATCAGATGACAGCAGCAATGGCTCACGGAACATTGGTTCAACCGATTGTTGCCAAGCATTTTTAGCTCAACTTTGGCGAAGCCAAATTTGAGCTTATGCCATGGCCCGTCGTCCGTCTGGCTGTCTGTCCGTCAACAATTGGATACGGCTCGGGCTAGAGGCCGTATTTATGAACCGATCTTTACGAAACTCCTTGGGTACCTTTGTTATCACCGTGGGACGAGAACAAGTGTTTTTGGCTCCAGTCCGAAATTCAAGATGGCCGATGGCAGCCATTTTGTCAAAATTTGGTGCAATCAGATTTTTGCACAGAACTTCCAAATGAAAGCGCTGATTTGAATAATTTTTTGTGTGAATGTTTAGTAGCATGGGATACATCACATATAATACGGGTTTTTTTCTTGTGCAGAAATTATGCAAATTAGATGAACTTTGATTTTTTCAGTGCGACTTACACACAGTAAGTACACATGTCAATACGGCTCGGGCTAGAGTCTGTATTTATGAATCGATCTTCACGAAACGTCTTGGGTACCTTTGTTATCACCTTGGGACGAGAACGAGTGTTTCTGGGTGCGGTCTAAAATTCAAGATGGCTGCCAGTGGCCATTTTGCACTGAAATTAGGTCTAATCAGTTTTTTGTACACAACTTCTATACGGCTCAGGCTAGAGGCCGTATTTATGAACCAATCTTTACGAAACTTCTTGGGTACCTTTGTTATCACCGTGGGATGAGAACGAGTGTTTTTGGGTGTGGTCCGAAATTCAAGATGGCCACCAGCAGCCATTTTGTACCAAAATTAGTGCAATCAGTCTTTTGTACAGAACTTTTGTATGAAAGTTCTGATTTTAATAAATTTTTGTATGAATGTTTAGTAACATGGACTACATCACATATAGTACGGGTTTTTTTCTCGCGCAGAAATTATGCAAATTAGACTAACTTTGATGTTTTTTGGTGTTACTTTCAGCACTGTAAGTGCAAATGCCAATACGGCTCGGGCTAGAGGCCGTATTTATGAACCGATCTTTACGAAACTCCTTGGGTACCTTTGTTATCACCGTGGGACGAGAACGAGTGTTTTTGGCTCCAGTCCGAAATTCAAGATGGCCGATGGCAGCCATTTTGTCAAAATTTGGTGCAATCAGATTTTTGCACAGAACTTCCAAATGAAAGCGCTGATTTGAATAATTTTTTGCGTGAATGTTTAGTAGCATGGGATACATCACATATAATACGGGTTTTTTTCTTGTGCAGAAATTATGCAAATTAGATGAACTTTGATTTTTTCAGTGCGACTTACACACAGTAAGTACACATGTCAATACGGCTCGGGCTAGAGTCTGTATTTATGAACCGATCTTCACGAAACGTCTTGGGTACCTTTGTTATCACCTTGGGACGAGAACGAGTGTTTCTGGGTGCGGTCTAAAATTCAAGATGGCTGCCAGTGGCCATTTTGTACTGAAATTAGGTCTAATCAGTTTTTTGTACTCAACTTCTATACGGCTCAGGCTAGAGGCCGTATTTATGAACCAATCTTTACGAAACTTCTTGGGTACCTTTGTTATCACCGTGGGATGAGAACGAGTGTTTTTGGGTGTGGTCCGAAATTCAAGATGGCCACCAGCAGCCATTTTGTACCAAAATTAGTGCAATCAGTCTTTTGTACAGAACTTCTGTATGAAAGTTCTGATTTGAATAAATTTTTGTATGAATGTTTAGGAACATGGAATACATCACATATAGTAAGGGTTTTTTTCTCGTGCAGAAATTATGCAAATTAGATGAACTTTGATTTATTCAGTGCTACATGTACTTATACACTGTAAGTGCACATGTCAATACGGCTCGGGCTAGAGGCTGTATTTATGAACCGATCTTCACAAAACTTCTTGGGTACCTTTGTTATCACCTTGGGATGAGAACGAGTGTTTCTGGGTGCGGTCCAAAATTCAAGATGGCTGCCAGTGGCCATTTTGTACCGAAATTAGGTCCAATCAGTTTTTTGTCACAACTTCTACACAGCTCATATTTGTGAACTGATCTTCATGAAACTTCTTGGGTACCTTTGTTTTCACCTTGGGACAGGAATGAGTGTGTTTTGGGGTGCCTTTGTTATCACTGTGCTATGAGAACAAATATTTTGGGGTTCAGTCAGACTCACTCTGGGACGCAAAGATTTCTTTTCTAGTTTAGCATCTGACTGTCACCCACCTTTACAATACTTTACCTATACATTTGTTACAGGCAACAGTCAGTATTTATGTACAGACCGTTACAATACTTTATATGTACCTTTGTTATCAGGTCATTACCTAGATGTTTGTCATTGCTGTGTCACATACTATACATGTACATGTCTTCGTCTTGACAAGTTGAGCTACAGTGTCATTGACACTTTCATTTTGTGATGATTCATTCGCCACATTTCATTATGCCCCCGAAAATTTTTTTCGAGGGGTATATAGTGGAGGTCTCCAGCCGTCCGTCCGTCCATATGAACATTTTGTATTATAACTCGAACATCAGTTGTCGGATTTTAATGTTCTTTGGTATGGTGATAGGGCAGCTTGGGGGAACGGATGCCCTTGTACCTAGGGTTTCGTCTGACAAATCTTACAGGAGTTATGTCCCTTATTTACTTTTTCCATCCGTCCGTACGAACATTTTGTATTATAACTCGAACATCAGTTGTCGAATTTTAATGTTCTTTGGTATGGTGATAGGACAGCTTGGGGGAACGGATGCTCTTGTACCTAGGGTTTCATCTGACAAATCTTACAGGAATTATGTCCCTTATTTACTTTTTCAATCCGTCCGTACGAACATTTTGTATTATAACTAGAACATCAGTTGTCGGATTTTAATGTTATTTGGTATGGTGATAGGGCAGCTTGGGGAAACGGATGCCCTTGTACCTAGGGTTTCATCCGACAAATCTTACAGGAGTTATGTCCCTTATTTACTTTGAAAATTGATGATTTTTTTTGTTTGGCTGAACCGATGAGTTTCAAATTTTATATGCTAATTACTCATGTCAAAGTACAGATTGATTTCAATTTGAGGTTTGTCTCGGCAATTTTTGATGCAGTTATGCCCCCTTTTTCACTTGGTAAAGATGCAAGACCAGTTCTACTTTTTCACTAGTTTGAGAATTTTTAACAAAGGTATGTACTATTCCTATTTTTGCCTCTTTCAGTTATTATTCAATATGTCACCATTCAAGTCATCTGCAATTATTTTTATAACTTTTTCTCTATTACTGACTCCTTAGTGCTGTTCTGCAATGTAGCAGCAGTGAAGCTGTTGTCTGTTGTTACAGAACATATTAACAAAATATAAGTAATAATAATTTTATTGGCACTTTGCCATTCCTTACTGTTGTTCTGCAATGTAGCAGCGGTGAAGCTGTTGTCTGATTATCCACATGTGAGTACGACTTGGCTACCTTTGTGGGCATTAGCACACGCGTTAGCATTGCTCTTGTTATCTTCTGCAATTGTTAATGTAAAATGATGTCAATGATGCCATTCAATAAAGTTGAAAAACAACCACAATGTGTATTCTTAATTTCTCTGGACAAACCATAACGAGATATACAAGTTAAACGAAATGTAAAGCTTACAATTGAGCGTACGTGCGGCAATCGCCAGTTCATACCGGAAAAAGTGAAGGTTGCACTCCATTGACTCAGGTCGCAGTCAATGACCAGCCGCATGCACTTGGGTGGTACACGTGGCACTGGTCATTTTACTGTTATTTAGTCTGTATTTTGTCTGTGTACATATAAAATTTCTCACCCACATATACCTATAAACAATTTAATGATATGATTGGGTATATTTCTCTCATAAAACGTGAATGAAGACTTGATTTATTGCATTTTAGGATTGTGCATGGATATTTTTAGGAAATTCTCTTATTAATCTTTGGCATCAGTCTTTGATCTCATTCAGGGTGATCGATGATTAACACATTTTCGACTCGAGTCATCGAAATTGAAATTAATAAAATTTCACTAAAACCATTTGCAGATAATGGAGCTTTTTTTGAAAACGCTTTTACGATTGCATATGTCATTTTCAAAATTCCGATCAGTAATCACAAAAGTGCAGGTGAAAATAAGTTGTAGCATAACTGCAATAAATGACGTATCCTGTTGCTTCTATGCTGATAATACCAAAATCTTAAATCATATTCTGGAAAGCTCAGATTCTAGTATTATCAGCGTGATAGCGGCAGAATACTTCATTTATTGCGGTTATGATACAACTTATTTTTTGACTCGTACTTTGCTATTGTCTTGGTACAGTGGAACCCTGTTAATTGAATAACCCCTTTGTCAATGAAAATCATTCAATTAACTGGAGTATTCCATTAACAGGGATTGTGTTACTTTTCTGTATTCTAGAGATAAACTTGGCATTTATTCTCTTATATCTTGTATTGGATGTACTGAAGCCAAATATGTCTATAAACAAAGGAAAACTGGGGAGAGTCATTATATTTTCTCTACAGGTTGCAGGATTTTTTTATTCAATTAACAGGAGTTTACTCTAAACCAATATTCAATTAACTGGTTAAATTTGTACTGGAGGTATGGTAAATGGTTTTGTGTTGGGAAATTATATTCAATTAACAGTGTTATTCAGTTAAGATATATCCTATTAACCCTTTACCCAACACAGATGATATCAAAATTTATCTAAATATCATTTTTTAAAATATTTTTATACTGTACCAATGACCCAGACATAGCTGGTGCTAACTCTTAAAATATAGGGCCAAACACAAATTTTGCCCCCCAATCCCCAAAATTTGCATCTAAAACCAAAGAAAACATGTCCTGAAAGGCCCTCCACACTTCGCCTCTACTGCGCATGCGCAGTGTCAAGGACGTTCCGAAATTGGCGCCATTAATCATTCTAAGTTTGGCCCTTCATCAGTTAACATCTGACTGATCTTTGTGCTTGTAAATCTCAGTTTAAATGATGCCAGACACATAAATATTAGTGAAATGGTGATTCTAAGGAGGATAGAGAAGGAGGAGAGGAAAAAAATGTGTGACAGAATATTATCAGGGCTGTAACTTAAAATTTTTTAATGAAATTATGTTAAGTTACCTATTTTCGAGGCAGCAGCCATTTTGTTGTCATTCTGATTATTTAGTTACACTGTTTTTAGCTCACCTGAGCGAAGCTCAAGGGGAGCTTAACTAATCACTTTCTGTCCGGCGTCCGTCGTCCGTCGTCGTCCGTCCGGCGTTAACTTTACATTATCGACTTCTCCTCCTAAACCACTAGCCCAATTTTATTCAAATGTTGGCTAAATGTTTATTACCTAATGCCAATTCAGATTTGTTCAAATGAAGTTGCCCCTCCTCCTGGGTGGTGCCACACCCCCAAGGGGCACCAAAATCTTTGTAAATCTTCTTCTCATGAACCAGCAGTAGCAGAGACTTGATATTTGGTGTGCAGCTTCCTTTTGAGGTGTAGACTCAGATTTGTTCAAGAGAAGTTTGTGGGGCTATACTTGACGTTGTTATGAGAGGGGCAAAATTTTTTGCCCCGCCCAAAATTTCTATTTTCCAAACCGAGAGGCTGATTTGAACCAAATTTTATGTGAGGGCTTATTGGGTCATGAGTACTTGATTTATGCAAAAAAAAATTTTCCCGCAGCCCCGTGGGAACCGCAGGAGCTAAAAATAGAAAAAATTTAAAACGCCCATATCTCCAAAACTGCACGGCACTGAGAATTTTTATTTGGTGTGCAGCTTCCTTAGGACCAACAGAAAGGATTGGTAAAAAAAAATTGCCATCGGTTTTATCATAGGGTACAGTTTCGGGACTTTGAAAAAGTGCTGAGTCAGCACTTTTTAACACTGTAGGCAATGGGAAAAACATTAAAAAATCTTCTTCTCCAGATCCAGCAGGCAGAATCTTTTGATATTTGGTATGCAACATTGTAGGGTGGATCTGATTCAAGTTTGTTCAAATCGGCCCCCTGGGTTCATATTTGGGCTCAGTATAGGAGCCCGATTTCGAACTTAGTGCATTTCAGGCAAATTTCTTAAAAAATCTTCTTCTCCAGATCCAGCAGGCAGAATCTTTTGATATTTGGTATGCAACATTGTGGGGTGGATCTGATTCAAGTTTGTTCAAATCGGCCCCCTGGGTTTATATTTGGGTTCAGTATAGGAGCCCAAATTTGAACTTACTGCATTTCAGGCAAATTTCTTTGAAAATCTTCTTCTCCAGATCCAGCAGGCAGAATCTTTTGATATTTGGTATGCAACATTGTAGGGTAGATCTGATTCAAGTTTGTTCAAATCGGCTCCCTAGATTCATATTTGGGCTCACTATAGGAGTTCGAATTCGAATTTAGTGCATTTCAGGCAAATTTCTTCAAAAATCTTCTTCTCCAGATCCAGCAGGCAGAATCTTTTGATATTTGGTATGCAATGTTGCGGGGTAGATCTGATTCAAGTTTGTTCAAATCGGCCCCCTGGATACATATTTGGGCTTACTATAGAAGCCCGAATTCGAACTTAGTGCATTTCAGGCAAATTTCTTAAAAAATCTTCTTCTCCAGATCCAGCAGGCAGAATCTTTTCATATTTGGTAAGCAACATTGTGGGGTGGATCTGATTCAAGATTGTTCAAATCGTCCCCTGGGTTAATATTTGGGCTCAGTATAGGAGCCCGATTTCGAACTTAGTGCATTTAGGCAAATTTCTTAAAAAATCTTCTTCTCCAGATCCAGAAGGCAGAATCTTTTGATATTTGGTATGCAACATTGTGGGGTGGATCTGATTCAAGTTTGTTCAAATCGGCTTCCTAGATTCATATTTGGGCTCACTATAGAAGCTCGAATTTGAACTTAGTGCATTTCATGCAAATTTCTTAAAAAATCTTCTTCTCCAGATCCAGCAGGCAGAATCTTTTCATATTTGGTAAGCAACATTGTGGGGTGGATCTGATTCAAGTTTGTTCAAATCGGCCCCCTGGGTTTATATTTGGGCTCAGTATAGGAGCCCAAATTTGAACTTAGTGCATTTCAAGCAAATTTATTAAAAAATCTTCTTCTCCAGATCCAGCAGGCAGAATCTTTTGATATTTGGTATGCAACATTGTGGGGTGGATCTGATTCAAGTTTGTTCAAATCGGCTTCCTAGATTCATATTTGGGCTCACTATAGAAGCTCGAATTCGAACTTAGTGCATTTCAGGCAAATTTCTTAAAAAATCATCTTCTCCAGATCCAGCAAGCAGAATCTTTTGATATTTGGTATGCAACATTGCGGGGTGGATCTGATTCAAGTTTGTTCAAATCAGCCCCCTGGATTCATATTTGGGCTCACTATAGAAGCTCGAATTCAAACTTAGTGCATTTCGGGCAAATTTCTTCAAAAATCTTCTTCTCCAGATCCAGCAGGCAGAATCTTTTGATATTTGGTATGCAACATTGCGGGGTGGATCTGATTCAAGTTTGTTCAAATCGGCCCCCTGGATTCATATTTGGGCTTAATATAGAAGCCCGAATTCGCACTTAGTGCATTTCAGGCAAATTTCTTCAAAAATCTTCTTCTCCAGATCCAGCAGGCAGAATCTTTTGATATTTGGTATGCAACATTGCGGGGTGGATCTGATTCAAGTTTGTTCAAATCGGCCCCCTGGATTCATATTTGGGCTTAATATAGAAGCCCGAATTCGCACTTAGTGCATTTCGGGCAAATTTATTAAAAAATCTTCTTCTCCAGATCCAGCAGGCAGAATCTTTTGATATTTGGTATGCAACATTGTGGGGTGGATCTGATTCAAGTTTGTTCAAATCAGCTTCCTAGTTTCATATTTGGGCTCACTATAGAAGCTCGAATTCGAACTTAGTGCATTTCAGGCAAATTTCTTAAAAAATCTTCTTCTCCAGATCCAGCTTCAGAATCTTTTCATATTTGGTAAGCAACATTGTGGGGTGGATCTGATTCAAGTTTGTTCAAATCGGCCCCCTGGGTTTATATTTGGGCTCCGTATAGGAGCCCAAATTTTAACTTAGTGCATTTCAGGCATATTTCTTAAAAAATCTTCTTCTCCAGATCCAGCAGGCAGAATCTTTTGATATTTGGTATGCAACATTGTAGGGTGGATCTGATTGTGATTCATGAACGTATTTATTTGTAAAGTTGATAGAATCTTAGACAAAATTTGCAGAAAAGATCTACTATAGAAGGGGAGGTATCCAGGGTGAACCGTTTACCCAAATCTAGCAGTACTAATGCATTATTCACACAAATCTTCGTTCAAATTTTATGACCCCTCATTGGAACACACGCATTCAGCTCATTCCAACAAAGGTCATATGCCATGTTTTCGAGACAAAGGAATAAAAATTTTAGTTATTCATGAAATTTTTAGGCAACTGTTGTCTGTTATTCACATTGCTTCATGAAATTTCAGTACTTTTAGAAGTTACCTCAGTAATCAAGGGTTAATTCCCCTTAATTAAATGTCGCCTCTAAAAAACAACCACTTTGCATATCTTACCTGTTTACCAGCATAACTGCCAAAACTTGTCAGCATTCTTCGCAAAAATCGCTATTCAAATTTTAATTTTTGTCTCTTAAACATACATGTACTTATCGCTTGTAAATACCCCATTGGAATGAGCTTTTTGAGCTCATTCCAATGAGAGGTCGCACACCATGCTTTTTGAGTCAAAAAAGCAATTTTTTTAGTTATTCCAGAATTTCGTACGTAAAACACAGCTTTATGACTTCACATTAAAATGAGCTCTCTAAGCTTGTTCCAATCAACATTCACGCACTATGTCTTTCACACAAAAAATAAAATTTTCCATTTATTCAGGAATTTTGTTTGCAAGAACACTCTTACCCCCCCCCCCCCCCCCCACAAACACACACACACAAACACACACACACACACACACACACACAAACACAGACACACACATCTAAAAGTTCGTCGGCAAAAAAACAGTTACTTCAATTTTTAAATGCATTATAGGAACAACTTGCCTAATCAAATTTAAATACTTTTGCATCATTCTGTATCTAGAACAAACCATTTACCATATCTTTACGCAAAATTCTCCAGCATCATTCACAAAAAAACACCATTATTTATATATTCACATTTCTGTCTCAAAAATATACCTGATCTTCCCATACCCCTATTGGAATAAGCTGTTTGAGCTTGTTCCAATGATGATAAAAAAAAATAAAATTTGTGAAAATTTTTGTTTTCTTGCATGCAAATATATACATGTAGCACATGGAAGATATCCACAGTTGGGGAGAGATGTCCAAGGCTATCTCTTCACATTCCTTGTTTGTGCTTCATGCTAAACCAGTTTGTCTGCAGAGATAAATTTGCTTTATTAAAAATCATTGGAGATTGACCACACACCAATGATTTTAAATAAAACTAATTTTAGGTAACAAATGTTGAACTTCAAACAAAATCTATCACTCAACCAGTTAATGTTGATGAGGCATGACATGGTGAAGGTGACCTAAAATACTTCTTAGAGTCACTTTGTCAGGTGAGCGATTAAGGCCACGTGGGGCCTCTTGTTTAAGTGTTTTCCTCTCTCCCTGTCCTTTAAGTCCCCCCCCCCCCCCCCTTGCTATTCTCCCATGCTTTTGGCATAGTTTTTAGCTCACCTGAGCGAAGCTCAAGGGGAGCTTTACTAATCACTTTCTGTCCGGCGTCCGTCGTCCGGCGTCGTCCGTCCGGCGTTAACTTTACATTATCGACTTCTCCTTCTAAACCACTAGCCCAATTTTATTCAAATGTTGGTTAAATGTTTATTACCTAATGCCAATTCAGATTTGTTCAAATGAAGTTGCCCCTCCTCCTGGGTGGTGCCACGCCCCCAAGGGGCACCAAAATCTTTGTAAATCTTCTTCTCATGAACCAGCAGTAGCAGAGACTTGATATTTGGTGTGCAGCTTCCTTTTGAGGTGTAGACTCAGATTTGTTCAAGAGAAGTTTGTGGGGCTATACTTGGCGTCGTTATGGGAGGGGCAAAATTTTTTGCCCCGCCCAAAATTTCTATTTTCCAAACCGAGAGGCTGATTTGAACCAAATTTTATGTGAGGGCTTATTGGGTCATGAGTACTTGATTTATGCAAAAAAAAATTTTCCCGCAGCCCCGTGGGAACCGCAGGAGCTAAAAATAGAAAAAATTTAAAACGCCCATATCTCCAAAACTGCACGGCACTGAGAATTTTTATTTGGTGTGCAGCTTCCTTAGGACCAACAGAAAGGATTGGTAAAAAAAAATTGCCATCGGTTTTATCATAGGGTACAGTTTCGGGACTTTGAAAAAGTGCTGAGTCAGCACTTTTTAACACTGTAGGCAATGGGAAAAACATTAAAAAATCTTCTTCTCCAGATCCAGCAGGCAGAATCTTTTGATATTTGGTATGCAACATTGTAGGGTGGATCTGATTCAAGTTTGTTCAAATCGGCCCCCTGGGTTCATATTTGGGCTCAGTATAGGAGCCCGATTTCGAACTTAGTGCATTTCAGGCAAATTTCTTAAAAAATCTTCTTCTCCAGATCCAGCAGGCAGAATCTTTTGATATTTGGTATGCAACATTGTGGGGTGGATCTGATTCAAGTTTGTTCAAATCGGCCCCCTGGGTTTATATTTGGGTTCAGTATAGGAGCCCAAATTTGAACTTACTGCATTTCAGGCAAATTTCTTTGAAAATCTTCTTCTCCAGATCCAGCAGGCAGAATCTTTTGATATTTGGTATGCAACATTGTAGGGTAGATCTGATTCAAGTTTGTTCAAATCGGCTCCCTAGATTCATATTTGGGCTCACTATAGGAGTTCGAATTCGAATTTAGTGCATTTCAGGCAAATTTCTTCAAAAATCTTCTTCTCCAGATCCAGCAGGCAGAATCTTTTGATATTTGGTATGCAATGTTGCGGGGTAGATCTGATTCAAGTTTGTTCAAATCGGCCCCCTGGATACATATTTGGGCTTACTATAGAAGCCCGAATTCGAACTTAGTGCATTTCAGGCAAATTTCTTAAAAAATCTTCTTCTCCAGATCCAGCAGGCAGAATCTTTTCATATTTGGTAAGCAACATTGTGGGGTGGATCTGATTCAAGATTGTTCAAATCGTCCCCTGGGTTAATATTTGGGCTCAGTATAGGAGCCCGATTTCGAACTTAGTGCATTTAGGCAAATTTCTTAAAAAATCTTCTTCTCCAGATCCAGAAGGCAGAATCTTTTGATATTTGGTATGCAACATTGTGGGGTGGATCTGATTCAAGTTTGTTCAAATCGGCTTCCTAGATTCATATTTGGGCTCACTATAGAAGCTCGAATTTGAACTTAGTGCATTTCATGCAAATTTCTTAAAAAATCTTCTTCTCCAGATCCAGCAGGCAGAATCTTTTCATATTTGGTAAGCAACATTGTGGGGTGGATCTGATTCAAGTTTGTTCAAATCGGCCCCCTGGGTTTATATTTGGGCTCAGTATAGGAGCCCAAATTTGAACTTAGTGCATTTCAAGCAAATTTATTAAAAAATCTTCTTCTCCAGATCCAGCAGGCAGAATCTTTTGATATTTGGTATGCAACATTGTGGGGTGGATCTGATTCAAGTTTGTTCAAATCGGCTTCCTAGATTCATATTTGGGCTCACTATAGAAGCTCGAATTCGAACTTAGTGCATTTCAGGCAAATTTCTTAAAAAATCATCTTCTCCAGATCCAGCAAGCAGAATCTTTTGATATTTGGTATGCAACATTGCGGGGTGGATCTGATTCAAGTTTGTTCAAATCAGCCCCCTGGATTCATATTTGGGCTCACTATAGAAGCTCGAATTCAAACTTAGTGCATTTCGGGCAAATTTCTTCAAAAATCTTCTTCTCCAGATCCAGCAGGCAGAATCTTTTGATATTTGGTATGCAACATTGCGGGGTGGATCTGATTCAAGTTTGTTCAAATCGGCCCCCTGGATTCATATTTGGGCTTAATATAGAAGCCCGAATTCGCACTTAGTGCATTTCAGGCAAATTTCTTCAAAAATCTTCTTCTCCAGATCCAGCAGGCAGAATCTTTTGATATTTGGTATGCAACATTGCGGGGTGGATCTGATTCAAGTTTGTTCAAATCGGCCCCCTGGATTCATATTTGGGCTTAATATAGAAGCCCGAATTCGCACTTAGTGCATTTCGGGCAAATTTATTAAAAAATCTTCTTCTCCAGATCCAGCAGGCAGAATCTTTTGATATTTGGTATGCAACATTGTGGGGTGGATCTGATTCAAGTTTGTTCAAATCAGCTTCCTAGTTTCATATTTGGGCTCACTATAGAAGCTCGAATTCGAACTTAGTGCATTTCAGGCAAATTTCTTAAAAAATCTTCTTCTCCAGATCCAGCTTCAGAATCTTTTCATATTTGGTAAGCAACATTGTGGGGTGGATCTGATTCAAGTTTGTTCAAATCGGCCCCCTGGGTTTATATTTGGGCTCCGTATAGGAGCCCAAATTTTAACTTAGTGCATTTCAGGCATATTTCTTAAAAAATCTTCTTCTCCAGATCCAGCAGGCAGAATCTTTTGATATTTGGTATGCAACATTGTAGGGTGGATCTGATTGTGATTCATGAACGTATTTATTTGTAAAGTTGATAGAATCTTAGACAAAATTTGCAGAAAAGATCTACTATAGAAGGGGAGGTATCCAGGGTGAACCGTTTACCCAAATCTAGCAGTACTAATGCATTATTCACACAAATCTTCGTTCAAATTTTATGACCCCTCATTGGAACACACGCATTCAGCTCATTCCAACAAAGGTCATATGCCATGTTTTCGAGACAAAGGAATAAAAATTTTAGTTATTCATGAAATTTTTAGGCAACTGTTGTCTGTTATTCACATTGCTTCATGAAATTTCAGTACTTTTAGAAGTTACCTCAGTAATCAAGGGTTAATTCCCCTTAATTAAATGTCGCCTCTAAAAAACAACCACTTTGCATATCTTACCTGTTTACCAGCATAACTGCCAAAACTTGTCAGCATTCTTCGCAAAAATCGCTATTCAAATTTTAATTTTTGTCTCTTAAACATACATGTACTTATCGCTTGTAAATACCCCATTGGAATGAGCTTTTTGAGCTCATTCCAATGAGAGGTCGCACACCATGCTTTTTGAGTCAAAAAAGCAATTTTTTTAGTTATTCCAGAATTTCGTACGTAAAACACAGCTTTATGACTTCACATTAAAATGAGCTCTCTAAGCTTGTTCCAATCAACATTCACGCACTATGTCTTTCACACAAAAAATAAAATTTTCCATTTATTCAGGAATTTTGTTTGCAAGAACACTCTTACCCCCCCCCCCCCCCCCACAAACACACACACACAAACACACACACACACACACACACACACAAACACAGACACACACATCTAAAAGTTCGTCGGCAAAAAAACAGTTACTTCAATTTTTAAATGCATTATAGGAACAACTTGCCTAATCAAATTTAAATACTTTTGCATCATTCTGTATCTAGAACAAACCATTTACCATATCTTTACGCAAAATTCTCCAGCATCATTCACAAAAAAACACCATTATTTATATATTCACATTTCTGTCTCAAAAATATACCTGATCTTCCCATACCCCTATTGGAATAAGCTGTTTGAGCTTGTTCCAATGATGATAAAAAAAAATAAAATTTGTGAAAATTTTTGTTTTCTTGCATGCAAATATATACATGTAGCACATGGAAGATATCCACAGTTGGGGAGAGATGTCCAAGGCTATCTCTTCACATTCCTTGTTTGTGCTTCATGCTAAACCAGTTTGTCTGCAGAGATAAATTTGCTTTATTAAAAATCATTGGAGATTGACCACACACCAATGATTTTAAATAAAACTAATTTTAGGTAACAAATGTTGAACTTCAAACAAAATCTATCACTCAACCAGTTAATGTTGATGAGGCATGACATGGTGAAGGTGACCTAAAATACTTCTTAGAGTCACTTTGTCAGGTGAGCGATTAAGGCCACGTGGGGCCTCTTGTTTAAGTGTTTTCCTCTCTCCCTGTCCTTTAAGTCCCCCCCCCCCCCCCCCTTGCTATTCTCCCATGCTTTTGGCATAGTTTTTAGCTCACCTGAGCGAAGCTCAAGGGGAGCTTTACTAATCACTTTCTGTCCGGCGTCCGTCGTCCGGCGTCGTCCGTCCGGCGTTAACTTTACATTATCGACTTCTCCTTCTAAACCACTAGCCCAATTTTATTCAAATGTTGGTTAAATGTTTATTACCTAATGCCAATTCAGATTTGTTCAAATGAAGTTGCCCCTCCTCCTGGGTGGTGCCACGCCCCCAAGGGGCACCAAAATCTTTGTAAATCTTCTTCTCATGAACCAGCAGTAGCAGAGACTTGATATTTGGTGTGCAGCTTCCTTTTGAGGTGTAGACTCAGATTTGTTCAAGAGAAGTTTGTGGGGCTATACTTGGCGTCGTTATGGGAGGGGCAAAATTTTTTGCCCCGCCCAAAATTTCTATTTTCCAAACCGAGAGGCTGATTTGAACCAAATTTTATGTGAGGGCTTATTGGGTCATGAGTACTTGATTTATGCAAAAAAAAATTTTCCCGCAGCCCCGTGGGAACCGCAGGAGCTAAAAATAGAAAAAATTTAAAACGCCCATATCTCCAAAACTGCACGGCACTGAGAATTTTTATTTGGTGTGCAGCTTCCTTAGGACCAACAGAAAGGATTGGTAAAAAAAAATTGCCATCGGTTTTATCATAGGGTACAGTTTCGGGACTTTGAAAAAGTGCTGAGTCAGCACTTTTTAACACTGTAGGCAATGGGAAAAACATTAAAAAATCTTCTTCTCCAGATCCAGCAGGCAGAATCTTTTGATATTTGGTATGCAACATTGTAGGGTGGATCTGATTCAAGTTTGTTCAAATCGGCCCCCTGGGTTCATATTTGGGCTCAGTATAGGAGCCTGATTTCGAACTTAGTGCATTTCAGGCAAATTTCTTAAAAAATCTTCTTCTCCAGATCCAGCAGGCAGAATCTTTTGATATTTGGTATGCAACATTGTGGGGTGGATCTGATTCAAGTTTGTTCAAATCGGCCCTCTGGGTTTATATTTGGGCTCAGTATAGGAGCCCAAATTTGAACTTACTGCATTTCAGGCAAATTTCTTTGAAAATCTTCTTCTCCAGATCCAGCAGGCAGAATCTTTTGATATTTGGCATGCAACATTGTAGGGTGGATCTGATTCAAGTTTGTTTAAATCGGCTCCCTAGATTCATATTTGGGCTCACTATAGGAGCTTGAATTCGAACTTAGTGCATTTCAGGCACATTTCTTCAAAAATCTTCTTCTCCAGATCCAGCAGGCAGAATCTTTTGATATTTGGTATGCAACGTTGCGGGGTAGATCTGATTCAAGTTTGTTCAAATCGGCCCCCTGGATTTATATTTGGGCTTACTATAGAAGCCCGAATTCGAACTTAGTGCATTTCAGGCAAATTTCTTAAAAAATCTTCTTCTCCAGATCCAGCAGGCAGAATCTTTTCATATTTGGTAAGCAACATTGTGGGGTGGATCTGATTCAAGTTTGTTCAAATCGGATCCCTGGGTTAATATTTGGGCTCAGTATAGGAGCCCAATTTCGAACTTAGTGCATTTCAGGCAAATTTCTTAAAAAATCTTCTTCTCCAGATCCAGCAGGCAGAATCTTTAGATATTTGGTATGCAACATTGTAGGGTGGATCTGATTCAAGTTTGTTCAAATCGGCCCCCTGGGTTCATATTTGGGCTCAGTATAGAAGCCCGATTTCGAACTTAGTGCATTTAGGCAAATTTCTTAAAAAATCTTCTTCTCCAGATCCAGCAGGCAGAATCTTTTGATATTAGGTATGCAACATTGTGGGGTGGATCTGATTCAAGTTTGTTCAAATCGGCTTCCTAGATTCATATTTGGGCTCACTATAGAAGCTCGAATTTGAACTTAGTGCATTTCATGCAAATTTCTTAAAAAATCTTCTTCTCCAGATCCAGCAGGCAGAATCTTTTCATATTTGGTAAGCAACATTGTGGGGTGGATCTGATTCAAGTTTGTTCAAATCGGCCCCCTGGGTTTATATTTGGGCTCAGTATAGGAGCCCAAATTTGAACTTAGTGCATTTCAAGCAAATTTATTAAAAAATCTTCTTCTCCAGATCCAGCAGGCAGAATCTTTTGATATTTGGTATGCAACATTGTGGGGTGGATCTGATTCAAGTTTGTTCAAATCGGCCCCCTGGATTCATATTTGGGCTCACTATAGAAGCTCGAATTCGAACTTAGTGCATTTCAGGCAAATTTCTTAAAACATTTTCTTCTCCAGATCCAGCAGGCAGAATCTTTTGATATTTGGTATGCAACATTGTGGGATGGATCTGATGCAAATTTGTTCAAATCGGCTCCTTAGATTCATATTTGGGCTTACTATAGAAGCTCGAATTCGAACTTAGTGCATTTCAGACAAATTTCTTAAAAAATCATCTTCTCCAGATCCAGCAGGCAGAATCTTTTGATATTTGGTATGCAACATTGCGGGGTGGATCTGATTCAAGTTTGTTCAAATCGGCCCCCTGGATTCATATTTGGGCTCACTATAGAAGCTCGAATTCAAACTTAGTGCATTTCGGGCAAATTTCTTCAAAAATCTTCTTCTCCAGATCCAGCAGGCAGAATCTTTTGATATTTGGTATGCAACATTGCGGGGTGGATCTGATTCAAGTTTGTTCAAATCGGCCCCCTGGATTCATATTTGGGCTTAATATAGAAGCCTGAATTCGCACTTAGTGCATTTCGGGCAAATTTATTAAAAAATCTTCTTCTCCAGATCCAGCAGGCAGAATCTTTTGATATTTGGTATGCAACATTGTGGGGTGGGTCTGATTCAAGTTTGTTCAAATCGGCTTCCTAGTTTCATATTTGGGCTCACTATAGAAGCTCGAATTCGAACTTAGTGCATTTCAGGCAAATTTCTTAAAAAATCTTCTTCTCCAGATCCAGCTTCAGAATGTTTTCATATTTGGTAAGCAACATTGTGGGGTGGATCTGATTCAAGTTTGTTCAAATCGGCCCCCTGGGTTTATATTTGGGCTCCGTATAGGAGCCCAAATTTTAACTTAGTGCATTTCAGGCATATTTCTTAAAAAAATCTTCTTCTCCAGATCCAGCAGGCAGAATCTTTTGATATTTGGTATGCAACATTGTGGGGTGGATCTGATTGTGATTCATGAACATATTTATTTGTAAAGTTGATAGAATCTTAGACAAAATTTGCAGAAAAGATCTACTATAGAAGGGGTGGTATCCAGGGTGAACCGTTTACCCAATTCTAGCAGTACTAATGCATTATTCACACAAATCTCCGTTCAAATTTTATGACCCCTCATTGGAACACACGCATTCAGCTCATTCCAACAAAGGTCATATGCCATGTTTTCGAGACAAAAGAATAAAAATTTTAGTTATTCATTAAATTTTTAGGCAACTGTTGTCTGTTATTCACATTGCTTCATGAAATTTCAGTACTTTTAGAAGTTACCTCAGTAATAAAGGGTTAATTCCCCTTAATTAAATGTCGCCTCTAAAAAACAACCACTTTGCATATCTTACCTTTTTACCAGCATAACTGCCAAAACTTGTCAGCATTCTTCGCAAAAATCGCTATTCAAATTTTAATTTTTGTCTCTTAAACATACATGTACTTATCGCTTGTAAATACCCCATTGGAATGAGCTTTTTGAGCTCATTCCAATGAGAGGTCGCACACCATGCTTTTTGAGTCAAAAAAGCAATTTTTTAGTTATTCCAGAATTTCGTACGTAAAACACAGCTTTATGACTTCACATTAAAATGAGCTCTCTAAGCTTGTTCCAATCAACATTCACGCACTATGTCTTTCACACAAAAAATAAAATTTTCCATTTATTCAGGAATTTTGTTTGCAAGAACACTCTTACCCCCCCCCCCCCCCCTCCCCCCCCACACACACACACACACACACACACACACACAGACACACACATCTAAAAGTTCGGCAGCAAAAAAACAGTTACTTCAATTTTTAAATGCATTATAGGAACAACTTGCCTAATCAAATTTAAATACTTTTGCATCATTCTGTATCGAGAACAAACCATTTACCATATCTTTACGCAAAATTCTCCAGCATCATTCACAAAAAAACACCATTATTTATATATTCACATTTCTGTCTCAAAGTATACCTGATCTTCCCATACCCCTATTGGAATAAGCTGTTTGAGCTTGTTCCAATGATGATAAAAAAAACTAATATTTTGGAAAATTTGTGAAAATTTTTGTTTTCTTGCATGCAAATATGTACATGTAGCACATGGAAGATATCCACAGTTGGGGAGAGATGTCCAAGGCTATCTCTTCACATTCCTTGTTTGTGCTTCATGCTAAACCAGTTTGTCTGCAGAGATAAATTTGCTTTATTAAAAATCATTGGAGATTGGCCACACACCAATGATTTTAAATAAAACTAATTTTAGGTAACAAATGTTGAACTTCAAACAAAATCTATCACTCAACCAGTTAATGTTGATGAGGCATGACATGGTGAAGGTGACCTAAAATACTTCTTAGAGTCACTTTGTCAGGTGAGCGATTAAGGCCACGTGGGGCCTCTTGTTGTAATTATTATTACTAAATTTTTCTTGGGAGTTTTAGCTGAATAACAGAATGAATTCTGTTCTTTTCCCCATGTTTACGTCTTCACCTACGGGTGGTTAGGCATTGTGTTCTGCATCTACCATCTGATGTTCTGCAGTTTCTTCCCTGGAAGTCTCAGTTTTGCATCAGATAGTGTGTTTTTGGTAACTGATTTCGGGCCTGGGTGCCTGGAGTCTTATTTTAGTGTTTTTACACTTATTGTTTACATTTACAACAGCCCTCTGTGTGAGGGGGGGATTTCTGGAAAATAATATTTTGATGTTATTTTAATCATAACTAGATACATTATTATTGTTCGTAAGTGTTGAATAAATTGTTTAAAATATTTTTAAAATTTTTGTCCACACTTAGGCTTGGGATCCATTGGGGCTCAACGTTACTTTTCAGAAACTTGGGCTGTTCTGAAAAAATATTTTGATTTCAATTATTTTTTCTATATTAATGGATCATATTATTATTATGTATTTTGATTGCCAGGGGTTAGTGCGAGTACCAGGACTTGTTTTCTTTTCACATTGAAAGGATATTGATCAATTGTAATAAGAGGAAGTCTTCCTCTGACTTTATAATCATTCTATATGTGGTCAGTGTACTCGCATTAACTCCTGTTCTGTATCGTATGATTTCGATGACAATATGGGAAGCGTATGTCACGGTATGTTATTGGGGAATTGGACACTCCGGTCCTTTCCCCGCAGGGTCACTCTACTTTATCAATTTCTATTTCAGACGATCAAGATTAGGGTGATGTATCTGTGATGTCTTCCAACAGTGTGCCTCCGTCGTCACAATTAATGAAGGGCTAGCGGAAAAGTGCTCATGTAAATACGCCAATTGCCTAAGAGGACCCTAGTAGGTTCGACGGCCTTTGACGTCCGCTAGCTTGCCCGGTGTAGCGTCCATTCATCGAATGGTTCGGCAGCCGGGTTCGTCCGTTGCGGTCTAGAAGGAATTTTGGGGTGATGCGAGCACTATAAATCAACCTAATGCACACCCAGTGACGGCGGATCGGAGGGAGAACGGAGGAAGCCTTTTAGTCCGGTTCATAGCTCGTTCCGGTCCATCCGGACGGCAAGCGAGAGAGGCCCCTCTCTCGTTCAACAACATCTGGCCCCAGATGTTGTGGTACAAAATGTTTCGCATTCGGAGCATACGTCCGTCGCTCGGGACGCTCCGACATATAGTCAGTCCGGAGTAGACTGTCAATAAGGCTTCCTCATTCTCATAGTTGCGCACACGACCGCTCTTGGCTACGTGACCACGGATATCCAGTCAGCTTCGCCAGTCAGAGATTCATCGGCGACCAGGTCACACCATCCGGTAGCCAGGGACACGAGGCCTGCAGACTCCGGACGTTCGCATAGGAAGTGTGCGGGAGTCAACGTACACGGAGCTTCCGGCGGCAATGCATCGTAAGACCGCTACTGCACAGGCCTCGGGAACGGACGTGCTTTCCTAAATAGCACAGTTTATCGCAGCATCCCAGTATCAACTGAATCTGTCGCATATTTTTTATCCGACGATGCTGGGTCGGGACACTCTGCGGAAGTGGGTACGGACGTCCGAAAATTTCATCCGGTCCGACGGGATACCGAAAGGGATTTGGAGGATTTCGAGCTTTCCCTTTCGGAACAACATATGCTGTTGTGTATGTCATCTGACTTGGTCTTCTACAGCTTCTTTCGTCGGACCAGAATGCTGCGATGCCGGATAAGAAACTGATAGCGTCGGTGGACTTAGAAATTTTTGGTTCGGTTCAGGGACATCGTCCCTCAGTTCCGACATAGTCCAATAATGTCACACAAACTTTCGAATTATTGAACGACGCTATATATATTATTATTTTATGCTTGCTATAACCAAGCATTTCTGGTTTCTTGTTCGCAAAGTTACGAAGATGTCTTTCAAAAGTGTGCCTCTGTCGTCATAGTTAATGAAGAGCTAGCGGCAATAAGTGCTCATGGAATATGTCTATCGCCTACGGAGTGACATTCGCTAGCTCACCCGGTGTAGCGTACATTCATCGAATGGTTCGGCTGCCGGGTTCGTCCGTTGCGGTCTAGGAAGGAGATTTGGGTGATGCGAGCACTTTAATTACTTTAGTACTCACCCACTGACGGCAGATTGAGGACAGATCGGAGGAAGCCTGTTAGTCCGGTTCCTGGCTTGTCCAGGTCCGTCCGGGCTGTGAGCGAGAGAGGTCCCTCTCTCGTCCAACAACATAGGGGACCGCATGTTGTGGTTCAGATATTTTACATTCGGAGCATATGTCTGTCGGTCGGGACGCTCTGTTATATTGACAGTCCGAGAGGCTGTCCTTAATGCTTCCTCATCCTCACAGCAGGGCACACGACCGCACATTGGCTACGTGACCTCGAGTATCCGATCAGTTTCATCATTCAGTGATTCCACGGCGAATTGGTCGCGCCATCCGGTAGCCAAGGGACATGAGGCCTATACACTCCGTTCGCTCGCATATTGGTAGTATGCACGGGGTAACGATCACGGAGCTTCCAGCGGCAATGCATTGTAGGACCGCTTCTCCTCAGGCCTTAGTGACGGACGTGCTATCCGAGTTAGCACAGTTGTTTCGCAGCATCCCAGCAATTGACAGTTTCTTGGTCGAATCAGGAATTATCCGACGGCGCTGGGTCGGTGCGGTCCGCGGTTGCATCAGGTACGGACGACCGAAAGCTTTATAGGGTCCGACAGGATGGCGAAAGGGATTCGAAAGATTTCAAGTTTTCCCTTTAGTATCTATCGGAAGCTGCCTTTCATATCTTCTGGCATTTCTTCCAGTGATTGTTATTTCGGACTTCATTGCTGCGATCTTGGATAAGAGACTTATAGCGTCATTGGACTCGGATTTTTCGATCGGTTCAGGGACATTGTCCCTGACTTACCGACGCAGTCCAATAATGTCATTACAACATGTGTTTTATTTTTCGACGCTATATATACATACAAGCCTGCTACCAAGCATGATAGTTTAGTTTCTTGTCCGCGTTGCTCATTTCTGCCGTTTTATCATTTATACGAGTAGTTTATTTTGGCAGGGCAGGGCATACCGAGAGTTCATATGCGTCTAGACGGTGTGGTTAAAGACTGGAAATATTCTTTTTCGCCGTTTATGTCTTTTCCAACTTCAATGTTGGAAACGACATGATGTATTGTAGACTTAACTTAGACGCTTTATCATACGTAATCCGCCTTATTGAGGCGTTATCATTACGTCTTCAAGAAAAGATTTACGGGATATTATTCTCAATGTAATTTCTTTTGAGGGCAGTAGTTTGTTCACGTATAACTCCGCCCTTCAGTGGCTGATTGGAGTTGGTTAGACGTGACTCAGCCCTAGCTACATCCACACGCATGGATAGTAAGGTTAAGAACTCTCTCAGAGTCGCTTCGTTCTCGGAGGAGCTTCTCTTCGACGGCAACTTTTCGGCAATTCATGAATTGCTCGATTTACACGTTCTCTTGTCTATCTAGTGTTACAAGAGATTCAGACTGGGGCAAACATTCGGTGGTTGACTCAGAGAGTGCCACCGCAGTTGCCGGACCCGAGTGTGGCTGTTATGACGGTTGCCAGTCAAACAGATTGGGATATAATTCTGATCCCAACGGATTCGAAGTGCCAGGGTCTTTGGGTTCCGCAGTCTCTTAGCAACCAATTTTCTTCCACGGAATAATGGTTTTTAGGCTTGCTTTATGTCATTGCATGAACATTATTCAGAAACGCATGCCCAAATCCTGTCCTTTAATTCGACAGTAGTGGCGTATCTCCGGAACCAGGGAGGCACTCTTTCGTTTCCGTTATTCAATTTAATGGAAAGAATCCGTCTGTTGGTTATAGTACACCAAGTTCTGTTTTGGTCCGTCATATTCCGGGTCGTCTGATTGTTTTACCGGACTCCCGTTCTCTTACGGGTCGCTTGTTGCTGTCAGAATGGACTCTCAACAAACAAGTATTCAATCAGATTTGCTATCTATGGGAGCGCCCAATGATGATTTATTTACGACACAGCTTGCTAATAAATTGCAGACGTATGTGTTGGCTTGTCCAGATCTCTGAGCTAATGTTGTTAACGCTCTATTGATCTATAGGACGGAATGATAGGATACGCGTATCCTTCGGTGCTGTTGTTTCAGCAGGTATTGCTAAGATAAACAACCACAATACATTTCTGTTGATAGCATCTCTATCTTCACAGAGATCATGGTTAATTTACTCTCTTGTCTACTGTGGGTTTTAACATGAAATCTTCCTCAATGTGAGGATCTTTTTTCACTGGGTAAATCATGTCATCTTTATCACAACCCGCAAGGTCGCAACCTTCATGTATTCCGTTGTATGGTCCGTATTGCATTGTAAGCATTGTACTGGACGAGCTTTGGACGCGATTTCTTACTATAGGAGATCCTCTTCTTCGCTATTCTATGCGGCTAAAGTGGAGGCTCTTCCGTCGTTGGTGTAGGGATCATTATGTTCATATTGTTGATCCCTCCATACTACTCATTGCAATTTTTTAGTATACTTGTTTCACAAGATCTACTGCATCCTGTTATTATTAAAGTTATAGGTTTATGTTACCTCATACCTATGCACTCTACAATAGTTTACAATGGAGTCTTATGTCTCTTTATCTAAGTCAGTTAGTAACTTTTTGATAAATAGACTTAGAATCTTTAGATTAAATTCCTATATGGAATTTAACTTCAGTTCTTATTTAGCTAAGTAATCATTTGAGCCTCTGGAAACAGTAGTTTTCAAATTCTGACCTTTTAGACAGTAATTCTGTTGGTTTCTCTTTTACTGTAGAGTCAGTGAGTTTCATGTACTATCGATGGATGATTTTCACTTTTGTAGTTTCGGAATCACTACTTCCGTTATTATTTAGGTTGGATTTTTGCATAAGAGTTAGGCTCCTAATATCCGGAACCTATTGTTTTTAAGGTCCTTCCGTCTTCGTACGGGCATAGGCCTTTACTCTTTCCGGGTAGAGTTTATGTATTTATAAACAGATATCTGTTTATTACTATGGGCGTAAGCTTCTTCTGTCTTTGATGCCTAGTAGAAGGACGTTACGCTCCATTCTATTGTTAATGGATTCTATTAACTATCGGTACTGCTTATGGTATATCATTGACTTAGCAGTTGTGCTTAAGATTTCGGCTCATGAAGTAAGAGTTCTTCTACATCTTGGGCTTACATTAATAGTGTCGCTATTATAGATTTTTGAAGGCCGCTCATTGCGCTCAGCCATCCACATTCATGAATTTTTATCTCAGAAATATTGAGTCCATTTCTGGAGGCCTCTATTATTGTTAGGTCTATTATCTATTGCTCAGAATGTCATTCACTTAACAGTTGCTACTATAGTTAGGTAGGCTGTCTGTTTCGGCAGTGTCTCCGTTCTGCTGCCCTCTTCGCTCTGGGCTATTTGACCCAGGGCAAGAAAAAGGGGGGGGGGGGGGGGGGGGGGTGTTCCCTTGGGTCACCTGTTTTACTATGAAAACAAGGGGATACCTCCTCCGGAGTTAGTAATTCTGAGCTGTTAGTGGGATAGTTGTTTAGTGAGAAGTTTAGGTTTTTAAAATTCATTCAAGTCTTAGTTTTTAAAGTATAGCTTTTGATTATTGCATATGTCAACGGACATGATTATGCAATCCTCAGACACTTTGAGGAGTATAAGAGTCTCTATTCTCTAGACTTACTTTATTTATTGGCTTACTTTAAAAATTATTAGTATAAGGATTATATTGGATATTAATAGAGTACATGGATGTATGAAGCTCAATTTTGGAAGGTGTTGTATCTTTCTAATTTATCATAAATAAGAAAGATACATGTAAGACCTATTACTTCTTTTTCCCTACAGGGGATGACTCTATTTTATATTATTGAGCGTATTCCATTTTGCTCTATGTCCTGGGCCCTCCAGCCTTTTTACTATTCAGCTATGTCTGGGTCATTGGTACAGTATAAAAATGTTAAAAAATTTATAGTAATTTCTATATTTTTTATACTTACCAATGACCCAGACGGGGATGGCCCTCCCAGGAGTTGGGAACTCTTGCCTCCCCGCTGAGTACATAGCGCTTACCAGGCACTGGTTTTTAGAATGATTAATGGCGCCAATTTCGGAACGTCCTTGACACTGCGCATGCGCAGTAGAGGCGAAGTGTGGAGGGCCTTTCAGGACATGTTTTCTTTGGTTTTAGATGCAAATTTTGGGGATTGGGGGGCAAAATTTGTGTTTGGTCCTATATTTTAAGAGTTAGCACCAGCTATGTCTGGGTCATTGGTAAGTATAAAAAATATAGAAATTACTATAAATTTTTTAACTTTTCAAAAATTTTTAACAAAACCATATCATGTGGCCCCTTGTTGGAACAAGCTCGTTCCAACGAGGGGTCACATGATATGGTTTTATTGAAATTTTTTGAAATATATTTTTTCAACTGCTGAATTTGCATATTACGTGGAAGGATGTGGCTGATTCGTTAGGTAAAGGGTTAAGTGGGCTCCACTGTAATAAACCAGCTTGGAAGTGTTTTCATAGAATGCCAACATACTCCAAACCTGTGTGTTTGGGGTTGTGGGAATGTGTGTGTATGTGTGCCAATAGAGATATGGATACATTGTTTTAATATATTTCGCCATAAAATTTCTTCAGAATAAAAAAGAGGTTCTGGGTGGAAATAGATTTCTTGTATGTATATATATCTTCAGTGTAATAAATAAAACGAATCCATTCAAATACATCATTGTTTTTTTTACTCCCAAACTGGAAAAAATGCATTTGTGAAAAAAATAGTTCTGCTATTAATAGACACACTGAGCTGTAGAATGTGTGAAAAGATGACATAATCATGCATAACAACTGGGGTCCAATAGGAGATAACCCGGAGACCCCAGGAAGTGAAGCAGTGGTGCTTGTTTACTGTGGTAAACAAGCTCCGTTTCACTGGTAAAATAGGACCCAGTCACTAATGCTTGGGGTGCGAGTCCTCTAAAATAGGCAACATGGGGTATAAACGATTGACTGACCTTGACTTTATCTCCATGTTGTGGTCATGATTAGCCATTGTGCAGAGGTATGTGACCTTAAACAACAATAAATATAAATATTATACCCCCTGCAAACAAAGTTTGGAGGGGTTATATAGGAATCGCCCTCTCCGTCCGTCCATCCGTCCGTCTATCCATCCTTATAAGTGCAACTCCTCCTAAACCATTTGAAGAATTTTCATGAAACTTTACACAATGGAAGAACTCCATATGAAGATGTGCATGAAGCAATATAATTCTGTTCTGACATTTCCAAGGGGAGATAATCAAACTTATCATTTCAATTGCTACATCATATGGTTGTGTCCTCGTAAGCGCAACAACTGAGGCATGGGGGGTATCACTTTCTGAGCTTGCTCACAGTACCTCTAGTTAATATAGGGACTGTAGATGACATGATGCCAGGGCATGTAATTAGAATAACCATTCACAGGGTTTGTTTGCAACATTAAACCTTCCACACAATGGTGCTCTCCATTGGAATCCCGGGAAGTGAAGCAGTGTTTGTTTACTGTGATAAACAAGCTCTGTTCTAATGGTAAAATAGGATCCAGTAACAAATGCCTGGGTCTAAAATGGACAACGTGAGTATAAACGATTGGCTGGACTTGACTTTATGTTCATGTTGTGGTCACGATTAGTCATGGTGTAGACCTTAAACACCAGTAAATTAATAACTCTGGTATAGCAACAACAAAATTTCAAATTTTTCGCCTAATGCCTATAATAATGGGTTCTGTATTAACCCTTTACAAAACATGAAAAGCAGACAACACTTGAAAACAAAATTCTTGAATAATGAATTTTGTTCATTTTTGTCTCAAAAACATAGGTTATGACCCCTCAATGGAACGAGCTTGACAAAGAGTGGTCATAACCTATGTTTTTAGCTCAACTTTGGCGAAGCCAAATTTGAGCTCATGCCATGGTCCGTCTCTCCGTCAACAATTGGATATGGCTCGGGCTAGAGGCTGTATTTATGAACCGATCTTTACGAAACTTCTTGGGTACCTTTGTTATTAGCGTGGGATGAGAACAAGTGTTTTTGGGTGTGGTCCAAAATTCAAGATGGCCACCAGCAGCCATTTTGTATCGAAATTAGTGCAATCAGTCTTTTGTACAGAACTTCCATATGAAAGCTCCGATTTGAATAAATTTTTGTATGAATGTTTAGTAACATGGAATACATCACATATAGTACGGGTTTTTTTCTCGTGCACAAATTATGCAAATTAGATGAACTTTGATTTATTCAGTGCTACTTATACACTGTAAGTGCACATGTCAATACGGCTCGGGCTAGAGGCTGTATTTATGAACCGATCTTCACAAAACTTCTTGGGTATCTTTGTTATCACCTTGGGACGAGAACGAGTGTTTCTGGGTGCGGTCCAAAATTCAAGATGGCTGCCAGTGGCCATTTTGTACCGAAATTAGGTCCAATCAGGTTTTTGTCACAACTTCTACACAGCTCATATTTGTGAACTGATCTTCACGAAACTTCTTGGGTACCTTTGTTTTCACCTTGGGACAGGAATGAGTGTGTTTTGGGGTGCCTTTGTTATCACTGTGCTATGAGAACAAATATTTTGAGGTTCAGTCAGACCCACTCTGGGACTCAAAGATTTCTTTTCTAGTTTAGCATCTGACTGTCACTCACCTTTACAATACTTTACCTATACATTTGTTAAAGGCAACGGTCAGTATTTATGTACAGACCGTTACAGTACTTTATATGTACCTTTGTTATCAGGTCATTACCTAGATGTTTGTCATTGCTGTGTCACATACTATACATGTACATGTCTTTGTCTTGACAAGTTGAGCTACAGTGTCATTAACACTTTCATTTAGACAAAAAATGAAAAAAATAATGAAAATTAATTGCCGATTTTTGTGAATCAGTGCTGACTGGTTTTGGCTGTAACATTCGGTAAAGGGTTAATATTGCCTCTACTTGTGATATGTACAGGGTTAAATAAGTGAGTACTAAATTGGAAACATACATTTTTCTAACCCAACTACAAAGTCGGGAGGGAGATATTAAAATGGTGTCCATCTCCCAGTTCAACAATCTGTCACAATTTTTAGTCCACTACGTTCGTTTCATGCCATATTTTTACAAAAGATTTAACCATACAATCCCTTTCAATATTCTACCTTATAAAAATAGATGCCATGTATTAAGGTCTCAAAAGAAAGCAGCATCGCAAATGAATCTGTGGGGGCCTCCTCTTGCTGGTCTAGTGGTGCATGTGAAAAGGAATTTTCGTTTTCACAATATGTCGGAATAAAATTGGGGTCTCACGATGGAAATTGGTAGCCTCTATTTAGTCACCTCTTTTTAGCTGTTGGGACTGCAAGTGTCACTGGTGTGGCAATTTCTTGTACTGATATTGGCAAATGTTCACTTATTGGATGTTTGAGAGACATGGTGGGCAGCAGCAGCCCTGCCACCATATTTTGATTTTTTAATAAGATCAATGGTCCAGTACAGTAAAACCTGTCTTGGGAGACCACTGTCTTGAGAGACCACATCTTCCAGGCACCGATTGGTTTTACTCTATAATGGACCTGCTATGGGAGACCACCTGTCTTGAGAGACCACCTGTTTTGAGAGACCACTGTGACCTGGTACCAACTTGTATTTTTATGCCAAAATAGACCTGTCTTGAGAGACCGCCCCTTTGAAGACTGAAACCATGACAAAAACTTTCTACCTGTTCTGGAATTGGAAAATCCATTGTGGTTATACTAACATAATTAAAAGTATTAAACGCTCTTAATTGGGTTTCAGTTGCTAACTCATTAAAGATTGAGATGTTTTTATAAGACCCCTGTGAAAAGATTAGGATTATTGCTGAATAAACAATTTCATACATACCTGAAATGTGACAGATAGGAATAAAAATAAATTTGTGTTGAAAATCTTTTTGTAACAAATTGAAATGGACTGTTATAAAAATTATAAAAATAAATTAGTGTTGAAAATCTTCAATGAAGATTTTCAACACTAATTTATTTTTATAATTTTTATAACAGTCCATTTCAATTTGTTACAAAAACTTCATAAAAAAGAACTACAAAGTAATTGCAAAAATCCATTCTTCGCCATTTCTGAATTTTGTGGTTGGCTATTCACTGACTTGAGAAAACCTGTTATGAGAGACCACCTGTCTTGAGAGACCAATTTTGTGTGGCCCAAAGGGCCGTCTCTCAAGACAGGTTCTACTGTACATCCATGTGTCTTATTTTTGCAGAGTAGTATGTCTGGAGTATATGCAGATTGTAGCTCAGAGACAGGACCTGGCATGTTTAGTCGTATGAAAGATCGCATATCAAATGCCATAGAATATAACAGATTTATCATGTTCGATGAAGCATCAAATCGACTTTTGCAAGAAATTGATAAATTGGAGGCAAGTATGTTTTTTCCATCCTCCCATATCACAGTTAAACTCATAAATGCATAGAGTGTTTATGTAGTCTCCTTGACTTGATGTGTTAACGGCAAAAACTAACAAAATGTAACCATAATAATCATATATATCTGGATCTACAAGGCAGATTGCTGGATGTTAAAGTAGAAGGTTGGATGCCTGGATGCTATATGAAGCAGTCATAAAGTTGCTGACATCTGGGTGTCTTTGCTCAGAAATTAAAAAGTTATAACTTGACATTGGTCACAGGTGTCATATGTAGCATTCAGGCATGTGTCCTACAATCGAATCCATCAAACTGTGATGTAGATACATTGTGCCATCTTATCCATCAATTTGCAATGAAGATACATTGTGCCATCTTATGGTGCATGTCACATGTGTGAACCAGGTTTCTGGTGTAATAGAGAGAATCATGGCTTCAGTGCTCAAGCATTCTGGCTCAGAAAATGAAAGGTACCCTCAGGCGCTGTGAGATACCATGAAAAGACATATCTTGAATACCCCTTGAGACATGAGCAGGTTAAGCGACAGGAAAGAAGGATACATAGACACCTGGAACTTAATTAAGCACCCCCTTGAAATGTTTCATGACTGAAGTTGCTGTTACTGATTATTATGTTTTGATGATTGCTATGTCTTGCAGTACATTTCACCTAGTGAAGCATGCTTCCCACAAATGTCACAAAAAACGCTATCACCCACATGCAATATCTGGGTATAAAACAAGAAAATTTGTCATTTCTTTTATCAACAAATGTTGACATGGCAAGGAGGAGACTGTCAGGCACTAAGATGACAAATCGTTGGCATGCATGCAACAAGCATGTCATTCAAAGCTATTGGAAGGCAACTTAAGGGCCGACCAAGGTCCGGACAACCCCAAAAGACCTCTCCCTGGGATGATCAGAGTCTGGCACGCCTCGTTAGGTGTGACCCCTTTGCTTCAAATGGGGTTTTGAAACGACTTTGGCTCCCCAACTGACGTTTAGAGTGGTGTATGGCACAACAACATTGGAATCTCAGGACATCGAGGGGAGTCAATTGGTCACACAAGAGTAGGTTCCTGTTCACGTCACAGATGGTTTGTCGCATGAGAGAGTGGAGGGATAGAAATACTGCTTACAGGTCCAGGAACATCAGAGCCTACTGTTCCTTATGGTGGAGGATCAGTAATGATCTGGAGATGCCTCTCTCATGATTGTAAACTTGATATGGTGACTGTACATGGGAATCGCAATGGTCATCCATACATCCGGGACATTCTCAATCAAGTTGTGCCTCATATTGACAACCACCAGTTGGCTACTCACACTGTATTCAAGGACGACAATGCAAGGCCACATCCTTCCCATGCCGTGAGAGCATTCCTTCAGGACAACGCTATTACAACACTACCTTGGCCTGCAATGAGCCCCAATTTGAATCCCTAAGAACACATCTGGTACTTTCTTGGATGTCGTGTGCAAGCAAGGGATCTGCCTGTACAGAATTTGGCTGATTTGGAAGCTGCATTGCATGAGAAGTGGCAGCAGTTGCCTCTGGTCCTTATCAGAAGGCTCACTGGTAACATTAGGAGGAGGGTTCAGGCTGTTATCCAGGCACATGGTGGATACACTCACTACTGACGTTAGACACTGCTATTGTGTTCACGAGATCACAAGTTATTTTTGTCAGTAATTACTGGCATTGTTTCATCATGGACAGTTCCAGCACCATACATGTCGAGAGAACATTTTTCCATCAAAAACATTAGCGACAGATATGTGTAATTAGCGCCATTAAAATACTGCATATTGTCATCATTGCATTGTCTTTCATTTGTCAATAGACCATTCCTTCTACAAACAATCACTTTTGGCCATCTGGAAGATAGCAAGAAAGTAATGACAGTTTCTTTTAACACCACTGCGAAGAAAACAGGAGTTGCTTAATTAAGTTCCTGGTGTATATCTAAGATATCCTCAGGGACCGAGAGAAGCCAGGACAAGATATACCCTTTCTACGTGAGATATATCACCGGGAACAATGATAGCATTGAACATATGAGTATCTTTCATGCCTCCTGTATCTTTCACACCTTCTAGCTTTTTCCTATCATCAGAGGAGTGACGTACCTCTCTATATCTCAAAAGACACGAAGATGCTATCGATGGATGTATCACCCATTGACCTGGTCGAAATGCACATTATTTCCTTCGATCAAGTGAATTTCTTATCGCCACAGAACATCTTACCTTTGGAGAAAAAGGAAAAATCACCATCAACTTAATTGTAAAATGTTAGAAGAACCATGAGCATGGTGGCTCAGTGGTAGACTGTTGGAGTTCTTTGCTAGAGGTCCCAAGTTCGATCCCTGTTCGAGACAATGTGCATTGTGTCCTTGGGCAAGGCACTTTATCCTGATTGCCTACATGGGGACACGATTATGCCATGTACTGAGGCGTACTGCATGTCGATGGTGCACATGTCTTCAACCACTGTAACCCTGCTTGAGCGGAGCTTGAACAGAGTTAGAATGTTGAGGAGCTGACAGTTGCTTGTCATTGCTTGGTGGTTCTCTTCAGGTACTCCGGCTTCCTCCATCTGTAAAACTTTCATGTCACAATTAGCCATTGTGCATAAATATGTGACCTTAAACCCCAATAAAATAAATAAATAAATGGGACGTGTATTTTTCTCCGGGAATTCCTTCTGTCGCAAATGATGGAACCACTCCAGATACCCCTGAGGGTAGACAGACACATCCCTTCAGATGGGAGGTAGCTTATCACTCACTGACAAAATTTGTGCTCATAGCCCAGCAATCAGGAACTCCTGTACCTTTCATTACCCTGAGCTAGAATCCGTACAGTAAGTGCTCTGGGATTGTTGGCTGTTCCAGCCATCAAAGAAACGGGGAGAGCTCTGCAAGGCAAGTTTCTCTTCTCCCTCTCTGATTACGATGATCTTGAGGTTTAAAATCTTCGGGTTTGAGATCACATATGCCTTACCACAGAATACAAAGATGCCGTAGAGATGTGTTTCACATCGGCACTAGATAGAGGACCAAGTGAAAGAGGACCCTGGAAAAAGATGATTCTGTGCAGGGGACAAACCCAACCATTCAAGAGTGAAGTCTCCAGAGATATTTCGAAAGCCTGTTACGACAAAACCTCGCCCATGGAAATATTGATGGATAAAATATGTGAGATGGATAAAATATGTGGGATTGAAAATTGTATAATAACAGAGAGGAAAAAATGTTGAACAAAGTAGGGGGGAAAAATGGAAGAATTCAGGAAACACAAAAAAGAGATTGTGTACATTAGGCCTAAAAGAATAAAAAACTGTTTCTCAGACCCTCCTGTGTGGTCCTTTTGGTTGTTGCATACTCTCTTTTTATAACCAATGTAAACTTTAAAAAAAAAAAAAATTAAATGGTTTATGTCTGATATTTTACCCAAGTTAAAAGAAATTCATGAATTTGTCCCTTGCGTGCAAGAAGGCTTTGCAATGCTTTAGCATTGCGAAGCCTTCTTGCTCTCAAGGGATGAAATACACCACCACCCATGCTATTCTGTAGATTATGAGGCCTAAAACATAAACCAAGAACATGAACTTTTGATGGCAAAGAAATAATAACAGAAATAAAAATGAAATAAAAAACCACTCGTCTGCATGCAATTTAACAAAAAATTGCCTGAGAAACAGAAGATCTACTTTGTGTGGCCTTAGGAATTTCTCCTAAAGTGCTTCTCATTGTTTATGGTCTTTGCTTGGAGAAGGAGATACCCACTGTGTTAGAGGCAGAATGTCTTGGCTTTACGAATGGTACATTGTCTGTGAGAGAACACAACATATGGGGGAGCGCGGTGGCTCAGTAAGTAGAGGTGCAGGCTGCAAGCCGAGAGGTCCTCGGTTCGAATCCCACCTGTGGCAACCACGTTGTGTCCTTGGGCAAGACACTTCATCTCCATTGCCATTGCCTGCGTGGGGGCATGAAGACGCTGTGTACTAAGGCGTACTGCATGTCGATGGTGCGCATGTCTTCAACCCATCTAGCCCTGCCTGTGCTGCAGTGCGGAGTTACAATGTTGGGGAGCTGGCAGCTGCTCGGTGGTTCTCTCTGGGTACTCCGGCTTCCTCCACCTGTAAAACTGTCACGGTCATGATTAGCCATTGTGCATAAATATGTGACCTTAAACATCAATAAATAAATAAATAAATATACACAACATATATCTCACCATGGAGTACAAAGATGTCATAGACATGTGTTTTAGTGTTCAACCGATTGCCAAAAATGGCCACTGTCCGATTATTGGATATCTGAGTTCACAAACGGCCGATTCTTATGCCGATACCGATTGTAATACTGTGCTAAGCACTACATTAGACTGAACATATTTTACAGTGTTTACAGTCCGTTCACTACCAGATAAGTCGAGACTTGAAAGAACTATATTAAATTGAACATATTTCACAGTGTTAAACTCTGTTGACTTGGGTCTATTAAAATTACCAGTTACAATCTTTCTTGCGATCTGAATCCATGGAGTGCAACCATCACTTTTCTGGTATGAAATGACGATTCTAAGCTATAAAAGTCGTTCCGAAGCCTTACATGTTATTTAACGTGTACATCCCATAAAGGGGAGAGAAATTAAAAAAACACACGGGTGGTTTTTCAACTTTTTGAATGTTATCATTGACATCATTTTACATTAACAATTGAACAATTGCAGAAAATAAAATAAATAATAAAATGCGATTTATGAATCATCTCAAAATCCTTGGCAACAACCAGTTAAACCGATGTTCCAGGAGCCATTGCTGTTGTCATCTGATTGCCCACGGCCGATTGTGTGGCCGGTTCCGATCATCAGTTGAACACTAATGTGTTTTACACCTGCACTCAAGAAGGTCAATGACTAGCGAGTGATAACATTGTGAAAAGAGATGATTTGATGCGTGGAACAGCCAAAGCTTCAGAGATTGAAGTGTTACATCTTGAAATTATTGTGAAACAGACATTCAGACCAAGCTGATGTTTTATTATCCAAAAAACGTTTAAAAGGTGGGAATAAAAAACAATGTCATTTTTAAAAATCAAACATCCTAAGATGAGAGACAATATGCCTCATCACTAATATCAATCGAAGAAAAACATTCAAAGTAGTGAAGTGGAGAGATGATTGGTCGATATTGAAATTGTTAGCTAGATATTCACTCCCATGATTGAAATTCAGTAGAAAGCCATCAAAGAGATCGTAGAGTATGGAAGCCTATCAGACAAGCTTCTCTGATAGGCATGCCAAGAACCTTAACCAGTCTCATCTCTTTAAAAACTCTAAACTGATGCCGACAGTAGTATCACGGTCAGCAAAGTCAGCAGAATTGAGATTTATCCCATCATAGTGGGAAACATAAGTAGACCCCCACTTCACCTCAAATTGTGGATTCTTAGAGCATCTCTCCACTGAGAATGCGGTGAAACAGCTCGATTCCACGATTGTGAAAGTGAGTAAAAATGCTGCCTTGGACGTCGGTAAGAAAGTGGTGAGCGAAGTTGGCAACACAGTCGTAACAGAGGTTGGTAAGAGAACCGAAGATTTAGTGTAGAAGTTGATTCTGACTCCCAAACTATGAAAAGTTAAATCTGTTTTTTTCCCAAAAGCTTAAGAGAATTGATCGTGGGAAAATCGAATTGAGGAGAGACGAATCTGTTGAATCTCTTGTGGATACGCATGTAATTGGATTATGATAGATTGTTTGTCTTCGGCTTCAACTCAAATATAAGATTCTCGAGAGATGTCTGGAGGAGTGATAACCTAAAGAAATGTTAGTCAATCTGTTTGATCATCATGACGAGATTACAAGGCGGTGCAGGCATTTTGCCTCACCTTCTCTTTTCTTCGAAGAGGTGTCCAAGGAAATGAGATGGAAACTGAACGTAGAATTTAACTTCTCCAAGATGAGATTCTGCGAAAAATCTAGGGAATCTAGGGAAATCGAGCCTCGTCAAACAACGAAATAGAATAAGGAAAGAAAAGATGTACAAGTAGTTCACTTCCAATTTGACGAAAAAATACATGAACAAATTGGTCTATCTCTACAACAACACTTACCATGTTCGATAAAGATGACACCCAAGAAAGGTGGCAAGAAACTAAATTTAAACAGTCTGGCGCAATCTTTATCCCACTTGACTACTCGGACTACTCGGACAGTGACTGGAACCTCGTTTCGAAGTGGGTGATAGGGTAAGAATCTCTAAGTGGAAGGGAAATCTTCATCATAGGTGCTCTACATCACCGATCCTCTCGCATATTAGCTGGAGGCATTAGATGGCTAAGAGATGGTAGGTACTTTTACAAATGCAAAAGATCCTTTTTGAGAAACTTGGTACTTATCACTCGGTAGATTTTGCACACGCAAAACTCACTGTCACTTGATACACTTGGCATGCGCTGCACATTTGGCACAGTTTTTCTTTCAGTGTATCGTAAAACATAATGGATGGCATTGTGGTGGACGAGGGCATTCAAGAATACAAATCCTAACCCGTGCAGGATCCAATCTTGACAATACTGGGGAGATAAGAATCGACATCAAAATGCAGGATCTTGTCACATATCACTGCAAGAGTTTTCTAGTGGTGGAAGGGCAACTTGTGAAGAAGGACGATTGTGCCTACGAAGACACTGATCTTGTCATGTTGACCAACAATGCCATCATACATCTGTTCAATAATGTGAAATATCAACTCTTGGGACGAATCTGTGTTTCATCCTGGACAAGCCGCTTCCATGATCAGACTTTTCAAATATGCTGATGATTTTTCGAAATCTCAAGAACTCAATCAACTCTTGTACAAAGACACTGCCAGTGTAGCAAGCGCTATACTGGTGCAGCCGTCAGAAACAGTACTTAATTCAACTGCCTGTGTACAAGGGAACTTTCTCGTTCAGAATTCCTCTGAAGCGCATGTTCAGATTCGCAGAAGAGTACAAGATTGTCTACAGGTTCAAACACATGATCACTCTAGTGTGCAAGGGAAACTGGACGTGGAATGTAATTTCTACAAAAACACCAATGGACGGTAGTGAAAAGCAAAATTTAAACAGCATAAGCTGCAGTATAACCTTTACTAGAAACAATGTGTTCTGCTTCTTCTATGTTGATAACACAGAGCTTTCCAGAAACTGATGTCAGATTCTGGTGTTATCAACATGGAAGCAGTGAGATACTTAGTTTGTGGTTATGCTGTATCTTATTTTCACTCATACCATACATATTGAGCAAGCCACCTGCTTACTTCCAAGATTTTTTTCTCAGCATTCACATTGTTCATGATATTGGCATGATCAAATTGAGAGAAATATTCTACACACTGATTGTGATTAGGCCTAAAAAAATAAAAAATCTGTTTCTCAGGCTCTGCCGCATTGTCCTTTTGGCTGCCGCATGCTCTCTTTTTATAACCAATTTAAACTTTAAAAAAATTAAAGTTAAATGGTTTATGTCTGATATTTTACCCAAGTTAAAACAATTGATGAATTTGTCCCTTCAGTGCAAGAAAGATTTGCAATGCTTTAGCATTGCAAAGCCTTCTTGCACTCAAGGGATGAAATACACCACCACCCATGCTATTCTGTAGATTATGAGGCCTAAAACTTGAATCAAGAACATGAACTTTTGATGGTTAAGAAGTAATTACTGAAATAAAAAATAAAATAAAAAACCGCACGCCCGCATGGAATTTCACAAATAATGGCCTGAGAAACAGAAGATCTACTTTGTGTGGCCTTATATACACATTTATCTCGAACTACTTTCACATGTTAGAGTTACTTGAAAGTTTTCACTACATATACATGGCAATTAAGACTATGCCCTGCCCCCTGATGACACAATCGAACAGGCTTCACAGCAATTGCTGTAGAGGCATCAGTTTTCCACCGCAGTTTTTTTGCCGAGGAAACAAGGATGAATTACCATTACTGGATATTGCAGTAGTGAAGAGAACGATTGATGATGAAACAAATAATAAAAGTATGTTGTTACTTCTTTTGTCAATGATGTGCTTTAATCAGTCAGGGTTTCCGCTAGGGCAAAATTTGTGGGTCCGGTAGTTTAAAGAAAGTGAAACTCACGTGCATATAGAGGGGGGTCTTGGGGGGTTCTCCCCCCAGGAAAATTTTGATTTTTAGGTGCTCTGTGGGGGCATTCTGGTCACTAAAATGCAATTGAAGTGGAAAATATGTATTTTTTCCTCCTACAATTCTCTAAATTCCCACAGGACACACAATACTACATCTGGTCGGAGGTTTCATAAAAATACAAACCCAAAACAACACAAAATCCACGAATCCTGACAGTGACTGCAACACTTGACCTCAATTTTTATTATACAGCCTGATATTCGAAAAGAACCATTATGCGGACGTGTGACGTCCTGCACGTGCAATTACATCATTTATCGCTGGAAATAAAAGCCAGTGATTTCGAACCAAACACAACAATTTGAGTCCGAAATTTTATAGGCGACGTTTAGGATTTGAACTTTGTTTCCCCCTCTCGTCTGGGGGTTATAAAGTATCAGGTTGTCGCCAGTAATAGTAGGCATAGTATACAACATAATTATGCCTATATTACGTGGAAACAAAGGATCCTGAGTGTCGTTACGATACAGCATTGTACTCGACATTTTAACCACCAGCTTTTCTGACTGATCATAGTATGATCGGCGGGGGGGAATGGGTCCGGTCTAGTGGAAACCCTGAATTAGTGTTTGGACAAACTGTCAACGTTAACTGTCAGTTAGTGGTAAGGCCACGCGAAGTAGATCTTCTGTTTCTCAGGCCATTATTTGAAAAATTGCATGCGGGCGAGCGATTTTTTATTTTATTTTTCATTTCAGTAATTACTTCTTTGCCATCAAAAGTTCATGTTCTTGGTTCAAGTTTTAGGCCTCTACAGAATAGCATGGGTGGTGGTGTCTTTCATCCCTTGAGTACAAGAAGGCTTTGCAATGCTAAAGCACTCAAGGGACAAATTCATCAATTTTTTTAACTTGGGTAATATATCAGACATAAACCATTTAATTTTTATTTTTTTAAAGTTTAAATTGGTTATAAAAAGAGAGCATGCGGCAGCCAAAAGGACCATGCGGGAGGGCCTGAGAAACAGATTTTTTATTTTCTTAGGCCTAATGAGGCATTGCTTTTTCTTCAGTAAAACATAGCGGGTTACCAGCTTTACAAAAATCTGCATTTAATTAAATAAATACGTCACTTGCGATAGAATGAAGTATTTATCTTAATTAAATACTGCTTCTGTAAGGACTCATGACCCGCTAAGCTCAGTTTATTAACAATAATTAATTGATCAATCTGTCATTTTCTAAGTGCAGCAATGGATATATGTACTGACATTATTCAGCCTGACCATTAACCCTTTCAAGCCTGCAAATAATAATTTATTTGGTGCCTGTCATTGTGACAGGTACCAACAGTTTTGTGCCAGTCATCGAAGACTTTGTACCTGTCATAATGTTTAAACACAGTCGGCACTTGATAACTCGAACCCGGATAACTCAAATATATGAGATAACCCTAAGTTGGCTATCAGTCCCAGCAATTTGAGCCTTGCAACCCTCCTACAACCCTCCCAGGAAATATTGACTGTCCTTGACAATGTCAGTGATGGCCTATATTTTCTGGGATGTGTGGAGGTGTTTTCCTTTGTCCAATTTCCAAGTTTCAGTGTTCTTGTGTTCAAGGCTTTCAGATACCTCAAATACTTCCAAAGTGCATAACTCGAAGACCGAGATAAGTTGAAGTTATTGGTTGGTCCGGTAAACATTGAGTTTACGAGTTTCGACTGTATATGTGATTCTTGACATTTTGTTACAAAATTTCTGGGGTTAGCATGTTATTAGTTCAAAGTGTCATGGTGGTGTGTGTTGTATATGCAGATCTGACAATAATCTTGGCTTATTATCATTTATTGGAAAGCTCTCTTTCAGAAAGCTTTCCAATAAATGATAATAAGTCAAGAATTTGGTTCTGTTAAATTCTACACAAATTGAATCCGACTTCTACTTAGTTCTAATAAATTGTACTGGTCATTATGACAGGCACAATTGAATTGGTGCCTGTCAAACATGCAAATTGTGCCTGTTAGTGACCATGACAGGCTGCTTATTTGCTGGCTTGAACCCTTTGATACTTTTGTAGTCTTATGACATAACCTGATTTTTATGCATTTTTGCTGCACTTTGATGTTCTCAATCCTGTAGCTTTGCAGTTGTTTCAAGGCAAGTCTTGGCTGCCTACAGTTAAAATTAGAAGTCCTGTCACGAATTGTGCACTTATCTTGGCTTAATTGCGCGTTGGAATTGCGCGCAATTGCCATATTGAATGGCATCCAAAACACAGCAGGTTCTCCTGGTTACTCGTAGAAAACACATGCAATGTTTCTGCCAATGGACCTCCGGGTTACCCGGAGGTCCATTGGCTGAAACATTGCTTGTGCACAGGCCATATGTACAGAATTTGATAGCTTTACTTGGGTCATAACGCGCACATTAACGCGCATATCAACGTGCTATTTCTGCGCATTTCATGACACGACTTCTAGTTTTAACTGTATGTGGGCAGCCAAAACTTGACTAAAAACAATTGCCAATGTACTTAATATGTAACTTAAAATTTTACCTAGATACTACGTGTTTGGACACCTATTTTGTAAGGGTAAAAGTAAAAAAGACTGAATTAAGTCTAAAATAAATAATGCATGTTCATTTTTTTTAGCAGAAAATTATAAGCTGGTGATTTTATTGAATTTTTGAGGTACTTTTCTGTTAACCCTTAACCCAACGCAGACGATATCAAAATTTATTATTTTAAATATCATTTTTTTAAATTTTTCGAAACATTTCCACAAAACCATATCATGTGACCCCTATGGAACGAGCTCGACAAGCTCGTTCCAAAGAGGGGTCACATGATATGGTTTTGTTGAAATTTTTCAAAAAAATTTTTTTTTTTCAGCTTCTGAATTTGCATATTATGCGGGCGGATGTGGGCAATTCGTTGGGTAAAGGGTTAAAAGATGTTTTTTATTGTTTTATTACAGAAAGAAATAGTGGAGAAGATGAAAATAGTTTGTATGACATTGTGTGAAGACTTGAAAGCTGCATTTGAACCACTTTGGGAGGCACCAACAAACACAAAAATATTACGTGATGCATTCCTATCAGGTACACTGTTAAACTCCTACATGAAGTCTGCACTTGGGCTTTAATTAATAGAGTTGTTGGGAGTGCAGTTCCTCAGTGGTTTTGACATTGGACTTCAAACAAAAAATGTTTAGGGTTCAGTTACGGCCGGGGGTAACCCAAATTAACTTAGTAAAATACATGGAAATTTCTTGAAAAATCTTCTTTACCTCCATCCACCAGTCAGAATCTTCTCATATTTGGTATACAGCATTCTTTTGGGAGGTTTGATTTAAGGCAATCCCTCACTGACACTGAACCCCCTCATTGGATGTTTTTATTGCCTTCTTGTGTATTAAAATATACTACACTTATTTGAAAAAAGAATTGTCTGAGAATCAAGTAATTTTTAGAATCAACTAAGTTTTAGAGGGTTATATAGGAGTCAACTTGTCTGTCGGTCGATCTGTCGTCGGTCTGTTGCACATGTAAACTTGTGGAGTGAACTAATTCCACACTTTTAGTTGCATTTTCATGAAACCTCACAAAAATGATCAACATGATGAAGGGAAGTGCGTGACATAATTTTTTTCCCGCTCGGTTTCAAGATGGCTGACTTGCGGCATATTGTATTTTTTTTTTTTTACTAAACTTGAGCGAATTACTTCTGAAGTTTTAGCCGTATTTTCATCAAACTTCACAAAAATTATCAACATGATGAGGGGAAGTATGTGGCTTAATTTTTTTCTCACCCAGTTTCAAGATGGCCGACTGGTGGCCATATTGGATTTTTTTTTACTAAACTTGTGGAGTGACAGTTTTAGCTGCATTTTCATGAAACTTTACAAAAATGGTCAACATAATGAGGGGAAGTGCGTGGCATTTTTTTTTTCCGCTTGGTTTCAAGATGGCCGGCTGGCGGCCTTATTGGATTTTTTTTTACTTAGAATAATTGAATGCCCCTTTTCAGTCACCCACACTAGGCTGTATGCTTCGGTGAGGGGTATACTTGGCAACAGACCATCTCTAGTTTGGTGTGGCCTAAGTTTGTTCAAATAAAGTCTATGGGCTCTTATTTGGGTTCCCTATGGGAGCCCAAATTTTAACTGAAATATGAGGAATATTCTTTAAAAATGAGGAATATTTTTTTTAAATATTATTCAGATCCACTGATAAGAATCATTTCATATATGTTATGCAGCATTCTTAGGGGACTCAGATTATTCAGAGGTTTGTGGTTCACATTTAGGTTTTCCATAGCCTGAATTTCAACTCAGTACAATACGACTCCTATGGGGACCTCTGGATGTGAAGCAGTGCTTGTTTACTGTGGTAAACAATCTGTGTTTTAATGCTAAAATAGAACCCAGTCACCAATGCTTGTGGTGGAAGTCCTCTAAAATGGGCAACATGGGTATAAATGATTGGCTATGCTTGACTATCTCCATGTTGCAGTCGTGAGTAGCCATTGTGCAGAAATATATGATGATAAACACAAATAAATAAACAGTGCAATGAGGAATATCATTTGAAGACCTTCAGATACACCACTCAGAATCCTTTTATGTTTGTTATGCATCATCCTTATAGGTTTAATTTTTTTCCCACTCGCTTTCAAGATGTCCGAATGGTGGCCATATTGAGTTTTTTTTTTTTTTTTTTTTTTTTTACTAAACTTGTGGAGCGACAGTTTTAGCTGCATTTTCATGAAACTTTACATAAATGGTCAACATGATGAACTAATGGAAATACTTATACCGGATTGTGGACATTTTTTTAAATGAATTCTAAAAATGAAAACATATTCTATTTTCAGTTAATACAGTTAAAACTAGAAGTCCTGTCACGAACTGTGCGCTTATCTAGGCTTAATTGCACGTTGGAATTGCGCGCAATTGCCATATCGAATGGCATCCAAAGCACGGCAGGTTCTCCTGGTTACTCATAGCAAACACATGCAATGTTTCTGCCAATGGACCTCCGGGTTACCCGGAGGTCCATTGGCTGAAACATTGCCTGTGCACAGGCCATATGTACAGCATATGATAGCTTTAATTGGGTCATAACGCGCACATTAACGCGCATATCAACGTGCTGTTTGTGCGCATTTCATGACAGGACTTCTAGTTTTAACTGTAGCTTGTTACTTGTGGAGCTCAAATTTTAACTTCGTGCAATATGAGTAATATTCCTCAAAAATCCCTTGACAGAATCTTTTGATATTTGGTAAGAAAAGTTCTGTTTTGATTAATGATTACATCTGTCTGTGACTATGTTAGGGCACATAACCAGAAGGCCCTAATTCGTAAAAAAAAATCCTGTTCTCAATGATGTCCTTGTTTACTGCCATTTCAACACACAACTGCTGATTTAAAGGAACAGTGAATATAATTTCACAGAATTTCAACCCTAAATTTTAACCAACCTGGTGGTCTTTTCAGATGTGAGCCCTTTTTGTCGTTTGACAACATAATCTCAGGCCTAATGTAGGATGTAAGCTAGGTGTTAAGGTTGAAAGAGACATCATTTCAGGTAGGGCTGGGCGGTTTTTCGGTTCGGTTCGGTTCGTTTTTTTTTTAACCGAAACCGCACCGCCGCCTTAACAAAAAACCAAGACTTTCAGTTTCAACAAATTTCCCAGAATTGGTTAAGTTTATGACCACTCAATCACTTGCTTTCCGCACCCCAAAGGCTTAAATGTCTGGCAAAGGTAAATGCTCTGCCATTTATGCTTACTTCGAGAGGACTGACAACAAATCCCCCCCTCCCCCCACTAATAGTGGTAGCAAATTTCTTGTATCTTAAACAATATCTACAGAACCACCAGCAGATGGAATATGAAAAATTAAAAAGTCTTACGTAAAAATCCACACATGCAATTCAAGAATCGTTAAGTAAATTTAATGAACCGGGCACATTCGACCAAAGAGGTATAACCGTATTGCAAGGTACCTGACAATATATGGTGTAAAAGTATTATAAATTACCTTTGACTCAAAATCATCTGTGTGCGGGCACGTAGTAAATTAGATTGGAGGTAAACATAAAATTTATTGAGTTTTAAAACCTCAAAGTTCACATGGGAAAAATGACGAGTAAATTATGTTAATTAACCGACTACTGGCACGTTCTCTGAAGTCACATGCTCAGAGATAACGCTGCGCATTGGCAGTTATGTTTTTGTCAACAATAAAATGGTTAAATTAAAATAGAACATATCCTATTAAATGGATGGCAGGTAACTATTGAAAGTTTTTTTTTAAACTTATTGGGAATTGTTTGTATACTATTTGAACTTACTTTAAGGAATCGTGCGGTACTGCAGGTCTGTCAGGTACACACAATGCATTCCCAATACGAAGATGTTATAATCAACACATGTTTTCCCATGACCACTGATGACCATGTGTATTTTGTAAACACAACAAATCCCAAGATGCAATGTTGCAAACTTTCTTTCAAATCCTATTATGCAGTTTCCCTTCAAAAACATCAATTGCCTGTCTTGACTGAGATGAAATCAACGCAGGGATCAGCCAAGAGGGCAAAGTAAAGTTGGTAATATCTTTGCCTTGGCACCGCTCATTTCGCTCAATTTCTATGTTTGGGCAAAATCAAAGTAAAAAACGAACCTCTACAGTCGAAATTAGGGGAGATATTATGAATAGTGTCATGCGAATATTCGAAAATTCGAGTCGAATTCGAGTCGACATTTAAATTCGAGTCGAGTTCGAGTCGATTTGAAACCCGAATATAACAATTTCGAATATAGCGACGACGAACAATCTCTAATGTCGTAAATTTCCACCACGATAACGACAACAATCGCGCGCAAAATGGTGCAATATACAGGAACGTAGCCTTGATCTGTGGTTCTCAAATTTCAATTACGAAGTCAAATCCTAATCGTGAAAATGTGAAGCGTGTATGGTGTATGACCGTGTATCGGTGTATGGCTTGTTTCTTTGAACGTGTGGGTTTAATAATGTATTCTACACAAAGAGGAATTGCGTTTACGCCACACACTGGCACACAGTTATGTTCCGGTTTGTGTTGAGTTACACTATGTCGTTTCCAGGTCGGAGTTTTTTACCTACCGTCCCAAATACCGAAATACGTCATTTGGTGATTATTGTCGTTTGTATCAATAGAAAATGTCGCACTCGATAATACATTCCTACTTTTCTCTTGACAAAGTATCGGGAACCTATAAGTGTAACACATGTTCCACGATTTACAAAGTCCAATCTACTGGGACAACTAGTCACCTGTGGGTGCATTTGAAAAAACACAGAGAGCTGTACGACAAGGCAAAAGAAGATGATGAAAAAATTAGAAAAGCACAGGGACAGGGTATTAAGAGGCCTCATCCCAGTACTATTGTCGACCATAGCCAAGCCCAAACTACAGCTACCTCAGGCTCACACTCCAAGAAACAAGCCAGTATGACCGCATTTACACGAAGAAAAATCGACGGCGATATGAAAAGTAAATATGACGCGGCTGTTCTTTCTTTTGTGGTGGCAGATGGGCGCCCATTTGAGTTAGTAGCTGGGAAAGGGTTCCAAAAACTATGCAGCACTTTAACAGACGGCAGTTACATTCCCCCGCATCCATCGTCACTATCTAGAAGGCTGGTTGATATGTGCCAAAAAGCAGAGTCTGAACTTCGAGATATTATCAAATCAGATGCAGGTGATTGTAAAAAATCGCTTACCTTCGACCATTGGAAGGCCGATAATAACACTAATTATCTGGTCATAACTATTCACGCCATTGATAAATGTTGGAGGCTAATTTCGAGGTGCCTCACGGTCGTCAACTTAGAAGACCTGGACCTCGATCATACCGCGGCTGCTACGGCTTCAGTTGTCAAAAATCAGTTAGAGAAATTTGATCTTTTACCGGAAGACATTATGTTCGTTTCTACAGACACAACCAACACTATGCCTGCCACTGCCAGAATATTGGAAGTTAAATGGCACGGTTGTGCATCCCATAAACTACAGCTGTGTATAAATTCAAATCTAAAGCAACAACCAATGGTTAAGAACCTGATAGATGCCACACACAGAATAACTACATTCTTTAATTCATCAACGGTTGGGCTGCACGCTTTACATAAACACCAGTTAGCAGCGGGCCTCTCTGAATCGGACCCACCCCTTGACGTGTCAACTCGCTTTAATAGCACGTGTACATTATTGGAATGGAGTGAGAAGAACGCATCACCCATAGCCATGGCATTGGTAGAATGTGAGCAGAACAGAAAATGTGCAAGTTCGCCACCACCGCTCATATCGTCGGCTTTAAATCAAATTAGACAGTCAGTTCTGCCACTACTGAAACCCCTTTCTGAGGCTACAACTATCCTTAGCGCGGACACTGTTGTCAGGATATCGATGATATTTCCCTGTATTCAAACCTTGAAACGAGAGCTGTCATCCCAAACTTCACATGGTACGAAGGCATTTCGTGATGGTCTAATTTCAGAATTAGAAGGGAGGTTTGATCTCAGCCAAGGCTATCTGCTAGCCTCAACATTTTTAGACCCCCGCTTTAAGACATTGATAAAGCAGGATAACTTTGACATTGCAAAGCGGTACATTGTTGATTCCGTAGCTTGTCTCAAGGATGACGAACCGAGTGCTGATTCTTCGCATCATCACACCCAGCAAGCTAGCGTCGATGACTCGGATAAATCCCCTAAGCGTCCATCTTTGATGGATGCTATATTTAAAGACATACAAAGCTCGAGCTGTTCAACAGAGTCGGGTGCCCAGATGAATCAAGAAGCCCGTTTAACCGCCGAATTAAGTGGGTACACAGTTTGCCCTGTTGCTAACAGAAATGAGAGCCCCTTACAATTTTGGCGTGAGAATGCAGGAAGTTTCCCTCTTTTATCATCTGTGGCTCGGGATTTGTTTTCCATTCAAGCAACCAACTGTTCCTCCGAAAGAGTAAATTCGGTGGGTTCTTGCACTATCACAGATAGAAGACATCGGTTATCTAGACAGAACGCCGCCACATTGATTTGGGCCAGAAAAAACGGCGACCTGATTGAATGACTTTTCTGTAGTTGAACTAAAAAAGTGACAATGGACTCATTTCGTTCTTGTTGTTGTAACAGTTGTATTGCGATTCGGCCAACTCACTTTGATTTTAAATTTATTTCAGTTTTCAGAGTCGGATCTGATGGTATATCTCTGATTCAAAGGTTCAAGTAGGGCTGTAGGAAGTGTAGGTCTAACGACTCTAACGAATCTTCTTGCAATTGTTTAATATGTTAATTAATAGTGTTAATGATTAAACCTGGTGTTAATTTATGTCAAAAATATCGTTTCTTTCTTGTATATGATCTATATGACAAAACGTCACAAAGCGATATGGTAATGGCGGTCTGGAAACTACCATTAGACTTATCGCTCGTAGAGTTACTTCCCTTGGACCACTGAGAGAGTGATATTGACAGTCCGCTTATGAACGAATCGCAGCCATCAATGCGTGAATCTTTTGTGACTCACAAAAGATTCACGCATTGATGGCTGCGATTCGTTCATAAGCGGACTGTCAATATCACTCTCTCAGTGGTCCAAGGGAAGTAGTAACTCTACCAGCAATAAGTCTAATGGTAGTTTCCAGGCCGCCATTACCATATCGCTGGCCAGCGAAAACGAGCAAAAAGACGCGTGTTCATTCTCAATATTTCTCATTTCCATTACATTTCCCAGAATTCCTAGATCTAGTTACAATGTTACTTATTATACTTATAGTTATGTATGGGATGAATATACCAGGGAATTAATGTAATATATACAAGAAAATCTCAAAATCAGGGTCTTGTATTTGTAACACTTTTCTTTTGTAATTATAGTATTCGAATTCGATATTCGACCGAATCGAACATTCAAAGGGGAAATTCGAGTCGATGTTCGAGTCGAAAAAAATTTCATATTCGCATGACACTAATTGTGAAAGCATTGGAGTGAGTGAGTTACCAATAAAAGTGATTCATATATCACGACTTACTTCAATAATAGTTATCAAAATCACAAGAAATATGATTTGTGTTCCTCTTATTCCACTGTCATTTGAAGCAGGAACCATCAAGAAACACAGGGCACGTCTATTTTCAAGCGATGTGATAATTACCGAAATAAGCACAACACTCATTCCTCTGTCATTTGAAGCAGGAACAATCAAGAAACACGGGGCACGTCTATTTTCAAGCGATGTGATAATTAACGAAATAAGCACAATTGCATTTTATCCACCAAAACCAGGGTGAGAGCTTAGCGACTCCATAAAAAATAAGGAAATGTTGTTTTTTGCTAAAATGTAGCTTTTCTTGTGAATTTCTGCATCTTGACAAGGCCCCAAATCTCACTGACAGAACAAGGCAGATCCCACCAGTGGTGGAGCCATGGTTTGAAATCCTGTGGACCATGCTGTTGAAGAGTTGTTTATTTTTTTATTTCTATTTTGGGGGGTGGGGAGAATCTCAGGACTGAGGGTACTGTACTTGTATTGAGGGCAGGAAATCAAAAAGAATCTTTTCAAATTTGGGTATAGGAGAAGCAAGTGGGATTTGGGGGGGGGGGGGGGGGGGAGGGGGGCTGGGGCTGGTCTCCTTGGATACCTCATGGCTCAACTACTGTAGCCCACTACAGTAGCCCAACACAATATGTCCATTAGCTACCAAGAGTGGTAAACACTGAGTAACACGAATGACTCAACACGCTATATGAGCCTCATGACTTGGATGACAAATACAGACACATTTTATGTGTACATTACCCTCTAAAATGTGTATTTCTACAATATATTTTGAAAAATCGAACCGAAAACCGAGTTTTTGTACAACTCGAAACCGAACCGAAATGCAAATTTCAAAACCGCTCAGCCCTAATTTCAGGGTGATGTATAGTGATCACTCACCGTCCGTCATCAGTGATCATGGTGTTCGCACCTTCTCCAAAACTGCAGAACCAATTTCAGTTATCTTTGGGGTGATTGTTTGTTTCTGACAGCATTTTGTTTTGTTCAAATCAACTTGCCCAGCCCCATAGGGAAGGGGTGGAGGAAAATGCTCCCAAATCTTTTTTAAAAATCTTCTCATGAACCATTGGGTAGAATGATGTGATATTTGGTACTGAGCTTCCTTTTGAGGTGTGGAATCAAGTTTGTCAGAACAAAGTTTGTGAAGCAATAATTGCCTTTGTAATGGGAGGGGCAAGATGTTTTGACCCTCGCCCCAAAATTTCTATTTTCTGAAAAATTCTTCTCACGTCCCCCAATTCAGAATTGTTTGATATAGTATACACCTTAGTGGAGTCATGTTCATGTTTTAAAAAATCAACTCACTGAGTTAATATCTGGGGCTCTTTAACTTCATCCAATATGAGGAATAATCTTTGAAAATCTCCTTCTTCAGATCGAATCATCAGAATCCTGATTGTGGTATGCTTACTCAGTTCAAGGTTATTGAAGTTAAGTCTCTAGGTTGATATTTAAGTCTCTAGGCTGATATTTGGGCTCTAGGTTGATATTTAAGTCTCTAGGTTGATATTTGGGCTCTCTCTTTTCCTCTAGAGAAAGAATTTTGAATAGTTAGGCCTCACAAAATAGATCTTCAGTTTTTCAGGCTATTTTTTGTAAAAATGCGTGTGGGCAGGCAGTTTTTTATTTTATTTTTGTAATTATTTCTTGATTTGTTTTATGTTTTAGGCCCATTAATCTACAGAATAACATGGGTGGTGATGTATTACGTCCCTTGAGGTCAACAAGGCTTTGCAGACAATTTCATGAACTTGGGTAAAAATATCAGACATAAACCATTTGATCTTGATTTTTTTTTAAGTTTGGATTGGTTATAAAAAAGAGAGCATGCGGCAACCAAAAGTACCATGCGGGAGGGCCTGAGAAACAGATTTTTTTTACTTTCTTAGGCTTTATCTTAATTTCTTTCTGTTTTTATTTCAGATGTGAAAGCTTTCACCCAAATTGCTCGTAAACTGTTCGATGATGCAAAAATAAAAGAAATTGAAAGACCTATTCTTCCAGCCAATGCAGTTCCGGAAGTTCAACAAGAAGTGACAGTTCCATTCACTGAACTCCACAAAAAGCCTCCAGAAACCCATGCCACTCTCCTGTCAGTTATGAAACAAGAACCTGGAAGTACACCATCTACAATTGGAAACATACCATACAGAATCGTTCAACCAAGTAATACAACAGCATCTCCAAACATTATCCAAAGATTCAAATTAATGCAACCACAAACCAACATGCTTGTGAAGCAGGCAAACACTTGTAATGCAATAACTATGCCAACACCCACTTCTTCTACAGTCATCCGCCTGAATCGAGTCACTCAAGGAACTGAAGAAGCACAATCAACATGGAAACTGATGTCAAAAAGGTACTTGACATTCTGTCTTTTACTCAGGAAAGCATTTTTAGCTGCGACGAGCAGCTCTATATGTGGCAATGTTGGTCGGTCGGGCGATCTGTTGGTCGGTCTGTCGCCAGCGAGTTTAAAAAACACCATAACTCCTAAAATACTTGTAATGACACCATACTTGCAAGTTTATCTTGATGATGTCTACACCCTCTCAATAGTGCATGTCATTCAGATAACTTCTGTCACATTTATGGACTTGTCACCAACGAGTTTTTTTGTCACCAACAAGTTTTTTTGTCACCAACAAGTTTTAAAACACCATTGGCGTTGCAGGAATCATCGCAGCTTCGGCACTGTGACAGTGTGCTCTGGTTTTAAATATTTACATCGATAGGCGAAAAAGTTCTTAAGAAATCAAATGTTTTGCAAGTCAGTGAAAAAACAAGGATTTTTTGGCCAAGGTTGAGTTGATTTCTTTTATGCCTCCGAAAAAATTTTCATGAGCATATAGTTTTGATCGTCTCCATCTGTCCATCCGTCAGGAAGATTTTCGTGTCCACTCCTTAACTCTGAGATGCTTCATTGCATATTTGTTTCTTATGGGGAGATGATGTGTCATGCACAATTTTTTTTGTTGTTCAATGGAGGTCACGGTCACAGATCAAGGTCATATTTCAGTGGCATCCGTGCTGATGAGGTCATTCTTAGTCTTGTTTAAAATTAGAATCTGAGAACACTTGCTAATTTCAGAAATATATTTTTGCAGAACATTCATATCATCAACTCATAACCTACCTGTTTATTAATTTTAAAATATTTTTTATCGAATCAAGCCAATTGTGCTCTGCAGTAGCCATGACTAAATTCAGTGAAAAATTAATGAAAATTTGACTCAAGAAATCATTGATTAAAGAGTCTAGAGAATTTATTGCAGAGATTTTGTTTTAATATCCTCACGTTCTGAAGGAGTATTCTGGGGATATCTAGTGAAGACATCTGTCCATCCTGTATGTCCGTCCATCTGTCTGTCTGTCTGTACAAACACTTTGGATTGTAGTTTCAAAGCCATCAGTTGGATTTGGATCTCCTTTGGTATGCTGATAGACCCTTTAAGGGGAACGGATATGCACAAGGAATGGGTTCTGTCCAGTATTTTTTACCAGAGTTATGGCTGAGTTGCACCACCCGTCGCAGCTACGGCATCGATGTCGCGATTTTTCAGATGATAGTCTGCTCATATTTTGGCTTGTCTATATTTTATAGATGTTGGGCAGATTTTTATAAATAAATGCTTTCCTAATGATCCTTAATCAACCCTTAATCAATAACACTATGTAGTTGGTCTTTTGGGAATTGGCCTAAAGGGAATTGGTCTAGTGGGAAGACACTGTATACTGCTTGCTGCCATTTGAAGTGAAGTGCACTTTTCTTAAGTCCTAGCATTGGGAAATTGTTTCCAAGAAAAACATCAATGGACATCTGCACACCCTTCACGCCACTGGTGCACAGTAAGCAGGAGTTCCAAAAATATATCAGTGGACATCTGCACACCCTTCACTCCACTGGTGCACAGCAGGCGTGGCATTTGTAAAAATGCAGGAGGGCTAAACATCGCTCTCCTCACATGGCCCAGGGGAGCGATTAGATCTCCTCAAGCTTACAAAAGCTAAAAGTGGCCAAATAAAATTGTACAGTGGGAAAAACATGTCCCAGGGGAGCGATTAGCTCTCCTCAAGCTTACAAAAGCTAAAAGTGGCAAAATAAAATTGTACTATTAACGAATTCTACCTAGTGGGCTTTGTACATTTTATTTGGTGCTGCCAACCAGGTAGTCTCTGTGAGACGGCTACACTGCCCTTTCCACACCTCCGGGCCTTGATAAGGCTCGGAAGTGTGGAAGTGGCAGTGTGGCCATATTGCAGAGACCACTAACATAGCAGAGATCTGAAAACCTGTGGGTTTTAGGAATAGGCTGCTGTGGTAATCATTATTTTCTAAGGCAAGGAGGGCTATAATATAATAATAAATCGCTCTCCTGAAAATGCCAGGCCTGGCACAGTAAGTCGGAGTTCCAAAAATATGACCCGCTTTTTCGAATAAGTTTTTCGCAGCGATAATCAAATTTATTTGAGTTCAGTATAGCACATGAAATGCAACTTTAATGGAGCAATTGTTAGATGATTCTCCACGGAATGCATCAAGAAAATGAGTAGCATTCCTGGCCTTTGAAGTTTGTTGAAATATGTAGTTTATGTACCAGTTCTCAGAAATTGAAGTTTAGTTTAAACAGTATTTATTTCCAAAGTATGAAAGTACATTTTTACACAAATCAATAAAAGCATACAACTATTAAGGAAATGGATTCAGCATCAAGCTAAAGAGCTTATACTCGGCTGTTTCCAGTCAAATATTTTGTAAAAGTATATCATATGCGGCTGGTACATACACCATTACGCCAGCACGATCAGGACCCACCATAGATGCATGCTTAGTTTTATGTTCACTCCTCGCTTTTTGCGTTGTAAAGTAATTGCTAGCCAGTTCTCATCGAGTGATGGGTCCCGGTCGTGCAGGCGCTGTACTATCGTTATACTTTGGCTATGGTTAATGTTGTTAGAAGACAGATGAGGAAAGGAACAGAACAGTGATAGAGAAAGAGGACTTTTTGAGCTGATGGAGTGTGCAATGCGAAGTGTCTCGAGTAGGGGCGTCGACGACAGACACCACATGCGATCCAGTATGGCATGCCTTGGTGTGGGGTGCCTATGAGTAGGAAGGCAGGTGAAAGCACTGTCATGGACTTAGCTTCTAGAAGTATAAACAAAGCGGGGCAGAACCTCAGCCTCCCCTCGTCTACGCTCCATGCTTATGAGATAAGCTTCAGAGTCGATTTTGAAGAAGCCAACACTAAAACCTTTTTGATCACAGAATAAACTGATGCACCGACTCGAAGATTGTTCGATTTTGTGACACTGATAAAAATTCACTTCCGTAGATGAGGGTGTCTGCATTGATTGGGAAGTTAAGAGCACCAAGAGTCTTGTTCCTAACATCATTGTATAAGGGACAAAACAGCAGGAAGTGTTCGGTTGTTTCACGGTCGCCACAGCTGCAAGAGGCTGTATCGGAAATGTGATTTTTAAATAGGTGATCCTTCAAATTACTGCATTCTAATCGGAGCCTGCAGTGAAGAATTTGAGCTTCTCGCGATGTGTGGTTCACATAGAATTTGGGAATAATTCGTTTGTCATTGTTGAGGTAGGTTTTGAAATTTGTAAGATTTGGGTTTTCTCTTACGTCGTTTGGTAATTCATTCCATAGTTTAGTAGTCGATGGGAGAAAAGACGACTGATAATGATTCGTTCGACATGGTACAGTGGTCAAGTTAGACAAATTTCGGAGATTGTAGTTCTGTGTTTCAGACAAGGCGGGGGGTATCATCAGTGATATGTAGGAAGGTGCTAAGCCATGGTACATTTTAAAATATTGAATAAGCTTATGTTTTTTACGCCTGGACTCCAATGTTTCCCACCCAGTCTCTGTATATATAGAATGTTTACTTGCACTTTTTGTAGCGCCTGTGCAGAGTCTGGCTGCGTCTATTTGTATTTTTTCAAGAGACTGGGACTCTTCAATACTGCAGTTGTCCCAGACTACGTCAGCATACTCCAAAACGGGACATATGAAGGAAAAATATATTTTTTCGAGAACTTTACGATCAAATTGAAGTTTGATTGGTTTGAAATCTTGGAATGCTACAGCTTATAATTCATGGTGCAAATTTTCACTGTTGTCTACTAGGGCTGTCACGATTTTTATACCCCCACTTTCAATGAAAATGGGGGTATGCTGGATTACTTGCATCCATCCATCTGTCCGTCCGTCCATCCGAGATTATTCATAACTTAAGTAAATTATTATTTTCTATGATATTTGGTGGTCATAGGTATGCCCAACCTAGGCATTACACCACGTGGGGGTATGCACCGGACGACAGTCCAGCTCTTGTTAGCTCACCTGAGCGAAGCTCAAGGGGAGCTTTACTAATCACTTTCTGTCCGGCGTCCGTCGTCGTCCGTCCGGCGTTAACTTTACATTATCGACTTCTCCTCCTAAACCACTAGCCCAATTTTATTCAAATGTTGGCTAAATGTTTATTACCTAATGCCAATTCAGATTTGTTCAAATGAAGTTGCCCCTCCTCCTGGGTGGTGCCACGCCCCCAAGGGGCACCAAAATCTTTGTAAATCTTCTTCTCATGAACCAGCAGTAGCAGAGACTTGATATTTGGTGTGCAGCTTCCTTTTGAGGTGTAGACTCAGATTTGTTCAAGAGAAGTTTGTGGGGCTATACTTGGCATTGTTATGAGAGGGGCAAAATTTTTTGCCCCGCCCAAAATTTCTATTTTCCAAACCGAGAGGCTGATTTGAACCAAATTTTATGTGAGGGCTTATTGGGTCATGAGTACTTGATTTATGCAAAAAAAAATTTTCCCGCAGCCCCGTGGGAACCGCAGGAGCTAAAAATAGAAAAAATTTAAAACGCCCATATCTCCAAAACTGCACGGCACTGAGAATTTTTATTTGGTGTGCAGCTTCCTTAGGACCAACAGAAAGGATTGGTAAAAAAAAATTTACCTCGGGTTTATCATAGGGTACAGTTTCGGGACTTTGAAAAAGTGCTGAGTCAGCACTTTTTAACACTGTAGGCAATGGGAAAAACATTAAAAAATCTTCTTCTCCAGATCCAGCAGGCAGAATCTTTTGATATTTGGTATGCAACATTGTAGGGTGGATCTGATTCAAGTTTGTTCAAATCGGCCCCCTGGGTTCATATTTGGGCTCAGTATAGGAGCCCGATTTCGAACTTAGTGCATTTCAGGCAAATTTCTTAAAAATCTTCTTCTCCAGATCCAGCAGGCAGAATCTTTTGATATTTGGTATGCAACATTGTGGGGTGGATCTGATTCAAGTTTGTTCAAATCGGCCCCCTGGGTTTATATTTGGGCTCAGTATAGGAGCCCAAATTTGAACTTACTGCATTTCAGGCAAATTTCTTTGAAAATCTTCTTCTCCAGATCCAGCAGGCAGAATCTTTTGATATTTGGTATGCAACATTGTAGGGTGGATCTGATTCAAGTTTGTTCAAATCGGCTCCCTAGATTCATATTTGGGCTCACTATAGGAGCTCGAATTCGAATTTAGTGCATTTCAGGCAAATTTCTTCAAAAATCTTCTTCTCCAGATCCAGCAGGCAGAATCTTTTGATATTTGGTATGCAATGTTGCGGGGTAGATCTGATTCAAGTTTGTTCAAATCGGCCCCCTGGATACATATTTGGGCTTACTATAGAAGCCCGAATTCGAACTTAGTGCATTTCAGGCAAATTTCTTAAAAAATCTTCTTCTCCAGATCCAGCAGGCAGAATCTTTTCATATTTGGTAAGCAACATTGTGGGGTGGATCTGATTCAAGATTGTTCAAATCGGCCCCCTGGGTTAATATTTGGGCTCAGTATAGGAGCCCGATTTCGAACTTAGTGCATTTCAAGCAAATTTATTAAAAAATCTTCTTCTCCAGATCCAGCAGGCAAAATCTTTTGATATTTGGTATGCAACATTGTAGGGTGGATCTGATTCAAGTTTGTTCAAATCGGCCCCCTGGGTTCATATTTGGGCTCAGTATAGGAGCCCGATTTCGAACTTAGTGCATTTAGGCAAATTTCTTAAAAAATCTTCTTCTCCAGATCCAGAAGGCAGAATCTTTTGATATTTGGTATGCAACATTGTGGGGTGGATCTGATTCAAGTTTGTTCAAATCGGCTTCCTAGATTCATATTTGGGCTCACTATAGAAGCTCGAATTTGAACTTACTGCATTTCATGCAAATTTCTTAAAAAATCTTCTTCTCCAGATCCAGCAGGCAGAATCTTTTCATATTTGGTAAGCAACATTGTGGGGTGGATCTGATTCAAGTTTGTTCAAATCGGCCCCCTGGGTTTATATTTGGGCTCAGTATAGGAGCCCAAATTTGAACTTAGTGCATTTCAAGCAAATTTATTAAAAAATCTTCTTCTCCAGATCCAGCAGGCAGAATCTTTTGATATTTGGTATGCAACATTGTGGGGTGGATCTGATTCAAGTTTGTTCAAATCGGCTTCCTAGATTTATATTTGGGCTCACTATAGAAGCTCGAATTCGAACTTAGTGCATTTCAGGCAAATTTCTTAAAAAAATTTTCTTCTCCAGATCCAGCAGGCAGAATCTTTTGATATTTGGTATGCAACATTGTGGGATGGATCTGATGCAAATTTGTTTAAATCGGCTCCCTAGATTCATATTTGAGCTTACTATAGAAGCTCGAATTCGAACTTAGTGCATTTCAGGCAAATTTCTTAAAAAATCATCTTCTCCAGATCCAGCAGGCAGAATCTTTTGATATTTGGTATGCAACATTGCGGGGTGGATCTGATTCAAGTTTGTTCAAATCGGCCCCCTGGATTGATATTTGGGCTCACTATAGAAGCTCGAATTCAAACTTAGTGCATTTCGGGCAAATTTCTTCAAAAATCTTCTTCTCCAGATCCAGCAGGCAGAATCTTTTGATATTTGGTATGCAACATTGCGGGGTGGATCTGATTCAAGTTTGTTCAAATCGGCCCCCTGGATTCATATTTGGGCTTAATATAGAAGCTCGAATTCGCACTTAGTGCATTTCAGGCAAATTTATTCAAAAATCTTCTTCTCCAGATCCAGCAGGCAGAATCTTTTCATATTTGGTATGCAACATTGCGGGGTGGATCTGATTCAAGTTTGTTCAAATCGGCCCCCTGGATTCATATTTGGGCTTAATATAGAAGCCCGAATTCGCACTTAGTGCATTTCGGGCAAATTTATTAAAAAATCTCCTTCTCCAGATCCAGCAGGCAGAATCTTTTGATATTTGGTATGCAACATTGTGGGGTGGATCTGATTCAAGTTTGTTCAAATCGGCTTCCTAGTTTCATATTTGGGCTCACTATAGAAGCTCGAATTCGAACTTAGTGCATTTCAGGCAAATTTCTTAAAAAATCTTCTTCTCCAGATCCAGCTTCAGAATCTTTTCATATTTGGTAAGCAACATTGTGGGGTGGATCTGATTCAAGTTTGTTCAAATCGGCCCCCTGGGTTTATATTTGGGCTCCGTATAGGAACCCAAATTTTAACTTAGTGCATTTCAGGCATATTTCTTAAAAAATCTTCTTCTCCAGATCCAGCAGGCAGAATCTTTTGATATTTGGTATGCAACATTGTAGGGTGGATCTGATTGTGATTCATGAACGTATTTATTTGTAAAGTTGATAGAATCTTAGACAAAATTTGCAGAAAAGATCTACTATAGAAGGGGTGGTATCCAGGGTGAACCGTTTACCCAAATCAAGCAGTACTAATGCATTATTCACACAAATCTTCGTTCAAATTTTATGACCCCTCATTGGAACACACGCATTCAGCTCATTCCAACAAAGGTCATATGCCATGTTTTCGAGACAAAGGAATAAAAATTTTAGTTATTCATGAAATTTTTAGGCAACTGTTGTCTGTTATTCACATTGCTTCATGAAATTTCAGTACTTTTAGAAGTTACCTCAGTAATCAAGGGTTAATTCCCCTTAATTAAATGTCGCCTCTAAAAAACAACCACTTTGCATATCTTACCTTTTTACCAGCATAACTGCCAAAACTTGTCAGCATTCTTCGCAGAAATCGCTATTCAAATTTTAATTTTTGTCTCTTAAACATACATGTACTTATCGCTTGTAAATACCCCATTGGAATGAGCTTTTTGAGCTCATTCCAATGAGAGGTCGCACACCATGCTTTTTGAGTCAAAAAAGCAATTTTTTTAGTTATTCCAGAATTTCCTACGTAAAACACAGCTTTATGACTTCACATTAAAATGAGCTCTCTAAGCTTGTTCCAATCAACATTCACGCACTATGTCTTTCACACAAAAAATAAAATTTTCCATTTATTCAGGAATTTTGTTTGCAAGAACACTCTTAACCCCCCCCCCCCCCCCCCCACACACACACACACAAACACACACACACACACACAAACACAGACACACACATCTAAAAGTTCGTCAGCAAAAAAACAGTTACTTCAATTTTGAAATGCATTATAGGAACAACTTGCCTAATCAAATTTAAATACTTTTGCATCATTCTGTATCTAGAACAAATCATTTACCATATCTTTACGCAAAATTCTCCAGCATCATTCACAAAAAAACACCATTATTTATATATTCACATTTCTGTCTCAAAAATATACCTGATCTTCCCATACCCCTATTGGAATAAGCTGTTTGAGCTTGTTCCAATGATGATAAAAAAAAATAAAATTTGTGAAAATTTTTGTTTTCTTGCATGCAAATATATACATGTAGCACATGGAAGATATCCACAGTTGGGGAGAGATGTCCAAGGCTATCTCTTCACATTCCTTGTTTGTGCTTCATGCTAAACCAGTTTGTCTGCAGAGATAAAGTTGCTTTATTAAAAATCATTGGAGATTAGCCACACACCAATGATTTTAAATAAAACTAATTTTAGGTAACAAATGTTGAACTTCAAACAAAATCTATCACTCAACCAGTTAATGTTGATGAGGCATGACATGGTGAAGGTGACCTAAAATACTTCTTAGAGTCACTTTGTCAGGTGAGCGATTAAGGCCACGTGGGGCCTCTTGTTTAATTTAGGAATCGATTAATCGTCGCAAATAATCAATAATAATTGATTAATCATACCAAGATGACCCCTCCCCCCTTTGAAGTCATTAAAAATGAAGTTCAAGTTAGCTGACCAACCTCAAGTAAACAACGAAGATGATCCTCTTTTAGGTACATTCAAAGCTTTGATGTTCTGAACTTTTGAATCATCAGTGTAATAATCAAGACCGGTCGTCAGTTGCGAACTTTGCAAGTTCGCAACTGCCAACCGTTCTTGATTATTACACTGACGGTTCAAAAGTTCAGAATATTGAAGCTTTGATGTACCTGAAAGACAAATGCTTCTAACAGCTTCTTGAGGTTTAACGTTGACGTTCTTGACCTTTTACCTTTAGGAACAATAGTTTTTTCATCCAAGTTTTTTTTAGCTCACCTGACTTTCAGTCACGAGAGCTATAGTGATCACTCACCGTCCGTCGTCCAGCGTCCGTCGTCCGTGAACATGGTGTTTGCATCTTCTCCTCCCAAACCGCTGAACCAATTTAATTGATATTTGAGATAATAGTTTGTTATGACATCGCAATTTGATTTTGTTCAAATCAAGTTGCCTCGCCCGTGGGTAGGGCCTCACCCAAAAAGTGTGCTGAAATCTTAAAAAATCTTCTTCTCATGAACCAGCAGTAGCAGAGACTTGATATTTGGTGTGCAGCTTCCTTTTGAGGTGTAGACTCAGATTTGTTCAAGAGAAGTTTGTGGGGCTATACTTGGCAACGTTATGGGAGGGGCAAAATTTTTGGCCCCGCCCAAAATTTCTATTTTCCAAAACCGAGAGACTGATTTGAACCAAATTTTATGTGAGGGCTTATTGGGTCAGAAGAACCCAATTTATGCTGATTTTTTTTTCCCCGTAGCCCCATGGGAACCGCAGGAGCTAAAAATAGAAAAAAATTAAAACGCCCATATCTCCAAAACTGCACGGCACCGAGAATTTTTATTTGGTGTGAAGCTTCCTTAGGACCAACAGAAAGAATTGGTTAAATAAAATTGCCATCGGTTTTATCATAGGATACAGTTTCGGGACTTTGAAAAAGTGCTGAGTCAGCACTTTTTAACACTGTAGGCAATGGGAAAAACATTAAAAAAATCTTCTTCTCCAGATCCAGCAGGCAGAATCTTTTGATATTTGGTATGCAACATTGGAGGGTGGATCTGATTCACATTTGTTCAAATCGGCCCCCTGGGTTCATATTTGGGCTCAGTATAGGAGCCCGATTTCGAACTTAGTGCATTTCAGGCAAGTTTCTTAAAAAATCTTCTTCTCCAGATCCAGCAGGCAGAATCTTTTGATATTTGGTATGCAACATTGTGGGGTGGATCTGATTCAAGTTTGTTCAAATCGGCCCCCTGGGTTTATATTTGGGCTCAGTATAGGAACCCAAATTTGAACTTACTGCATTTCAGGCAAATTTCTTTGAAAATCTTCTTCTCCAGATCCAGCAGGAAGAATCTTTTGATATTTGGTATGCAACATTGTGGGGTGTATCTGATTCAAGTTTGTTCAAATTGGCTCCCTGGGTTTATATTTGGGCTTGGTATAGGAGCCCAAATTTGAACTTAGTGCTTTTCAGGCAAATTTCTTAAAAAATCTTCTTCTTCAGATCCAGCAGGCAGAATCTTTTGATATTTGGTATGCAACATTGTGGGGTGGATCTGATTCTATTTTGTTCAAATCGGCTCCCTAGATTCATATTTGGGCTCACTATAGAAGCTCGAATTCGAACTTAGTGCATTTCAGGCAAATTTCTTCAAAAATCTTCTTCTCCAGATCCTGCAGGCAGAATCTTTTGATATTTGGCATGCAACATTGTGGGGTGGATCTGATTCCAGTTTGTTCAAATCGGCCACTTGGATTCATATTTGGGCTCACTATAGAAGCCCAAATTCGAACTTAGTGCATTTCAGGCAAATTTCTTTGAAAATCTCCTTCTCAAGATCCAGCAGGCAGAATCTTGTGATATTTGGTATGCAGCATCCTTAAGGGGGTGAGATTCAAGTTTGTTCAAGCCATGTCCCTAGGTCCATATTTGGGCTCACTGTGGGAGCTTGAATTGTAACTTTGTTCGAAATGAGGAATTTTCTTAAAAAATCTTCTTCTTCAGATCCAGCAGTCGGAATGGTTTGATATGTGGTGAGTAGCATCCTTGGGGGGGAGGGGGGGGGGGGGATTCAAGTGTGTTAAAGCCATGTCCATGGGTCCATATTTGGGCTCCCTGTGGGAGCCCAAATTATAACTTAGTCAATATGAGGAATTTTTCTTTAAAAATCTTCTTCTTCAGATTCAGCAGTTGAATGTTTTGATATTTGGCATGGAGCAACCTTAGGGGGCTGAGATTCAAGTTTGTTCAAGCCAAGTCCCTTGGTTCATATTTGGGCTCACTATGGGAGCCTGAATGACAACTTAGTTCAAAATGAGGAATTTTCTTTAAAAATCTTCAGATCCAGCAGATGAATGCTTTTGATATTTTTTATGCAGCATCCTTAGGGGGGTAAGATTCAAGTTTGTTCAAGCCATGTCCCTAGGTCCATATTTGGGCTGATTGTGGGAGCTCGAATTGTAACTTGGTTCAAAATGAGGAACTTTCTTTAAAAATCTTCTTCTTCAGATCCAGCAGTCGGAATGTTTTGATATTTGGTGTGCAGAATCCTTAGGGATGTGAGATTCAGGTTTGTTAAAGCCAAGTCCCTGGGTTCATATATGGGCTCCCTGTGGGAGCCCAAATTATGACAATTAATATGAGGAATATTCTTTAAAAATCTTTTTTTAGATCCACTGGTCAGAATATTTGGATATTTGGTTTCAGCTTTTCTTAGGAGGAGCAGATGCAACTTGTGGAAATCAATTCTCTGGGTTGATATTTAGGCTACCATGTCAGGTGAGTGCCCTCAGGCCCCCTGGGGCCTCTTGTTTAAATTATTAAACGTCTAAAACGGGGTAAAATTTAGCAATTCGTTGACAACAAAAAATACTAATCGATTTTGGTGTGACTGATGACAATCATTTAATTGTGACAGCTCTATTTCTACTCACAAATTTCCCCGTGGGAACCCCGGGAAGTAAGCAGCACTTGTTTACTGTGGTAAACCAGTTCCGCTTTACTAGTAAAATAGGACCCAGTCACCAATGCTTGGGGTGAAAGTCCTCTAAAATGGGCAACATGTTGATCAACGATTGACTAAACTTGACTTCATCTCCATGTTGTGTCACGATTAGCCATGGTGCATAAATATGTGACGTTAATCACCAACAAACAAACAAACATACTCACAAAAAGTGAAAATTACTTGTGCATTGGCTTTCAAGAGTGACAGCTGGTCTCAAGATCAAAAGACTTGTACATTTCTCATTTGTAGAGAGGAATGCTAATAAATTATCACACCACCTCTTGACACATTAAAGGGGTAATATCACTCACTGATTGTTTGGGTGTGCGTATTACCCTCTGCCCAAAAAGCTTGGTGGTGTTATAGAAATGGGTTCCATTAACCCATTGTCTATCCATGTGTCAATCTGCAAATTTTGTGAGCGTGATAGCTTGAACAGATGTAATATTAGTTATCCTTGTGTTTTCCAGGGTGTATGGGAATTTACACCGATTTGGGATCTCATACACCCTGAGGCAAAGCCGTAGGGTATACTAGTTCCCAGACCAGTGTACACTCCCATACACCCTGGAAAACACAAGGATAATGGATTTATTTCCAAGAATTTTGGTGTACTTAATACTTTAACCTACATTATGGGAAAAAACTGACAGAAAATTTGTACTTTGCAAGTTTCCTAATAAAACAGCACAAATATGGATGTCATTGGAACTGGCTCAATGACATCCATTGTGTAAAAAAAGCCATTGTGGATTGCAAGTTACACCGTACCTCTAAGCCAATCAAAACGCAGTATTTTGTTTCATTTTGGAAATACAGTGGAGCCCACTTAATTGGATATCTCTTAATTGTATATCCCTGTTAATTGAATATAATTTTCCAACACAAAACCATTTACCATACCTTCAGTACAAATTTGATCTGTTAATTGCATATGGGTTGTAGAGTAAACTCCTGTTAATTGTATATAAATTTGTGTAATATGTCGAAAAAATTACTGTGACATGCACCAAATTCCCCTTATTTATCAAACTTTTTGGCCTCACCACATCTAATACAGGCATTTATTCTATTATATCTTGTTTGCCAGAGCTCTATGAGCTCTGTCAAACAAGATATAATAGAATGAATGCTCAGTTTACCTCCGGAACACAGGAAGCTGACCAAATCTCTGTTAATTGTATACTCCTGTTAATTGAATAATTTTCACTGGCAAAATGGATATTCAATTAAGAGGATTCTACTGTAATGGGATTTACACAAAACTTGCCACAGGCACATATTATGAGAAAATCTCGGTGAGATTTGATATTCACCAAATTTCCTTTGCTTTCTGTAGGAGTTATGCTCCTTTTTATTGGAAATTTTGTGTCTGTGTCATAATGACTTTGTGGATGCGATAACAAATGTAATCAGATTTTCATGCATATTCACCTACTTTCTTTGGATTTTCTTGGAATTACGAAATCTTTGTTTGAAATTTGGTGTTATTTATTTATTTATTTATTGGTGTTTAAGGTCACATACTTATGCACAATGGCTAACCGTGACCGTGACAGTTTTACGGGTGGAGGAAGCCGGAGTACCCGGAGAGAACCACCAAGCAACGACGAGCAGCTGTCAGCTCCCCAACATCGTAACTCTGAACTCTGCACCGCAGCACAGGCAGGGTTAGATTGGTTGAAGACATGCGCACCATCGACGTGCAGTACGCCTCAGTACACAGCGTCATCGTGCCGCCATGTAGGCAATCGGGGTGAAGTGTCTTGCCCAAGAACACATCGCGGTTGCCGCAGGTGCGATTCGAACCGAGGACCTCTCGGCTTGCAGCCTGCACCTCTACCAACTGAGCCACCATGCCCCCTGAAATTTGGTGTTTGATGACTTTTTGAATGCAGTAGCTTAAACAAATGTAATCAGATATTTACGAAACTTGCTATAGACACAGATATTTAGAAGATCGTGGTCAAGTGTGATATTCTCCAAATTTTGCAGGCTTTTCTTGGAGTGAAGCCCCCTTTTGTTAGAAACTTGGTGTTTCAAAGCTAGTTGCTAGTCCCCCATGGGTTACTGTGAGGGTACTTATGGATTACACTCTGTCAGTTTGTCTGTCCTGTTATCACCTGTATCTCCTAGATTGTTGATATGTTGGTGTTTCAAATTTTAACAGTAAACAGACATTATGAAAATATGTTGCACGTCAAATGTAGAAAAATATTAAAGATGGCTGAAAGGCAGCCATTTTTGTGGCAATTTTTAGCTCAACTTGACAAAGTCAAGATAAGCTATTGCCATCACGCGTGTGGAAGTCTTAGTCTGTTCACATTTTCCTTTAGCACAGGCTACACCCCGTAGTTCTTGTCTGATCGTCACAAAATTTCATATGTAGGTTTGGGGTCATGTCTATATGAGAATGTGCTCTTTTGCTCGCGATCAGTCATCGGTATGGCTGCCTGAGCTCAAAGCCCGAAAACCATTAGCACAGTCTACAGGTCATATTTATGAAGGGATTTCATTGTAATTTGGTAGGATGCCTCTGTATAATGTCTAGATGAGAACGTTCTCTTTTGGTCATGATCTGTCAACCTTGATGGCTGCCCAAGCCCGAAACCCAAAAACTTTTAGCACAGTCTGCAGGTCATATTTAATATGGAGGGATTTCATTGTAACTCGGTAGGATGACTGTATGATGTCTAGATGAGAACTTCCCCATTTTGTCGTGATCTGTCAACCATGATGACAGCCTGAGCCCAAAACCCGAAAACCTTTAGCACAGTCTACAGTTCATATTTATGGAGGGATTTCATTGTAACTTAGTAGGTTGATTTCATACAATGTCTAGATGAGAACGTCCTCTTATGGACGCGATTGGTCATCTGTGATGGCTACAGGGGCCGGAAGGCCGAAAACCTTTAGCACAGTCTACACGTCATATTTATGAAGGGATTTCATTGTAACTATGTAGGATCACTCCAGATAATGCCCAGATGAGAACATCTCATTTTGGTCGCGATCATTCAACCATGATGGCTGCCCTTGTACCTAGGGTTTCGTCCGACAAATCTAACAGGAGTTATGTCCCTTATTTACTTTGAAAAATTGATGATTTTTTGGTTTCCTACCAATTAAAATTGTTTGGCTGAACCGATGAGTTTCAAATTTTACATGCTGATTACTCATGTCAAAGTACAGGTCGGTTTCAATTTGAGGTTTGACTCGGCAATTTTTGATGCAGTTATGCCCCCTTTTTCACTTGGAAAAGATGCAAGACCGGTTCTACTTTTTCACCGGTTTGAGAACAAAGGTATGTACCATTCCTATTTTTGCCTCTTTCAGTTATTATTCAATATGGCACCATTCAAGTCATCTGCAATTATTTTTATAACTTTTTCTCTATTACTGACTCCTTAGTGCTGTTCTGCAATGTAGCAGCAGTGAAGCTGTTGTCTGTTGTTGCAAAACATATTAACAAAATATAAGTAATAATAATTTTATTGGCACTTTGCCATTCCTTACTGTTGTTCTGCAATCTAGCAGCAGTGAAGCTGTTGTCTGATTATCCACATGTGAGTACGACTTGGCTACCTTCAGGGGCATTAGCACACGCATTAGTGTTGCTCTTGTTTTAAATATACTTTTAAAAAAATGTTAACAAAACCATATTCATGTGACCCCTCGTTGGAACAAGCTCGACGAGCTCGTTCCATCGAGGGGTCACATGATATGGTTTTGAAATTTCTTGAAAAATAATATTTTTTCAACTGCTGAATTTGCATATTACATATGTGGATTTTAACAATTTTAACAGATTTGGTCAGATATGTTAACCTCAGAAAAAAATTTTCAGGGAACTTGAGGGTGATTTTCAGGGAAATTGGATGAATTTCAGGGAATGTACGTGCGCGAACAATGTACATAAGAACTAAAAGATTTCAGCTCTTGGACCACCACTGGAACCAGGTTGCATCCAGTAGTTCTTAGGCTAAAAATTTGCTGATATCCTTAATGTCATGTTAAAAAATATTTGGTTCAAATACTTCATCTCCCTCCTTTTTTCACCCCACACCCACCCCTCTGCCGTGCACACACACACACACACACACACACACCGCCACCACCACAACCTGTGGTTATAATTTGACCAAAGTGCAGTTAGACAATACCCTTCTGTAAAATGTAATTCCATTTTTCAGAACTCACGCAATTTAAACCAACTTCCCCTTATTTAGTGTTGTTTGTGATGTTTCTTTATATGCACCAATTTCTTTGAGGGGACGCTTCGGCTTTTGGGAATCAAGATTTTTTCTCCTCAGTAATTCATAGGGGCACGATGACACCGTGTACTAAGGCATGCTGCACATCGATGGTGCACATGTCTTCAACAAATCTAACCCTGCCTGTGCTGCAGTACTGAGTTACAATGTTGGGGATCTGGCAGCTGCTTGTCGTTGCTTGGTCTTTAACCAATCTAACCCTGCCTGTGCTGCAGTGCGGAATTACAATGTTGGGGAGCTGGCAGCTGCTCGTTGTTGTTCAATGGTTCTCTCCTGGTACTCCGGCTTCCTCCACCTGTAAAATTGCCACAGTCATGATTAGCCATTGTGCATAAGTATGTGACCTTAAACACCATTAAATAAATAAATAATTCTTTTGCATACATTTTATTCACCAGGAACCATCCTTAATTTGGTGAAGGTGAATGTCAATACAGTTAAAACCAGAAGTCCTGTCACAAACTGTGCGCTTATCTAGGCTTAATTGCGCGTATGAATTGCGCGCAATTGCCATATCGAATGGCATCCAAAGCACGACAGGTTCTCTTGGTTACTCATAGTAAACACGGGCAATGTTTCTGCCAATGGACCTCCGGATTACCCGGAGGTCCATTGGCTGAAACATTGCTTGTGCACAGGCCATATTTACAGAATTTGATAGCCTTACTATGGTCATATCGCGTAGATTAATGCACATATCGACGTGCTATTTGTGCACATTTCAGGACAGGACTTTCAGTTTTAACTGTAGGTGATGTACTTCAGTCACCTATTTTTGCTTCGGCACTTGTAAATTGACCACACAGCAAAATTGAAATGAATAAAACAGAAAAAAACGTGGATACAAGTGAAATATTTACAGCTCTTTTTAGCTCAACCTGACTGAAAGTCAGTGTGAGCTATTGCCATCACTCGGCGTCCTTCGTCCATTGTACGTTGGCTTTTACAAAACAATCTTCTCACAAACCATTTGCCCAAATTAAAACATATATGGGCCACATCATCTTGGGGATATTCTGTTTTAGTTTTGTTCAGATGGGGTCTCCGCCCTTTTTGGGCATGGTCTTATGCCCAAATATGATGAAATTCTTTAAAATCTTCTCATGAACCACAAGTGGGAATGCTTTGATATTTGGTATGAAACTTCCTCTGATGTTCAAGATTAAAAGTCGTTCAAAGAAAGTTTATAGGTCCATATTTGGGCTCTCCAGGGATGGACTCACTTGAGCTCCGCTGAAAATTTCTATTTCAAGAATCCATGGACCGATTTGAACCAAATTTTATATGTGGCATTAGCTGACCCTAAGTACTTCATTCATACACCCAAAATTTTTCGCGGTTTCCCGTGGGAACACCTGGCGTTAAAAATAGAAAATGAAATATCCAATATTTCCCAAACTGCACGGAATAGAGATTTTGTATTTGGTATGAAGCTTTCTTCTGAGCAGTTGAAACAATTGGACAAAAAAATTTGTGGCGAATCTGTCATATGGTTCATTCAGATTACATTTTCTCCATACCCATAACCCCTTACAGTTTAGGACAACTTGGTCCAGGTGAGCGTTTTAGGCTCTCTTGAGCCTCTAGTATTAAATATAATTAATGTGTATGCATATTTTTTTGTTTTATTCGTTACAATCAGAGCTTCAAAGGCCTATTATTTGACACCGAACATCTCGAAATTGAAAATTTTTCAACTGCTCAATTTTCCGGGATTTTTGTCCAAACTGATTCCCTTCTGAAAAGCCAGGAACAACACTAAATTTACAGGATTTTCCCAGGCATTCCAGGAAAGTTAACATGTCTGGATTTAGTTTAGGCCAAATAAAAAAAATGAATTGATTCTCAGGCAATTTTTTTTTCAAATCATTGAGGGAGGGAGGATTTTATTTTTAATTTTTTTTTAATTTTTTTTTTTCGTGTAAAAGGGTTGAGTATACTCAGTAAATCTTTTTGCTGTCTTTCCACTTGAAAAAGAGAAAAAGTTGTATTTTAGTGTAATTATAGTATACCTTTTATAACTAACTGCCGTAACAACAGCTAAAAGGATTTGTATTTTATTGTTCTTTTTAATAGTATAGGTCTGTCAAACATCATGATCCATTAGAATAGGCCCACTAACCAATGTTTGGGTTAGGAGTCCTTTAAAATGGGAAACATGGCTCTAAATTATTGGCTAAACTTGAGTTTATATCGGTGTTGCAGCCATTATTAGCCATTGTGCAGAAATATATGACCTTAAACACCAGCAAATAAATAAATAATTAAATCATGATTCAGTATATCAGAATTTTCTTTGTTACAGTATATGGCAGAGTGCCCCTGGGCACTCTCCCATAAACTGCAACAAGAAAAAACAATTTACTGCTAACTCAGGTAAATAATTATATGTCGAGAAATGTGAAAAAAATGACCGTTCCAAGTTTTCGCAATTTTTTTAAAAAACATGACATAATAAAAATGTCTAACAGGGTTCATACAGTTCTTGAAAAACCCTTGAAAATGAGTTTTTTCTTGAAAAACCCTGGAATTTGAAATTAGCCCCTGAGAAACCCTTGAACTTTCAGAAATCTCTTGAAAAACCCTTGAATACCAAGCTATTTCCTGGGCATTGTAAATATGTGTGTACTCGCCTTTTACTTGTTTGTTGCGCTCGTGTCGCTCAGTTAAAAAAAACATAAAAAAGTATGGAACGTTTTACCAATATTACTGTAACACAGATCACATTTTGGGTACCAGTACTTCCTGACTTCCAAAGTCAGATCCGTATCACATGAATCTTAGATTTTTAGAGCTCATACAACAAGCTGAATAGTATATGTAGTCCTTGAAAAAAAAGAAGCCCTTGAAAAACCCTTGAAAAATCCTTGAACTTTGTGAGCAAATTTTTGTATGAACCCTGTCTCATGAGGAGGTTCAAATCCAACGAGGGAGGCCCTGAGAATCAAAACATTATTTTTTTTAGCCTCATATTTGGGATATGAGACTTCCCAAAAATTGTCTTGCACAAATTACGAAAACTGGTATGGTTTGATCATACTGAGCGGTGGCTTCGCGGTAACCTGTTCTCGTCAGATCACCGAAGTTAAGCAACGTCGAGCGTGGTTAGTAGTTGGATGGGTGACCATTTCAGAGACTGATTCGTGCTCCCGCGTTGTGTCCTTGGGCAAGACACCTCCACCCATGAAACTGTCACCGACATGATATGACCCTGGCTGTTAATGTGTCGTTAAACCTAATAAAAAAATATAAAAAAAAAAGAAAAAAAATCATACTGAGCAGAGTTACGACCCTGAATTGGTTCATTTTTACACATTTTCAGCTCTTTAGCTTAATAACTTTAACAAATATTAACAGATTTGGTCGATATCAGAGATGTGAGACTTTCCTAACAATGTTTTGCATGAGTTCGAAAACTGGTGTCAATTGATCATGCTGAGTAGAGTTATGTCCCTTAATTAGTCAATTTTTGCACATTTTCAGCTCTTTAGTGTGATAACTTGAACAAATATTAACAGATTTGGTCAATATTTGGGATATGAGACCTCAATGTATTGAATGATTTTGAAAACCGGTGCAGTTTGATCGAACTGAGCAGAGTTGTGGTCCTTAATTATTTTACAAATTCTCTGCTGTTTAGCATGATAACTTGAACAAGTATTAACAGATTCAGGATACAAGACTTTCTTAACCCTTTACCCAATGCAGCCGATTTCAAAATTTATTATTTTAAATGTCATTTGTTAAATTTTTTCGAAAAATTTCAACAAAACCATATCATGTGACCCCTCTTTGGAACGAGCTCAACAAGCTCGTTCCAAAGAGGGGTCACATGATATGGTTTTGTTGAAATTTTTCGAAAAATAATATGTTTTTAGCTGCGGAATTTGCTTATTACGCAGGTGGATGCGGGCAATTTGATGGGTAAAGGGTTAACAATGTCGATTAAGTTTCAGAAACCACTGCACATTTTCACCTCCTTAGCTTGATAACTTCAACAAATTTTAACAGATTTGATAGATATTTGAGATATGAGATTTTCCTAACAATGTCTTGCACGAGTTCAGAAAACAGTGTGGTTTGATCATACTTAGTAGAGTTATGACCCTCAATTAGTTAATTTTTTTCAGCTCGTTAGTGTGATAACCTGAACAAATATTAACAGATTTGGATAATATTTTGTATGTGAATCTTTCTTTACAATGTCTTGAACAAGTTTGATAATTGGTGTAGTTCGATCGTACTGATCAGAGTTTTGGCCCTTAATTAGTTAATTTTTAGCTCAACTTGACAATGTCAAGTATGAGCTATTGGGATGAGTTGTGGTCCATCGTCCATCCATCCTTGCGTATATACATACGTCCATTCGTCTACAATTCCTTTAGCACACCCTAGAGACTTCAACCACTTCACCCCGATTGCCTACATGGGGGCACGATGACGCTGTGTACTGAGGCGTACTGCACGTTGATGGTGTGCATGTCTTCAACCAATCTAACCCTGCCTGTGCTGCGGTGCAGAGTTCAGAGTTACGATGTTGGAGAGCTGACAGCTGCTCGTCGTTGCTCGGTGGTTCTCTCCGGGTACTCCGGCTTCCTCCACCCGTAAAACTGTCACGGTCACGATTAGCCATTGTGCATAAGTATGTGACCTTAAACACCAATAAATAAATAAATATATAGAGACTTCAACTCTCACCAGATCAGTTCCAAATTTCATATGTTGCTTTAGGGCAACGTCTAGATGGGAGCTATCAATTTTTTAAAAAAATTTTGTTGAAAAACATGGCCGCCATTCACCATCTTCGATTTGGATATAAATTGTCCAACAGTTCCTTTAGCACACCCTGCAGGCCACAACTCTCACTCGATCAGTCCTAAATTACATATGTAGCTTAGGGGCAATGTCAAGATGGGAGCTATCAAATTTTTCTGAATTTTGTTGAAAAACATGGCCACCAGCAGCCATCTAGGATTTGGATATAAATTGTCAGCAATTCCATTAGCACATCCTACAGGCTGCATCTCTCATCCAATCCTTTTCAAATTTCATACGTAGTTTTGGTGTGATGTCTAGATCGGAGCTATCAAATTCTTCTGAATTTCGTTGAAAGACATGGCCACCAGTGACCATCTTGGGTTTGGCATATAAATTGTCAACAATCCCATTAGTACCCCCTACAGGCCACATCCCACACCCCATTTTTAGCTCAACTTTGATGCAAACTTCATGGGTACCTTTGTTGTCACCGTGGGACAAGAACGACTGTTTTGGGGTCCGGTCCGAAATTCAAGTTGGCCGCTGGCAGCCATTTTGTACAAAATTAGGTGCAATCAGATTTTTGCGCAGAACTTCCATTTGAAAGCACTGATTTGAAAATTTTTTTGTATGAATGTTTAGCACCATGGGATACATCACATATAATAAGGGTTTTTTTCTCGTGCGTAAATTAAGCAAATTAGACTAACTTTGATGTATTTAGTGTTACTTTCAGCACTGTAAGTGTAAATGCCAATATGGCTTGGGCTGGAGGCCGTATTTATGAACCGATCTTTACGAAACTTCTTGGGTACTTTGGGTATCACCGTACGAGCGGTGAGTGACTGTGTTGACGACATACTACGAATTTCACAAATTGCACTTTTGTTACGTCTATCTCCTTTTATCTGCGAAAATTGCCATTTCATGAGGCTGATTTTGAGGTGCCTTCTAACTGAATTAATGGGCCGCAGAAACCAAGGTTAGGCAGACGTTTACCATCCATGGAATTTTGAACTCAGACGGGTGACTGCGGTCCGGGGTGATCGCCTGCCTCAAAATGACAAGCCTTTATCCTTGGACAAGGCACTTAATCCCTCATTGCCAACATGGGAGCCCATCATGGGAGCATAGTCGTGCTGAATACTATGACGTACTGCACATTGATGATCAGCCCTCGAAACTGAGAATATTTTACTACGGCACTGTTTTGCCATAGTAAAATTCCAATGCTATTGCAGTTACTACAGCATTTATTCTGGCACTTTCTACCATGTTACAGGGGTCGAAGTAATGCTTGTCTACTTGTCACCGACTAGTAATTTCTACCAGCAACAACCAAAAAATAAATTCACTTGTCCTGGGCGACAAGTGTATTTTTGCCATGACTTTTTATGTGGTTGAAATCATTCCCAAACATACCAATTCCGATTGCAGAAAAAAATCTGAAACAATCGGCACAGTTAACAATAATTACATTCCACTTCCATTTTGTTTGTGCGGGAAACTCGTTTTTATTTTGAACCAAACATGTTATAGATATTGAGGCTGATTCTGTGCGTACTTTTCATCACCTAGTGTTTTCGGGGGATAACTTGTTTCCATTTTTAACTAAATTTATATGTCATTGGCATTGATTGAAAATTAATTTGTACACATCATGCGATGCTGGGGTAACTACACAACAGTTGAAAGACAATGTGTTCAGCGTTACCTGCAAAGAGTTTAGTCTTGGGTAAATTTGTAACAAAAAAACCCTGAATTGACTTAGAAAAATCTGTGAAATGCACAAAGGGGGCCAAATGTGTTGAAAGTCAATTTGTTCATGTTGGTTTCAATGGGTGGCTGCGTCACTGACAAAGCATTTCAATTTTTTCTCTTACTGAGCAAATCAAGGGCGGTAATCGCACGTGGCCTTCGAAGCAACAACGAGAAGCGTCTTTAACAACAACGATTTCTAATTACTGAAAGCAAACTTCACGCGACGTTTGTGTTCAAAAGCTTTATCAGTTTAACGTTTTGTTTTTGTTTTTTTTGGCAGAGGAGGGAGGGAGGGTAACTGCTTTTCTTTTATTTTGATTTTTTTTGCCATAGCTGCTACTAAACAATGTCTTATGACTTCAGCGATTTTTAATTTTTTCTTGCCTCGTCTTTTTTTCTGTACTACGGCAAATATATGCCATCGCAAAATCAATTTCCTCGACATTTTGCTATGGCATTGCCAAATGCCGTAGTGAATTTCGAGGGCTGGATGATGCACTTTTCTTTACAGATTTAGTACATTGGGAAGCCTGACAGTTACTCATCACTGCTGGGTGGTTCTCTCCAGGTACTCTGGCTTTGACACAACTTTACCCTTCCTGTTGAAAGTATCTTTAAACCCCAATAAACTAAATTTTTCTCCGGTAAATTGAATTGACTTTTTGGCCAATGATTTAGAGAGTTAAATTTAGATGCTGAAAAATATTTGAAAATACTCTGCGTGTTAAAAGTTGAATGTGCATATTTCCGGACACCAAGACACCCAAAATAAAAATACCATCTTGGTGAGTTTAGATATTTAAATGGGTCAATTTAATTTTTAAAAATTGAACAGCAGTTTACTAACATGGATAAATTTTGATTGCAGGGTCCGTACGGTCTTGAAAAGTGCTTGAATTGATTTTTTCCCTTGATTAGTGCTTGAATTACCACCACTCCCCTTGAAAAGTCCTTGAATCCCAGACCCCAATCTACTCTGCTAAAAAAATCCCCCCCAAAATGCCACGTTTTAGTGCCCAAAATAACAAAAAAAATCGGGAATTCGATGTAGCATATTAAAGTTTAAAACACGAATAGTATAATACGCCTGTGTGCTCTGCACACTACTCTTCTTGTTCATGATAATGAGAGAAAACACAAGTACACAAATTACGATGACGTTCAGCATAATGTACAGGTCAGTTTTAACCAATCAGAAAATTAAAACTGGTTTTTCCAATCAATGTCTGCATCTCCGCCTGCTTCATTTATTTCATCGTGTCACACAAAAGGATAGTTACTGGAAGCGATAATATATCAAAGATTCACCTTGACTTTGTATGAAAATAACAGAGGTATTTGATAATAAATCATGAATTATTGTTTGTGAACAATCGATTTTGAATGTCAAATTACCACAAACAACCCAACAACTTTGCAAGAAGTTCCGAAACTTAACCGAAAGCACAGAAATGGGCCTGAATATTACATGACACACACTCATTCTTGAAATATGCACTGTGCGGAGAGCAGTTATAAAAAGAACATGTCACAGTTGGTTTCTTTGAATGGAAAAATAGTCCTTGAAAATGAATGACATAGCCCTTGAAAAGTGCTTGAATAGTGCTTGAATTTCATTTTGTTAAACCTGTACGAACCCTGGATTAGCATTTCCTATTATTTATTTGTTTTTGTCATGTGAAATTGATGAGCTATAGTTGAAAATTGATTCGGAAATCACTATTCGAATCCAGTTAACCCTTTACCCAACGAATCGCCCGCATCCGCCTGCGTAATATGCAAATTCAGCAGCTGAAAAAATATTATTTTTCCAAAAAATTTCAACAAAACCATATCATGTGACCCCTCTTTGGAACGAGCTCGTCGAGCTCTTTCCAAAGAGGGGTCACATGATATGGTTTTGTTGAAATTTTTTGAAAAAATTTAAAAAGTATTTAAAATAATAAATTTTGAAATCATCTGCGTTGGGTAAAGGGTTAAATCAAGCCCTGTATTAATTTCTCCCGATTGTATTTGCTCATGGTGATTGGAAAGAAGCATCATGTCCATTGATAAATATGGTCACATGATAACTATTCATGAACCAGTTTTCAGTTATATTTGGATCTCTTTTAATATTTTTCAGTGTGCAGAACCCATTTACTACAATATCTCCAGTCACCAAACTGTCGACACAACTTGTGGCTCCAACAACAATAAAAGTTGAGCTGAATGCACCTTCAGTGCCACAGATCAATCAGCAGAGCCAGCAACATCAAGCCCTAAAGCAGAAGCAAATTTCACTGCTGAAAAGTATGTTTGACCCTTTGTCTGAGGTAGTAGCAATATACCACCAGCACTAATCATAAAAAGCAAATTTCAAGTATTTTATATTCCCCACAACAACATACTGAAATCACATTGTTCATCAGTCCATTCGTCCGTCTGTCCATCTGTCTGTGAACACAATTTTTGTCGTGAGTTGGGGTTCTTTTGGTCATATATGAATCAATATTTTTATACCACCCACTTGAAAAGTGGGCGGTATATAGCATTCATGGTGTCCGTACTTCCGTACGTCTGTACTTCCGTACGTCCGTGACGCTTTGGGGGTACACATCTGCTATCCGCAACTCCTCTTAAACCAGTGGGTGGATTTCATTGAAACTTACAGGCATTCTTTTCTATACATTATAGATGTGCACCTCCTATTTTGCTTTCACGTATTTTCATTTTTTACTCTTTCTCAAAGGGCGAAATGAACTTAGCCAAATTGTTGTGATGCTTTAGGGGGGTACACTCCTGCTATCCGCTACTCCTCTTATACCAGTGGGCGAATTTCATTGAAACTCTCAGACATTCTTTTATATACATTATAGATGTGCACCTTCTATTCTGCTTTCAGGTATTTTTATTTTTTTTTTTGGGGGGGGGGGGGGGGGGGTTGTCAGTGTTTGTGCTCTCTACATTAAACACACTTTTACTGTTGTAAAATGTTTCTTGGTGGAAGTGGGTGGTATCATTTAGTGAGCAGTGCTCACAGTTTTTCTAGTTTAAACTTTGCTCATGTGTTAACCTGTGCACCTGTGAATTTAAATTGATTGAATGTGTCATTGTGGAGTTATTGCCCTTTTTGACTTAGACCTTGCCATCTGCAGCAGACCTGTTAACTCTCCCGGTTTCACCGTGAGTCTCCCGGTTTGAGGCACCAACTCACGCTCTCACGGTCACATCCTATTTTCTCCTGATTTGACACTTTTCAAAATAGTTGTCCTGTTCTATTTTGAAAATTAAACAAGTTGTCAAGTTGGTCACGATATATAAATTTATGATGCAGAATACTTGTTGGAAATGATAATTTATCAAAGATACACATTGAGTTTTACCAATTCTGAGTTCCGAGAATTGTGAGCATGAATTCCCATGTTGTTGATGGAAAAGTCATGGAAATCGAAAGTAGCTTTTCGAAAACGAGTGTATTATAGTATGTATTTAAAGATGTTACTTTCGTAAAGCCATGCTGGACTGGTACGTTTTGTCCCAAGGTTTTTGGAGCAAGGAGGAAGACCCAATTATTATTATTACCTGAGGTGAACCCTGCAAAAAAAACTGCTGAAAAATAAAAATAGGCCGATGAAATCGTCAGATGTGTACCTATATGCGCAACTAGTAGAAAGCTGTATGACGGAGGGCCACCACGGATGCTGACATTATGTACACCATACATGGTATGGGTACATATAGAAATGGATTGGAGGAGTGTCTAATTTGATGGATAAAGGGTTAATATCTCCGGATCAAATTATCAGATTTACATAAAAAACTATACAGCACAGCACATCAGTAACCTGAACATATATATGAAGTAACATGACAATCGGATTGATATTTTTGGAGTTATCTCATGCCAAAGGGATTGGAGGAATTTTCAATTTGAAAGATAAAGGGTTAATATCTCAGGATCAAATTATCAGATTTACACCAAAAACTATACAGCTCGGCACATCAGTAACCTGAACACAAATATAAAGTAACTTGACAATCCAAGCAATATTTTTCAACTTATCGAATGCCAAAGGGATTGGAGGAATTTTCAGTTTGAAGGATAAAGGGTTAATATCTCAGGATCAAAATAACAGATTTACAACAAAAACTATACAGCTCGGCACATCAGTAACCTGAACACAAATATAAATTAACTTGACAATCCAAGCAATATTTTTCAAGTTATAGAATGCCAAAGGGATTGGAGGAATTTTCAATTTGAAGGATAAAGGGTTAATATCTCAGGATCAAAATAACAGATTTACACCAAAAACTATATAGCTCGGCACATCAGTAACCTGAACACAAATATAAAGTAACCTGACAATCCAAGCTATATTTTTCAAGTTATCGAATGCCAAAGGGATTGGAGGAATTTTCAATTTGAAGGATAAAGGGTTAATATCTCAGGATCAAAATTACAGATTTACACCAAAAACTATACAGCTCGGCACATCAGTAACCTGAACATAAATATAAAGTAACTTGACAATCCAAGCAATATTTTTCAAGTTATCGAATGCCAAAGGGATTGGAGGAATTTTCAATTTGAAGGATAAAGGGTTAATATCTCAGGATCAAAATAACAGATTTACAACAAAAACTATACAGCTCGGCACATCAGTAACCTGAACACAAATATAAAGTAACTTGACAATCCAAGCAATATTTTTCAAGTTATAGAATGCCAAAGGGATTGGAGGAATTTTCAATTTGAAGGATAAAGGGTTAATATCTCAGGATCAAAATAACAGATTTACACCAAAAACTATATAGCTCGGCACATCAGTAACCTGAACACAAATATAAAGTAACCTGACAATCCAAGCTATATTTTTCAAGTTATCGAATGCCAAAGGGATTGGAGGAATTTTCAATTTGAAGGATAAAGGGTTAATATCTCAGGATCAAAATAACAGATTTACACCAAAAACTATACAGCTCGGCACATCAGTAACCTGAACACAAATATAAAGTAGTAACTTGACAATCCAAGCAATATTTTTCAAGGTATCGAATGCCAAAGGGATTTGAGGAATTTTCAATTTGAAGGATAACGGGTTAATATCTCAGGATCAAATTATCAGATTTACACCAAAAACTATACAGCTCGGCACATCAGTAACCTGAACACAAATATAAAGTAACTTGACAAGCCAAGCAATATTTTTAAAGTTATCGAATGACGAAGAAATGGATACGGACGCCGGATGGGCAGACCGACGGATGGACGGACAGACGGACAAACAAAAAAGACTATACAGCTCGGCACATCAGTAACCTGAACACAAATATAAAGTAACTTGACAATCCAAGCAATATTTTTCAAGTTATCGAATGCCAAAGGGATTGGAGGAATTTTCAATTTGAAGGATAAAGGGTTAATATCTCAGGATCAAAATAACAGATTTACACCAAAAACTATACAGCTCGGCACATCAGTAACCTGAACACAAATATAAAGTAACTTGACAATCCAAGCAATATTTTTCAAATTATCGAATGACAAAGAAATGGATATGGACGCCGGATGGACAGACAGACGACGGACAAAGGATGGACGAACGATGGATGGCCACCCCGGCTGACGGCATTATGTGTACCATACATAATATGGGTACACAGAAAAATGAATTAATACCCCCGAGTTGTAATATCCAGTTTGATCAATGCTACATGAAAGACTAAAAGGGAGAGCCGTATTGTTTACAACAATGGGAACACATTATGTGAACCAGGGTGGTCAAATTAAATATAGTTTGTGTTTTCATCAAATGCATTGTATGCCAAATATATTCTCATATATATATGGTTATGTGAAATTAAAATTATATAAACTCGAAATATAAATTAAATAAAAACATAATAATTTGTGTAAAAAAAAAATATAATTGAAAGTTTGTTGAAAACTGAAAAAATATGTTGCATTACGTGTACAGTCCCTGTAAAAGTAGTCTTCCAAATTACCCCAGTTGTTACATATGATTACATAATGCAGTCACTGTTACTCCGGTTCAATTAAGATCTCTGTGTCTATTTATAGAGGAACTTTTTATGAGTGGGTGGAGCTAATTAATGGGGTTTTCCAGCACTGGTCTGATAAAGCATAACACTTTTGAGATGTTGTTTATAACCTTTCTGACAACTTTTATTTATCAAATGTTATTTTAAGTTATCAACTAAAAATATTCAACACATATTTACATCATTAACACAAAAAAAGACTGACAACAAATCGAGATGCAATTGATCGCCTTCTTTTTCAGTTATGACCGCTTATGATCTGCCCATATTAATACTGCCGAAAATTATTTTAATGATTTTATTTGCAATGTCCGGTTTCCGTTTTTGAATGCACTTAAATTAAACTGTGTTCTGACAACAACATAATTATGCCGAAAAATAACTTTTAACTTTCTGTGGAACTAGAGGTGGTGTCAGTAGGCCTATCTCTGCGACAGGCAACATGTGATCTCCAACATGTGGTGTGGGGTGGGGGGCTTTAAACTATAAAGGTGTCGAAGCCTGCACTCGAACACATGGTCTCTCGGTGTGCCGCAAGACACGGGGCTGTAGAATGGGAAGTCGCCCATGGGAGAAGTCGGCCAAAAATAAAGTCAGCAACTGAGGTATGCTCCTAAGTCGGTCCATGGATTAAATCGGCCCAGGGCTTTTTCATTGTGCTAATATACCTGTGCATGGTTAACTTAAGTGACAGGCCGAATGTTAGAAATTGAATTTTTTCTCATTGTGTTGCAACTATTTTTTGGAAAACCCCACACGGGCACTGTCATTTCCTACAAATAGATTCAAAATAATTTCATAATTATCGTAGTGCTAATAAAATTGTTAAATGGTAGGTCGAATGTTAGAAACAAAATTTTCTTTACAAGTCGCAGTGCAGATATAAAAGTATATAGATATCGAACGAAATGGTTTGATGCGCCGAATGTGCGCAGGGACGATTTGGGGGACAAGCCCCTTTCGACCCTCGTTGACTGTATAATTTTGGCGATGTCGAGGCGTGGCAGAGGAGGAAAAGAAAGGAGGGAGAAGGTTTATCCCCGCTTGTGCTTCTTGCGGCTCTTTTTCTTGGGAGGTGGTTGTCTTGGAGATGTGGATTGCGATGACGATGTTGGTTGATTGTGATGCTGCTGTAATCTTGGGTGTTGCCTTGGAATTTTTCCGGTATTCTTGACACTCTGCTATTATTCTGTTGGCATTTGCTATGGTCCTCTGTACAGTTTCAAAGTCTACGGTGGCTGAGATTTGAGGTGGCTGTTCAGTTGTACTTCCCACTCCTGGGCTATCCGGTAGTGAAGGGAGAGGGGAGTGAGGGGTGGGAGGCAGTGAAAAAGCAACTTCCAGTTCCTCCTCAGTCTCCACTGGATGTTCCTCATCCAACTGTACCGGCTCAGGAGCCGGCAGTTGATTGGGTGTACCAGTGGGACTAGGAGGGGAACTGAGGGCTGCCTCCAGAGCCTCCACCCTCTCACTCACCTCTTTCTTCCTATTCCGGAATGCCTCCAAGCGCCGAGCGTCTCTGCGCTTGGTTGATGGACTTTTCTTTCTTCTCTTCGGCACTCTCTCTTCAGGACCTCAGTGCCCCTTCGGGTGAGGACCAGTGGGAGAGGGGATCCTCTCTCCAAAGGTGCTACCTCTCCACGAAGAGGATGGTGTTTCGGCTTTCTCTACTTCAAATTCCAATTTCAGATAGACACTCATGCCTACCTCCTGGATAGTCCAGGAGACAGGGCATGAGATGCCCAAAGCTGAGATGGTTTTCTCTAATCTATCAGGTAGCTCCATGGTAGCGAGATGTACACACTTTGCAGTCAGAAGTGATATACATAATTGTAATTCAATTTAACCAGTTTCTGATGTTGGAAATCTCAAAAGAATAAATTTCATAGGAGTAATTTATGCTTTTATCTATTGTCACCAGTCAATGTTTTCATTGTGATCAGAGGCTGTTTCAGAAACAATCAGTTGCTATTGTTGGCTCTTGTTTTACATCTTTGGAAGGGTAATTAAAGGATTAGTTCCGATTAGGAAATGTTATTGCTGCCATGAGAACTCAATAATTGATCGTGTTAAGTGTTGTGATATATTCAGTTATATTACAACAGCCTGGGTCTACTTTTCTCAGTTGTCCAAAGCAACAAACCTCAAGCTATACAAAGCGTTTTTTAACGAAATATAAAATATATGTACATGTTTCTTCTAATTTTGCTGAGTTCAGAAGGGAAACTGAAAACTCTCCCAAATTGTGCTAATTTATATTTTTTTAACTGATCTCAGATACATTCAGACACATCGCGTCCCATCTCGCCACATACAGAAGGTCTCTGCTAACACACTCAAGGATTGAGGTTTTCACTCACAAAATATGCTCTCAGCTTCGATGGAAAAGGGACACCGAACACAACATATTTCTGCAGATGGACCGCAGGTTGTCGTTCAAAGGACACTCAGTTCAATGAAATGCTTCTCTGACATGGGTTAAGACGATATATGTGTGAAAATTCCACTTTGTTAGTGTTTCTGTTTAGAATTTCTCTCCATGTACCGTCAATGGGTTCCAGGATATCCACAATTGCAGTCTTGGTCATCCACTGAGTTTCAAAGGCCCTGCATGGTTCAATGTAAAAGAATATTCTGTTCACCTGAACAATGGGTCGAACCGCATGCTGGATGAAACTGTGTTAGAGAGAATTTGACTCGGATTTCTCATCCCATGTTTTATTCAATCAAAAGAGACGATTTCAGCAAAGCGCCATTCAACATCCGGGAACTGATATGTAGATCCACGCTCAGTTTGTTTATCAAATTTGGTTCCACATCTGAAATCAGTCTGGAAATTATTTTGCCCTGATTAATATCACACCACCCTCCACGTCACACCTCTCTCTTATATATGCCCCCCCCCCCCCCCCCCCACACACATACTTCCAAAATAAATAACACACAGATCTGTGTATTATATATTTCGGGGTGGGGGGGGGGAGTGCATATAAGAATGAGGTGTTGAGGTGGGGTGATTTAGATCAGGATTCCATACGTCTGTGGTCTAATAACTCTGGCAATTTGGCCCGTATAGTGGGGTAACGAAACTACGTTCTCAACCTGTTAAGTCGACGTCAGCTGTCCTTCATGCGAATAGCCGGAAACGCAACCAAATTGTGCAAAGTTCTTTTTCATTGCCCAGAATATGTCTACCACTGCAGAATAAAAAAGGTGTGTCTTGGAAAGACTATTTTTGAAAGTTTCTTCAACCTGTTACAAATGAGATTTTTTTATTATTTCCATTTTTGGCGTAACTTCGCTTATAATAGTCGGATTGTAAAAATTCAATGACGAAATCGCACTGATTTTTAATCAATATATTCGAAACGAAATGCGTTTTTAAAATTACCTCATGATATTAAAAATAGAATTTGCCTGACTGGTTGGAAAAATGTGCTAATTGGTATCCAAAAATTACAGGATCAAAGAAACACCGACATCAACAAAAAGTAACGAGAAGGTCTTCACAAATATTCATGCGAGATCGAAACTGCCCTCAAAAGTAATTTTGTATGATATTTCGAAATAAATTTTAACGATTTTATTTTTATTTGTGTAGTTTGGGAGCGATGCGCTTTTTTCCCTAATTATCAATGACTGTTTTGCAGAGAAATGATGTTTGGGGGTCCTATTTTGGGTTGGAAGCATAACCTTGTCACAACACTGGGAAACACTTTGTGCTAATTATAACCGATAGTACGTCTTATTGAAGTCACGTGGTTGGGTTTTGATACCCCACCTTACAGAGCAGTTAGCGGGGAATCGATTGGCAGTGTTTTACAGGGAGCGTACACGTAATGGTGAGATATCACAAGAATTAAGTTACCTCCTCTTATAAACAAACAGATTGAGAACATGTCCAGCAGAGTATTTTGACTTCATTTTGAACCAACAGGATTATTTTGGGTTTTTTTTCACAATGGGGGTTCTGAATACTGAGGGCGCCTTCTCTAACGTGAGTAATACAAAACACAGTTCAAATATTTTTTTGAATAAAAACGAAAACAAAATTACCACAGTCACACACAACTTCATTGTACCGGCAACAAAAGGTGGGGTTTTTTTAAACAAAACGATATGTATTGTTAGCATTGAGTAATTTTTATTGTGCAATAAAACCTGTCAAAAGACAATAAGAATGAATATTTTCTCACTTAAAAAAATGTACAGATTGAACAAAGAAATTACATGAATAAATGGCGTGAACGAAGAAGGAATGCTTGTGTTGGTTCTTGAACGTTTTGGGCCTGGGACGTATCAGCCCAAGATGTTTCAGCCTCCATGTATTGAAGCACTGGGATGGGCTTGCCTGAGCAAGGAAAAATAGCCGGAGGGAGGGGGGGGGGGTGGTACAGGCAAAGGCTAGATAGGCATCCACTCACATTTGTGTGTGTTTTGGTGGTCATTGTCCCGGGGGGGGGGGGGGGGGGGGGGAGGGGTTGGACCAGTGATATCCATATTTGTGTTCTTTTGCCGACAAATACTATTAAAAGTGGTTAAAATAAATTATTAAAATGAAATATAATTTATTTGGGTTGGGGGGGGGGATGCCCGGGTTTGACCGTGGGAGGCATAACAAGGAAAATATTGATGTACTGGCCACACGCAAAAATCTCACTGACAAGCATCCAAATCTCACTGAGAGCTCATCAAAATCTAACTGACAGTCACCTTCAGAGGTTAACAGGTCTGATCTGCAGACACAATTTTGTCTGACCTTGTATTCTTAATTTTCTGGTCAGTTTTTGAAGCTTGGCACAAAGATTAACCAGCAGCATGGAAACCTGTGCACCTGCGATTTTAAGAATGCTCAGCCTGATTTTGGCAGATATATTGTGCTTTTTGGTTAGTATTTTTGCGACCATATTTGTCTGAGCTTGTATTCCTTCTAGTACTCAAACGATTAGTCGACTAGTTGATGTCGACTCTGGGCAAACCAGTAGTCGACTCTCAATTGTGCAGTCGACTAGTCGGAGGAGTTCAAGCTTTTAGGTAAATAGTATCCCTTCTGTGCCACTGACAGGCAGTTTGAATAGCAATATTGGGCAATCAATGTATACATCTATTGCCATCTAATAGTAGTGACAGTAGTTTGTTTTAACTGGTACTAGTAGTTATTTTGGGCTATCAGAATATGTTATTAATTTGCCTTGTTGCAATTTATGGGAGAGTGCTTATAGGCACTCTCCCATAAATCGCAACAAGGCAAATTAAATAAGACTATATAATTTCACTCTCAGCTTAATTAGAAGCACATTTACAGAATAATGTTCCAATAAGTTGCTGTATATGAATGCCCAAGTGAAGCCAAATTTGGACCTTCAGCACTCTACCGGAACACCAACACTGTTATAAGGAGATAAGTTATCACCAATGACTAGTTGAAGTCGACTTGACTTTTGGGTATTGACTAGTCGACTTGGGAATTCACTAGTCGTTTGAGCACTAATTCCTTCATTTTCCAGTTAATTTTTTTCACACTTTGCACAGAGATTAACCAACATGGGAACCTCCTATGTTAACCCTTTGAACCCTGGTGGTATCTTCCATGTAAGTTCAATGGAGGCCATATTTATTATTAATAAATAAATTGATATTTTTTATGTCCCCATTGAGCTGCATGTTGTAATATTAATTGCTTTACTCCATACTTAACTCGGCAGCCATCATATTTAATGATAGTATGACGTATCATGTTCCTGGACCGGAAAAGCAGCCTCTCGGATTCAAAGGGGTTAAATAAGTCGGAATCATTTTTACAGAGTTATTACTCTTTTTCAACAGGGTATTTTTGCACCCTTCATTAGTTTGTTTGCTTGATCAAGCCTGTTTTTAAAAAGCTTGTGAACCTGTAATTTTGAGATTGGCTTTCTCATTTTGCCAGAGGTATTAAACTTTTACGGCTACAGACACTTCAAGTTTACTGTTTTCTCCCCAAACAAAGCTTGTTATCCCTCATTGAAATGATCTTGTGGGGCTCATAAGCTGTAGGGCAGTGGTTTCTAGTGAAGCCATGACCACCTGTTTAGGCAACTAAAACTTTACAGCATTGCAAAGTTAAAAAGTGTTATGAGGAACTGAAAAAGAAGTAAAATTCTCCAGGCCTTCAAGAACATTTTCAGAATTTATGATATTGTATGAATATTCCATGAGAATCCAAGTAGACTTTCATTATTCTTGCTGGAATCAATTCTGATTCTCGCATAGAGTTGAATTAGTTGATTGCTGAATTATTTTGCATAGACAATTTGTAAGGCTTAATAAAATTAAAAATCTGTTTCTCAGGCCCTCCCACATGGTCCTTTTGGCTGCCGCATGCTCTCTTTTTATAACCAATGCAAACTTGAAAAAATAAAAATAAAATGGTCTATGTCTGATATTTTACACAAGTTAATAAAATTGATAAATTTGTCCCTTGAGTGCAACAAGGCTTTGCAATACGTTAGCATTGCAAAGCCTTGTTGTACCCAAGAGACGAAATACACCACCACCCTTGCTATTCTGTAGATTATGAGGCCTAAAACATAAAATAAACCAAGAATATGAACTTCTAATGGTAAAGAAATAATTACAAAAATAAAATATTAAACAAAAACCCGCCCGCATGCAATTTTACTTGCCCACATGCAATTTTACAAAACTTGGCCTGAGAAATAGAATATCTACTTTGTGTGGCTTAATGTGTTTATTTTTTCCATAGATTCTATTGTTACCAGCAAGAAGAGCCTTAGTTTCGCAAACTTTTGTTGATAAATTGTTGATTTGTTACAATTTGCTGAAGAGTGCCTGCTGGCACTGTCCAATAAATTGTAACAAAACTCAAATATGACCACAGGGACTTGGTTTTAAAGAAACATTAATTTGATCCTTCTAAGGGATGCTGCATATCAAATATCAAAAGATGGGTGGATCTGAAAATTTTTTTTTTTAAATTTCCTCATGTTGCCTCAAATAGAAATTTGGGTCACAGTTGGGAGCCCAAATATGAACACAGGGACTCTATTTGAGCAAACTTGAAACTGACCCCCCCCCCCCCCCCCCCCCCCTCCCTCCAAGGATGCTGCAAACTAGATATTAAAAAATTTTGACTGGTGGATCTGAAGAAGATTTTGTAAAAAATTTGGACTCCCAGATGGAACCCCCAATATGACCCCACATAAAACAATTTCATACAAACATAAGTTATGTGAAGAATTGACGGTAACGTGGTCTGAGGTTTGTGGCTCAGAGCTTATGTTCAACCGATATGTGAAGTGTGTTACCGTCAACTCATCACAGTAACGTATATGCTCCATTAAGACACTACCCATAGCAGAAAACCTACATCGTGAAACACAAGAGGTTTATTTGCTAAACCTATGATTGTTCCTTGTTCAAGGCAACTTTTAACGATCACAGGTTTAGTAAATAAACCTCATGTGTACCCCATCACTGGATAAATAATCAATAAACCAGATAAACTCACTCCATCGTAGTTCAAATCGTAAATCGGTTTGAAATTCAAACAACACTTAATGCAGAACACTGTCTGCTGCACACGTGAAACATCCAGGAAAATGAAGCGGCTTGCTAGTCACACCGTTGATGAAGTTGTTACGAAACGGACGTCATTTCAAATATTTCCCGTTGTGACGTCAGATGGTAACATTTGCCACTTGAGCTGTAAACTTAGAATATACTAAGTGAGCTCTCATCCAATCAGAGAAGGAGGATTTTAGTCTTATTGGAACATTCTTTGTTGTTCTGCTGAGCAAACTTAATCCTAATGCATGCAGGGTAATGCCACTGATAGAGCCATGATAGTGGCTTCAAACACCAAACCAGTTAACCCTTTACCCAACGAATCGCCCTCATCCGCCCACGTAACATGCTAATTCAGCAGCTGAAAAAATATTAGTTTTCGAAAAATTTCAACAAAACCATATCATTTGACCTCTCTTTGAAACGAGCTCATCGATACGGTTTTGTTGAAATTTTTTGAAAAAATTTAAAAAATGATATTTAAAAAAATTAATTTTGAAATTGTCTGCGTTAGGTAAAGGGTTAAACCTTAATTCAAGTGCCCGATCACAGAGTTGCACACAGTTTGATCTGAAGTATCATCCCCAGAGAGAAATACTCCCTGTGGGAACCCCTAGAAGTGAAGCAGTGCTTGTTTACTGTGGTAAGCAGGCTATGTTTTACTGTTGAAATAGGATCTAGTCACCAATGCTTGGTGTGGAAGTCCTCTAAAATGGGGAACATGGGTATAAAAGGGTGACTAAACATGGCTTTGTCTCCATGTTGTGGTCATGATTAGCCATTGTGTAGAAATAAACACCAGTAAATAAATAATAAATACTTTCAAAATCTTCTTCTTCAGATCCACCAATCAGATCTTTTGTTATGCTGCACCCTCAGTGGTTAGGAGATTCAGATTCAGGTTTATTCAAGTCTTCGGGGGTGTCTCTTTTGGGCTCCCTAATTTTAACTTGTGCAATACAGTAGAATCCTCTTAATTGAATATCCATTTTGCCAGTGAAAATTATTCACTTAACAGGAGTATACAATTAAAAGGGATTTGGTCAGTTTCCTGTGTTCCTGAGGTAAACTGAGCATTTATTCTATTATATCTTGTTTGACAGAGCTCATAGAGCTCTGTCAAACAAGATATAATAGAATAAATGCCTGTATTGGATATAGTGAGGCCAAAAAGGTTGATAAATAAGGGGAATTTGGTGCGTGTCACAGTAATTTTTTCGACATATTGCAAAAATTTATATACAATTAACAGGAGTTTACTCTACAACCCATATGCAATTAACAGATCAAATTTGCACTGAAGGTATGGTAAATGGTTTTGTGTTTGAAAATTATATTCAATTAACAGGGATATACAATTAAGAGATATCCAATTAAGTGGGCTCCACTGTATCAGAAAATTTCAAAATATCTTTGATATCAGATCCACCAGTCAGAATGTTTTGATATATGATATTTGGCATCCTTTGTTGGGTGAATTTTCAGTTTGTTCAAATCAAGTACCTAGGTCCATATTTCGGCACCCTATGGTAGCCCAAATTTTAATTCATTGCAATTCTGGCAGAATCTTTTGCTATTTGGTATGGAGCATTATTATGACTCATAGCTTAAAGATTGTTCAAAGCGGTCACCAGGGTGCGGGGAGGGACGGGGTTGGAGGCTGACATTTAACACAGAACTTAATTGAGAAACAATTCACCTAACAGACCTTTTCCCTACATCCACTTCCCTAGATAAATTGGATTAACATGGAGATGCTGAATGTGACCTTAGATCCTACTTAACCCTTAACTGGTAAAGTGCTGAGTTTTTTCTAACAAATCAAAGCTCATCATATACTGCTCTATTACATTTAATTGGATAGTGCCTTATAGGCACTATCCAATTAAATGTCAGAGAGCAAGGTATTGTATAAGAAATCTGATTCATATCAGGGACAATAAAAGCTTCCTCAGGCAGAATGTAGCTACAGACAGTTATTGCCTGTCACTTTTAGTAAAGCCCAAAATAGGGCTTCCAGCACTCTACCAGTTAAAGGACTAGACAAATGTCCTGAATTTCCACCAGCCGACAACTTCTACACCTCCAGTGGCTTAGCAGTGATTTCTAGTCAAGTCTTGGCTTCGTTCACAGGCAGCCAAGACTTCAGTAGAAACCACTTCCTACCTAATGTGTCTGTTGTCAACAGGACCCCCACATGATGGCATGTTAAGGGAACTTGTTTTGAGGTCGTAAAAGTCTGAAATAGGGCTTTAAGGGTTAAAACAACTTTTTCAGGTGAATTATTAAGGCCCCCTTTAGGCCTCTTGTTTCGTGTGGCCTAAATTTCTTTTCTTGAAGTTCAGCATCGTTTTTAATTCACTGAACATTAATTTTTATTCTTGTAGTTAATCCAACAATCAAAAGATTAGAAGAGATGAATGAAGAAATAAAGAAGACTCTGAATGTTAAAATGGTGGCAAGGACATTTTTTTTTACTATTAATTTTCCAGGCCTTTAACCCCCTCCAAAAAAAAAATTTGGTGGGGGGATAGAGTTGTGATGCTGTCCATCTGTCTGTAGACAGAATTGGTTTCCGCGCTCTAACTAAAATTACGCTTAGCCGAATGAACCCTATTTATTTTGGGATCATTGTTTCACAGGTCAAGGTCACAGTGACTTTGAACTTTAATTTTTATTATCAGTATTGCTTTCCATTCTGTAATTAAAGTTCGCTTGGTCGACTGAAGCCAAACTTGGCATTTGGGTTAGGCATGAAGAGAGGAAGAAACCTATTCATTTGAGGATCAGGGTGCCATTTATTTTGGGATCATTGTTTCACAGGTCAAGGTCACAGTGACTTTGAACTTTAATTTTTATCAGTGTTGAATTCTACTTTGCTATTAGAGTTCTGCTTAGCCAACTGAAACCAAAACTTGGCATGTGAATTAGGCATGATGAGAGGAAGAACCCTATTTATTTTGAGGTCATTGTGTCAAAAGGTCACGGTCACAGTGACCTTGAACTTAAACATTTACCAGAGTTGACTTCTCTAATTGAAATTTTGCTTGTCCAGTCGATACTGAACTTGGCTTATGGGTTGAGCATGATGAACACAAGAACCCTATTTAACTTTAGGTTATTACGTCAAAGGTAAAGGTCACAGTGACCCTGAATTTAAAGTTTTATCGTTGAGAGTTGGTTTCCACTCTAATTAACTGGTTGAGTGCTAGAAGCCACTATCAGGGCTTTCAAAAAAATGAGGGCACTAGAGAAAAATGCAACATTTTCCCTGCCTATGTTTCCTATCCAGTCAAATGCAAATGATATTTTGTTTTTTAGACTTGTTTCATCACAAATTATTGGAGAGTGCCTATGGGCACTCTCCAATAATTTGTAATAAAACAAATTTTGACTGACAAATTCAGACCACCAAAAATAATCTAGCCCTCAACCAGTTAAAATGCCTGATTGAAACCAAGCTTGGCATGTGGATCTGGCATGACGATAGGAAGAATCATGTATTTTTTAGGTCATCATTATGCCAAAGGTCAAGTTCACAGTGACCTTAAATTTTTTAGCAGTCAGAGCTGGTTTCAGCTCTCAATAATAAAAATTATGCATTCCCAACCAATACCCAGCTTGGCATGTGGGTTGAGAATGATAAGCGGAAGAACCCTACATAGTTTTAGGTCACTGTGCCAAAAGACTGTGACCTTGAACTTAAAATTTTATAGGTCCCGATCAAAACCAAACTTGACATGTCATCAGATCTAGGTAATCCTATCCGTTTATTTGAGTAAATACTACCAACAGTAACTGTGTTAATTTAATCTACTATATTACTAGATTTACTGTATCAAGGTGCAGGGACCAGCCTAGGGGGGGAAGTTGAGGGAAACTTCATGTCTCCCTCCAGAAAAAATAGGGAGACTGCAGATGCAAGTAGGGAGACTTCATAGGAAAGTGGGGAAAATTAAGAATATTTATGTACCACCCCTTCATATTTTCAGCTTGTGGTCCTCCATTAACATCTGATTAATCCAGGTCCACTTCTGGGGTTGAGTATTTTGTAAAATAAATGTAATTCCACATCATTTTTATGGCATTCCGGTGTCTTTCGTGTCATTTCAGTGTTTAGGAGGACCCCTTTTTCAAGATCCTTCATATTATCAGACATAAACAATTTAATTTTTATTTTTTTTTAAGTTTAAATTGGTTATAAAAAGAGAGCATGCGGCAGCCTAAAGGACCATGCTGGAGGGCCTGAGAAACAGATTTTTTATTTTTTTAGGCCTAAAGCTTTTTTTTTTCATGTGTTTCAATTCCATTCGTGTTTTTCTGGGAATAGACGGCCCATCAGTTAACACCCATCAGCAAAACTAAATAAAAATACAGAGTTAGAAAATGTGTCCATTGTGTATACCTTTTTGGCATCCTAAGCGAGGTAATCTACTTTCAAACTGGGTTATTTTGTTGGGTCGCGTAAGTCACCTATTTTCGTTTCGACACTTGAAGCTCCAGCTGAAACGGAACAAAATAGAAATTAAAAATCCGCAAAAAGTGACAATGGACAATTGATTGTCGTGTGATTTCAAATAACTGGTTGCTTAATTGACATGAAAATGCTCATTTATCACACTCAAGCACATTCGATTCTTGAAACTAATCGTTTTTATGTAAACCTTGGATCACTCAGTTCAGCCTTTCCTCATTTTCACCAATTTTTAGAGGGAGACTTGTAATCGCCCTGACTATTTTTCTAGGTGACTTTGGGTTTAGAAGGGCGACATAATCGCCCTAGTTGCCCTCACGGCTGGCTCCTGTCAGGGTGATTTTTTGGGGGGATTGGCCACCCCTGGCAGGTACCTCCAGTTTTAAGTTTTGCAGTGTTTCAGAGAGTGGTGGACAAGTAGACTAGTTTCTCAAGCCAAAGACCCCAGGATTAATCCCTAGTCGGGGAATGCTCTGAAGGTGTCTAAACAGACTGTGTCAGCATGAACTGTGGGTTGTTACTTTCACAGCACTCTGTTTTGTTGGTTAGGGACATAAAATGGCTTTCCCCTGTGTGGAGAGAGAAAAACTCCATATGGCTAAAATCCCCTCCTTAGTATTAGAGAAGAGCAAGGCCACAATGTTGCCGCTATGGAGATCATATCCTGTACCCATGGAGACAAGGAGAGGCTTTAATGTAAGTTGTATAAGTTGCTCGGCAATCCTTGTAAAATAATATGCTTTATTACTTTCCAAAGTGTGATTTACTGGGATTTCCAGGTTTGATTATAAACGATAATTTCACAAGTGAATTATACAATCAACAATTGTGTCATGTATCCGTGCGCACAAACAAAGACGCTTTGCCATGAGTGTAATAAGGACTTCATTGGGTTTTTTTGTGCCTTTTTTTATCCCTTTACCTTATATGAAAAGCAGACGACACTTGCAAAAAGAATTCTTGAATAACTATTATTTTCATTTTTTGTCTCAAAAACGTAGGTTATGACCCCTCATTGGAACGAGCTCGTTCCAATGAGGGGTCATAACCTATGTTTTAGAGACAAAAAATGAACAAATAATGAAAATTAATTGGCAAGTTTTGAGAATAGCGCTGGCCGTTACGTTAGGTAAAGGGTTAAATAATATAATTATCATTAATAATGAAAAGTAATAAACAGTAAGGTCACACAAAGTAGATCTTCTGTTTCTCAGGCCATTATTTGTGGAATTGCATGCGGGCAAGCGGTTTTTTATTTTTGGCTCACCAACGTTAGTTGTGTGAGCCTATGGCATAGCCCTCATGTCGGCGTCCGCTCTCAAATATTTTGAACTTTTGTGTACAGGTTTTGATTTTTTGGCTTTTCAAATTTTTTTTTAGTTTCAGCATATTGCTATAGTGGTTCACTATAACATTTAACTCTTTTCCAGGGTATTTTGTCGTAATTTTAACCCTTTGAATCAAATTTTAGACTTATTTTGATGTTTGCGTGCAGGTTTTGATGGGTTTTTTTTCCTTTCTTTCAAGTGGAGATTTACCTTGCAGCATATGTCCATGCTTTCTATTGTATGTAAACATGCATCTTAGGGCTATGTTTGTATTATTTAACCCTTTTCCTGCTGAATTACTTCAATTTTGAACTTTTATGTACAGCTTTTGGACTTAGGCTTACAGCTTCTTACTTTTATGTACAGGTTGTGATAAAAAAAAACAATTTCAAGTGAGGTTGACTTCACTGCGTATTGCATTGGTGGTTATTATAACATTGATATCTTTCCAGTGCATTTTTAAAAAAATTTTAACCCTTTGAATTGATTTTTAGACTTATTTTGCCGTTTGCGTGCAGGTTTTCATGGGTTTTTTTTTTTTTCCTTTTTTCCAAGTGTAGAGTTTCTGCATATTGCTATGGTGGCTCACTGTAACATTTAACTCTTTTCCAGGGTATTTTGTCTTAATTTTAACCCTTTGAATCAAATTTTAGACTTATTTTGATGTTTGCGTGCAGGTTTTGTTGTTTTTTTTCCCTTTCTTCCAAGTGGAGATTTACCTTGCAGCATATGGCCATGCTTTCTGTTGTATGTAAACATGCATCTTAGGGCTATGTTTGAATTATTTAACCCTTTTCCTGCTGAATTACTTCAATTTTGGACTTTTATGTACAGCTTTTGGACTTAGGCTTACAGCTTCTTACTTTTATGTACAGGTTGTGATAAAAAAAAACAATTTCAAGTGAGGTTGACCTCACTGCATATTGCAGTGGTGGTTATTATAACATTGATATCTTTCCAGTGCATTTTTAAAAAAAATTTAACCCTTTGAATAGATTTTTAGACTTATTTTGACGTTTGCGTGCAGGTTTTCATGGGTTTTTTTTTTCCTTTCTTCCAAGTGTAGATTTACCTTGTAGCATATGTCCATGCTTTCTATTGTATGTAAACATGCATCTTAAGGCTACGTTGTATTCTTTAACCCTTTTCCTGCTTAATTACTAATTAATAATTCTGTTTACAGGTTTGGATTTTAGTGCTTTTAAAAAAATTTTTTTCTTCTTTGCATATTGCTGTGGGGGTTCACGATAACATTTAACTCTTTTCCAGGTTATTTCGTCTTAATTTTAATCCTTTGAATCAAATTTTGGACTTATTTTGACGTTTGTGTGCAGGTTTTGATGGGGTTTTTTTGGCTCACCAACGTTAGTTGTGTGAGCCTATGGCATAGCCCTCATGTCGGCGTCAGCGTCTGCGTCCGCTCTCAAATATTTTGAACTTTTGTGTACAGGTTTTGATTTTTTGGCTTTTCAAATTTTTTTTTACTTTCAGCATATTGCTATAGTGGTTCACTATAACATTTAACTCTTTTGCAGGGTATTTTGTCGTAATTTTAACCCTTTGAATCAAATTTTAGACTTATTTTGATGTTTGCGTGCAGGTTTTGATGTTTTTTTTTTTCCTTTCTTTCAAGTGGAGATTTACCTTGCAGCATATGTCCATGCTTTCTATTGTATGTAAACATGCATCTTAGGGCTATGTTTGTATTATTTAACCCTTTTCCTGCTGAATTACTTCAATTTTGAACTTTTATGTACAGCTTTTGGACTTAGGCTTACAGCTTCTTACTTTTATGTACAGGTTGTGATAAAAAAAAAACAATTTCAAGTGAGGTTGACCTCACTGCATATTGCAGTGGTGGTTATTATAACATTGATATCTTTCCAGTGCATTTTTAAAAAAATTTTAACCCCTTGAATAGATTTTTAGACTTATTTTGACGTTTGCGTGCAGGTTTTCATTGGTTTTTTTTTTTTTCCTTTCTTCCAAGTGTAGAGTTTCTGCATATTGCTATGGTGGTTCACTATAACATTTAACTCTTTTCCAGGGTATTTTGTCTTCATTTTAACCCTTTGAATCAAATTTTAGACTTATTTTGATGTTTGCGTGCAGGTTTTGATGTTTTTTTTTTTCCTTTCTCCCAAGTGGAGATTTACCTTGCAGCATATGTCCATGCTTTCTATTGTATGTATACATGCATCTTAGGGCTATGTTTGTATTATTTAACCCTTTTCCTGCTGAATTACTTCAATTTTGGACTTTTATGTACAGCTTTTGGACTTAGGCTTACAGCTTCTTACTTTTATGTACAGGTTGTGATAAAAAAAAAAACAATTTCAAGTGATGTTGACCTCACTGCATATTGCAGTGGTGGTTATTATAACATTGATATCTTTCCAGTGCATTTTTAAAAAATTTTAACCCTATGAATAGATTTTTAGACTTATTTTGACGTTTGTGTGCAGGTTTTCATTGTTTTTTTTTTTCCTTTCTTCCAAGTGTAGAGTTTCTGCATATTGCTATGGTGGTTCACTATAACATTTCACTCTTTTCCAGGGTATTTTGTCTTAATTTTAACCCTTTGAATCAAATTTTAGACTTATTTTGATGTTTGCGTGCAGGTTTTGATGTTTTTTTTCCCTTTCTTCCAAGTGGAGATTTGCCTTGCAGCATATGTCCATGCTTTCTATTGTTTGTAAACATGCATCTTAGGGCTATGTTTGTATTATTTAACCCTTTTCCTGCTGAATTACTTCAATTTTGGACTTTTATGTACAGCTTTTGGATTTAGGCTTACAGTTTCTTACTTTTATGTACAGGTTGTGATAAAAAAAAACAATTTCAAGTGAGGTTGACCTCACTGCATATTGCAGTGGTGGTTATTATAACATTGATATCTTTCCAGTGCATTTTTAAAAAAATTTTAACCCCTTGAATAGATTTTTAGACTTATTTTAACGTTTGCGTGCAGGTTTTCATGGGTTTTTTTTTTTTTCCTTTCTTCCAAGTGTAGAGTTTCTGCATATTGCTATGGTGGTTCACTATAACATTTAACTCTTTTCCAGGGTATTTTGTCTTCATTTTAACCCTTTGAATCAAATTTTAGACTTATTTTGATGTTTGCGTGCAAGTTTTGATGTTTTTTTTTTCCTTTCTCCCAAGTGGAGATTTACCTTGCAGCATATGTCCATGCTTTCTATTGTATGTATACATGCATCTTAGGGCTATGTTTGTATTATTTAACCCTTTTCCTGCTGAATTACTTCAATTTTGGACTTTTATGTACAGCTTTTGGACTTAGGCTTACAGCTTCTTACTTTTATGTACAGGTTGTGATAAAAAAAAAAACAATTTCAAGTGATGTTGACCTCACTGCATATTGCAGTGGTGGTTATTATAACATTGATATCTTTCCAGTGCATTTTTAAAATTTTTTTAACCCTATGAATAGATTTTTAGACTTATTTTGACGTTTGTGTGCAGGTTTTCATTGTTTTGTTTTTTTTCCTTTCTTCCAAGTGTAGAGTTTCTGCATATTGCTATGGTGGTTCACTATAACATTTCACTCTTTTCCAGGGTATTTTGTCTTAATTTTAACCCTTTGAATCAAATTTTAGACTTATTTTGATGTTTGCGTGCAGGTTTTGATGTTTTTTTTCCCTTTCTTCCAAGTGGAGATTTGCCTTGCAGCATATGTCCATGCTTTCTATTGTTTGTAAACATGCATCTTAGGGCTATGTTTGTATTATTTAACCCTTTTCCTGCTGAATTACTTCAATTTTGAACTTTTATGTACAGCTTTTGGATTTAGGCTTACAGTTTCTTACTTTTATGTACAGGTTGTGATAAAAAAAAATAATTTCAAGTGAGGTTGACCTCACTGCATATTGCAGTGGTGGTTATTATAACATTGATATCTTTCCAGTGCATTTTTAAAAAAAATGTTAACCCTTTGAATAGATTTTTAGACTTATTTTGACGTTTGCGTGCAGGTTTTCATGGGTTTTTTTTTTTCCTTTCTTCCAAGTGTAGTGTTTCTGCATATTGCTATGGTGGTTCACTATAACATTTAACTCTTTTCCAGGGTATTTTGTCTTAATTTTAACCCTTTGAATCAAATTTTAGACTTATTTTGATGTTTGCGTGCAGGTTTTGATGGGTTTTTTTTCCTTTCTCCCAAGTGGAGATTTACCTTGCAGCATATCTCCATGCTTCTTAGGGGTTATTATTATATTATTTAACCCTTTAGCTGCTTATTTTCTTTAATTTTGGACTTTTGTGTGCAGGTTTTGAACTTTTTTTTTTACTCCAGCCACCCGTTTACATTGGCCACCTGTTGGTGAGCCACGGGGTATTGATACCCCCTCTAGTTACTTTTATGTGCAGGTTTTGAAGTTTGTCTTTCTTATCTTCCAAGTGGCGACTTACTTTGTAGCATATTGTCATGGTTCCTATTTTATGTTAGGATGCTTCTTTTTAGCTGCTTATGTACTTCAATTTTGGACTTTTCTGTGCAGGTTTTGTACTTTTGTGTGCAGGTTTTGATATTTTTTTTTAAGTGGAGTTTTACCTCACTGGCATATTGCCATGGTGGTTACTGTAACATTTTCAGGGTATTTTTCTAAATTTTAACCCTTTGAAACAAATGTGATACTTTTATGTGCAGGTTTTGAGGTGTGTCTTTCTTTTCTTCCAAGTGGATATTTTTCAAGTAGACTTTCACCTTACTGGCATATTGCCATTGTGGTTACTGTGCCAGGGTATTTTTCTCAATTTTAACCCCTTGAAACAAATGTGATACTTTTTTTTACTTTTATGTGCAGGTTTTGAGGTTTGTCTTTCTTTTCTTCCAAGTGGTGACTTACCTTGTAGCATATTGCCATGGTTCCTATTTTATGTTAGGATGCTTCTTGGCTATTTTTATATTATTTAATCCTTTAGCTGCTTATTTACTTTAATTTTGGACTTTTCTGTGCAGGTTTTGTACTTTTGTGTGCAGGTTTTGATATTTTTTTTAAGTAGAGTTTTATCTCACTGGCATATTGCCACGCTTGTTATTGTAATATTTTCAGGGTATTTTTCTAAATTTTAACCCTTTGAAACAAATGTGATACTTTTTTTACCTTTATGTGCAGGTTTTGAGGTTTGTCTTTCTTTTTTTCAAAGTGGAGACTTACCTTGTAGCATATTGCCATGGTTCCTATTTTATGTTAGCATGCTTATTAGGGGTTATTATATTATTTAACCCTTTAGCTGCTTATTTTCTTTAATTTTGGACTTTTGTGTGCAAGTTTTGAACTTTTTTTTTTTTACTCCAGCCACCCCTTTACATTGGCCACCTGTTGGTGAGCCACGGGGTACTGATACCCCCTCTAGTATTTTTTATTTCAGTAATTACTTCTTTGCCACCAAAAGTTCATGTTCTTGGTTCAAGTTTTCGGCCTCATAATCTGCAGAATAGCATGGGTGGTGTATTTCATCCCTTCAGTGGAAGAAGGCTTTGCAATGCTAAAGCATTGCAAAGCCTTCTTGCACTGAAGGGATAAATTCATCAATTTTTTTAACTTGGGTAAAATATCAGACATAAACCATTTAATTTTAATTTTTTTAAATTTAAATTGGTTAGAAAAAGAGAGCATGTGGCAGCCAAAAGGACCATGCAGGAGGGCCTGAGAAACAGATTTTTAATTTTTTTTAGGCCTAATCGCTTGACTGGACTGGTTACGTGAAATAATTCATTCGAAGCGAGGGACTATATATATTGTAAAACACTCGTGCACATTCGCGCACTTGTGTTTGTACAGCGTCCCTCGCCTCTCATGAATTATTTCTCGTAACCAGTCCAGTCAAGCGATTACTCTATTTAAAAAATGAAAAGAAGCCATATATAGAGTTAGATCCAAGTTTTTCTGATGCATGGCATATAGTTCTGGTCCTACCTGTTGACTCCAAAGAGGTAACAGAAAAATAAATTTCATGACACAGAGATTGCCAGTGAAAAGTAATCTGCATTGAGAGTGTCTTTTTGGACACTGTCGACACCAAAGACTTTTGACTGTTGAAGTCTGTATGAGTATGTACTCAAATCTAGAGATCTAATTTATTCATATTTGTGGTGTTTCCTATTCAACGTCATGCATAATTTACATTTTAAGTAGGACGTAGGCAGAAAACCAGAAAACAAGAAACCTTCAAGGAAGAGAACCAATAATAATGCTAAAGAGGCTGTAAACTTTGGCCGTCTGTTTTTTGGGTGAGAAAATCCCCAAAATATATATGAATATGGAATTTAAAGTAAAGAGAATTGAATTTAGCATGACAGAAAAGCAATATCTGTATCAAAACACAAATTATGAATAAAACTTGAATAATTCAATTAAATTCAACACGATGGTAGTGCGATGTCTGTAATAGGCCTTAGGGAGATTAGATAAGATCAAAATAACCAAACATTTGCAGCCAGACCAAGTCACGGAAAAGCTGGCATACTAAACTGGAACCATAAACTCTAAAAAACAAAATCCAGGTGTAAACTCCTTCATTGTCACATCTGTTAAAAACTCCCCACATGTGATCAGTTGGGTGCTTTTTCATAAAAAATTTCACTTATTTTGTTGCTCTGGTAAAACTTCAGGAATGTGTGCCATTCCATGGAGTGTGAAAACATTTGTGGTTCGGCCTAAAAAAATTAATAATCTGTTTCTCAGGCCCTCCCACATGGTTCTTTTGGCTGCCGCATGCTCTCTTTTTATAACCAATGTAAACTTTAAAAAAATAAAAATTAAATGGTTTATGTCTGATATTTTACCCAAGTTAAAAAAAATTGATAAATTTGTCCTTTGAGTGCAAGAAGGCTTTGCAATGCTTCAGCATTGCAAAGCCTTCTTGCTCTCAAGGGACGAACTACACCACCACCCATGCTATTCCATAGATTATGAGTCCTAAAACATAAACCAAGAACATGAACTTTTAATGGCAAAGAAATAATTACACAAAATAAAAAATAAAATAAAAAAAATGCTCGCCTGTATGCAATTTTACAAATAATGGCCCGAGAACAGAAGATCTATTTTGTGTGTCCCATGCCTGAATAATGTTTAAAGAATGAAGGCAATCTATTCTGTTTACAAAATATCTTTCATTAACTTTTCTAATATCCTTGCACATAAAAATAGTTCATATTTGGGGTTTAGGTATATGTTTGGCTCAAATAGTTTTAACCCCTAACTTAAGGTAATGACCATAACCAACTACTGCTATTCACAAAATAAGGAATAATATTTAAAATTCTTCTCCAGAACCACTAGTCAAATCTTTTGATACATGGTATGCAGCACCCCTATGGGGGTCAGATTCATGTTTGTTCAAATCAAGTCCTTAGATTAATATTTGGGCTCCCTACTGGAGCCCAAATTTTTACTTGGGTGCAATATGCAGAATATTCTGAAAAAATCTTTTTGTTCAGATCCATCAGTCAAACATTTTTAGCTCAACTTGACAAAGTCAAGCTGAGCTATTGCCATCACTTCTCGTCCGTCGGCGTACGTACGTACGTACATACGTACATTAGTATGTTAGTACGTTAGTACGTACGTCCACAATTTCCTTTGGCACACCTCACAGGTCGCATTTATGATCAGATTACTTTGAAACTTGGTATGCTTGTTTGGGGTGACCTCTAGATGGGAGCTATCGATTTTCTTCAATTTCCGTCAAAAAATGTTGCCGCGGCCAACGTTCTTAGAACTTAGTTTAGTCAAACCACAATATTTCCCTTTGGCACACCCTACAGGGCACATTTATGATTTGAATGCTTTGAAACCTGGTATGCTTATTTAGGGTGACCTCTAGATGGGAGCCATCGATTTTCTTCAATTTCCGGCAAAAAATGTTGCCATGGCCAACGTTCTTAGAACTTAGTTTACTCAGAAGACTCAATATTTCCATTTGGCACACCCTACAGGGCACATTTATGATCAGATTGCTTTGAAACCTGGCATGCTTGTTTGGGGTGACCTCTAGATGGGAGCTATCAATTTTCTTCAATTGCCATCAAAAAATGTTGCCGCAGCCAACATTCTTAGAACTTAGTTTAGTCAGACCACAATATTTCCCTTTGGCTCACCCTACAGGGCACATTTATGACTAGATTGCTTTGAAACCTGGTATGCATATTTACAGTGACCTCTAGATGGGAGCTATCGATTTTCTTCCATTTCCATCAAAAAATGTTGCCACGGCCAACGTTCTTAGAATTTAGTGTAGTCAGACCACAATATTTCCCTTTTGTACACCCTACAGGGCTTTGAAACCTGGCATGCTTGTTTGGGGATGCCTCTAGATGGGAGCTACCAATTTTCTTCGGTTTCTGTCAAAAAATGTTGCCACTGGCAAAAAAAAATGACATTGGTACCAATGATCTTCAATTTTGCCATTTCATTTATAACTTACCAAGTTCAAGTTTGTCAAGTTGAGCTACAGTGTCATTGACACTTTCATTGGTGTTTGGTATAACATCCTTGTGGATGGCAGATTCAAATTTTTCTTTCAAATCAAGTCTGGATTAATATTTGGGCTCCCTATTGAAGCGTGAATGTTAACTTGGTGCAATATGAAAAATATTCTTTAAAAATCGTCTCAAAACCCCCAGTCAGAATCTTGATATTTAGTATACTCCATCCTTATGGGAGTCAGATTCAAGTTTGTTAAAATCAATTCCCTGGATAAATATTTGGGCTCCCTATTGGAATCTGAAGTTTAACTTAGTCCAATATGAAGCATAATCTTAAAAAGTCTCCTCCTTGAGATACACTAGTCCAAATCTTATGATATTTGGTATATGGCATCCTTAGAGGAATCAAATTCAGTTTGTTCAAATAAAGTCTCTGGGTTGATATTTGCATTCCCTATGGGAGCCTAAATTTAACTTATTGCTATATTGGGAGTATTCTCAAAAGCATCTTCTCCAGAACCACCTTTCAGAATCTTTTAATAGTTGGTATATAAATCCTTGGGAGGGGGAGGGGGTTAATTTCAGGTTTGTTCAAATAAAGTTCCTGGATTAATATTTGGGTACCCTATGGGAGCTCTAATTTTAACTTGGTGCAAAAGAGGAATATTCTTTAAAATCTTCTTGAAAACCACCATTCTGACTGTTTTGACATTTTGTATACTACCTCTTAGCTGAGCTCAGATTCTGAATGTTTTGATATTTTGTATACTACAACTTAGCTGGGCTCAGATTCTGAATGTTTTGATATTTTGTATACTACACCTTAGCTGAGCTCAGATTCTGAATGTTTTGATATTTTGTATACCACATCTTAGCTGAGCTCAGATTCTGAATGTTTTGATATTTTGTATACTACACCTTAGCTGAGCTCAGATTCTGAATGTTTTGATATTTTGTATACTACATCTTAGCTGAGCTCAGATTCTGAATGTTTTGATATTTTGTATACTACACCTTAGCTGAGCTCAGATTCTGAATGTTTTGATATTTTGTATACTACATCTTAGCTGAGCTCAGATTCTGAATGTTTTGACATTTTGTATACTACACCTTAGCTGAGCTCAGATTCCGAATGTTTTGATATTTTGTATACTACATCTTAGCTGAGCTCAGATTCTGAATGTTTTGATATTTTATATACTACACCTTAGCTGAGCTCAGATTCTGAATGTTTTGATATTTTGTATACTACACCTTAGCTGGGCTCAGATTCAAGTTTGTTCAAATCAACCCCAGAATTCATATTTGGCATCCCAGTACTAGAAAAAATCATCTGTCATGCACAACAGAGTTATAAATATTTGAATGACTTCATTTCTCTATAGTGTTAACAGATGCTAATTAAATCCTAATTTAAACAACTTTGTTAATGATCTATACAGATGGATCTAAATATAATGACAGAGTATCATCAGCTGTTGTAACTGGTGATCTGATCACCTCAATCACAATACCACATAAAAGTTCTATTTTCACAGCTGAAGTTAAAGCTTTACAACTCGCGCTTGAACTCATCGGGAATGTACAAGAAGGGAAGTCGATAATTTTTTCCATTTAGGACCTGGCTTCCCCGAGAAAATCTGAGAAAAACTCTGCAATTTTAACAAAAAAAAACCCCAAATAATGCCTAAAAATAGTGCATACAAAAGGATCTACACTGGTAGAGCTAAAGAGGGTGACAAAGTATCATCAGCCATTGTTACTTGTAATCAGCGCATCACAATCAGAATACAAAATAAAAGTTATATTTCCACAGCTGAAGTAAGGCTTTACAACTAGCACTTGAACACACTGAGAAAGCTCAGAAAATGAAGTCGATTATTTTTTCCGACTGTTTTTCATCTTTGCTAGCTTTACTCAACCCCAGGTTGAAGAACCCTCTCACTTTGCAATTTTGCGAGAAGTTGAATACTTTCTTGTCTGACCAATGTGTTGTGTTTTGCTGGTTACCTGGACATGTTGATATCTCTGGTTTTAAACAATCTTCTCACTGATTTTAAAACTGGCGGAGTGGAATGGGGAGACTTCTAACAAGCTCCCCCACTGCTGACCAACTATGAATGATATATATATTTGTAGAAAAGTTCATGTAATTCTGGCACGATTTCATATTGGTCTGACAAGACTTACACATTCATTTTTGTTTGAGGGTATTATGCAACGAGTGTGTTTCTTGCCAACCGCCATTGACAGTGGAACACTTTTTACATTGCACTGATTTTTTTTAATTATGCCAGAGGGTAGTATTTTGCTGTGAAAATCTCCAAGAGATTTATGTATTACTTTCCAAAGAGTGATTTACTGGGATTTCCGTGTTTGATTATAAACGATAACTTCACAAGTGAATTATGCAATCAACAATTGGGTCTTGTATCCGTGAGTGCAAGCGAAGATGCTTTGCCATAGGTGTAATGGGAACTTCATTGTTTTTTGGATTTTTTTTTTAAACCTTTTACCTAACATGAAAAGCAGACGACACTTGCAAAAAAAATTTTTGAATAACTATTATTTTCATTTTTTGTCTCAAAAACATAGGTTATGACCCCTCATTGAAACGAGCTCGTTCCAATGAGGGGTCATAACCTATGTTTTAGAGACAAAAAATGAAAAAATGATGAAAATTAATTCGTGAGTTTTGAGAATAGCACTGCCTGTTTTTGGCCGTTACGTTTGGTAAAGGGTTAAATAATATAATTATCGTTAATTATGAAAAGTAATAAACAAGAGTAATCGCTTGACTGGACTGGTTACATGAAATAATTCATTCGAGGCGAAAGACTATATTGTAAAACACTTATGCTCATTCGTGCACTTGTGTTTGTACAACGTCCCTCACCTCTCATGAATTATTTCCTGTGACCAGTCCAGTCAGGCGATTACTCTCTATTTTATGATACCAGCCCTTACTCATTTCTATCATTTCGGGAAGTAGTCAACCGTTTTATTAAATTTTAAAATTGTTTTTATTCTTTTTAGCAAGTAATAAATCATCAGATTGATTAATAAGGAATTCACATTTCTTGTATCATCACTCATTACTGTTCACACCACTCTTATCTTAGACATTTCTAGTGTGCTTTTTTCCTATATTTTTATTCAGTCCTTTTATTTCATAATTGTCCCTGAAAATTTTTTCGGGAGACTATAGAAATCAGCAGTGTTCGTCCGTCTGTGTGTCCTTGCTTGCATCTGTCCGTCCGTCCCACTTGGTGTCCCCATGATAACTCCAGTTTGGATCATTTGATTGGAACCAATTTTGGTATGTGACCTTATTAGCCCAAACCACAGGTCAAGTTCGAATATGGGTTCGACCAGATTATTTTTATTAGAGTTTTACCCCTTTTTCGACTTAGAAATTTCAAGATTTGCGGTGTCCGGATGATAACTCCAGTTAGGATTATTTCATCTGAAAGAATTTGGGTATGTGACTTTCTGGGGTAATAATACAGGTCAGGTTCGAATATGGGTTCAGACCGATCATTTTTATTAGAGTTATGCCCCTTTTTCGACTTTTTTGCGGGAGATGTGGCCGAGCGGCCTTTTATTAGTCGAGTTTTGACGAAGTCAAACTCGACTTATAGTTTGATGAAATGACGGGCAGGCGTAAACAGTTGGTTTCCGACTTCTGGAACTTTAGTTCTATTTGATGCACCTTTACCAAAATTATACCAGAGGTTACCCTATAGGAAAGGAAGACACCTATCGATTTCAGAGTCTCGCGCCCCTAGATCAAGGTCACTGTTACTATAAATATAATATTTTGTGACAAATTGGTTTCCGGGCAATAACTTTGTTTCTATTTGATGCACCTTTACTAATATTATACCAGAGGTTACCCTACAGGAAAGGAAGACACCTATCGATTTCAGAGTCTCGCGCCCCAAGATCAAGGTCACTGTTGCTATAAACAGAATATTTTGTGACAAATAGGTTTCCAGGCAATAACTTTAGTTCTATTTGATGCACCTTTACCAAACTTATATCGGAGGTTACCCTATAGGAAGGGAAGACACCTATTGATTTCGGAGTCTGGTGGGAATCCAATGTTAAGGTCACTGTTATTATAAAAAGAATATTTTATGACAAATTGGTTTCCAGGCAATAACTTTAGTTCTATTTGACGCACATTTACCAAACTTATACCAGAGGTTACCCTATAGGAAGGGAAGACACCTATTGCTTTCGGAGTCTGGAACTCCAAGGTCAAGGTCACTGTTACTATAAATAGAATATTTTGTGACAAATTGGTTTCCGGGCAATAACTTTATTTCTATTTGATGCACCTTTACTAATATTATACCAGAGGTTACCCTACAGGAAAGGAAGACACCTATCGATTTCAGAGTCTCGCGCCCCAAGATCAAGGTCACTGTTGCTATAAACAGAATATTTTGTGACAAATAGGTTTCCAGGCAATAACTTTAGTTCTATTTGATGCACCTTTACCAAACTTATACCGGAGGTTACCCTATAGGAAAGGAAGACACCTATTGATTTCGGAGTCTGGTGGTACTCCAATGTCAAGGTCACTGTTATTATAAATAGAATAATTTATGACAAATTGGTTTCCAGGCAATAACTTTAGTTCTATTTGACACTCCTTTACCAAACTTGTACCAGAGGTTATCCTATGGAAAGGGAAGACATCTATGATTTCGGAGTCTGGGACTCCAAGGTCAAGGTCACTGTTACTATAAATAGAATATTTTGTGACAAATTGGTTTCCAGGCAATAACTTTTGTTCTATTCCGTGTATCTTCACCAAACTTATACCACAGGTTACCCTATAGGAAGGGAAGACCCCTATTGATTTTGGAGTCTGGGGCCCTAAGACAAGGTCACTGTTACTATCAAAATATTTTGTGACAAATTGGTTTCCAGGCAATAACTTAAGTTCTAGTTGACGCACCTTTGGCAAACTTATACCAGAGGTTACCTTATAGGAAGGGAAGACACCTATTGATTTCGGAGTCTGGGACCCCAAGGTCAAGGTCACTGTTACTATAAATAGGTTATTTTTTCAGAATTTAATGTCAAAACGCGACTTCTGGATCTGTGATCCTCTTGCTGGATTTTTAGTCGAGTTTTGAGGAAGTCAAACTCCACTTATAGTTTGATGAAGTGGCAGGCAGGCGTAAACAATTGGTTTCCGGGCAATAACTTTAGTTCTATTTGACACACCCTTATCAAACTTACACCAGAGGTTACCCCATAGGAAAGGAAGACACCTATCAATTTCAGAGTCTCGTGCCCCAAGGACAAGGTCACTGATCCTATAAATAGAATATTTTGTGACAAATTGGTTTCCTGGCAATAACTTTAGTTCTATATGACGCACCTTTACCAAACTTATACCAGAGGTTACCCGATAGGAAGGGAAGACACCTATTGATTTCAGAGTCTGGGACTCCAAGGTCAAGGTCACTGTTACTATTAATAGAATATTTTGTGACAAATTGGTTTCCAGGCAATAACTTTAGCTCTTTTCCGTGTATCTTCACCAAACTTATACCACAGGTTACCCTATAGGAAGGGAAAACACCTATCGATTTCGGAGTCTGGGGCCCCAAGATCAAGGTCACTTACTATCAATGGAATATTTTGTGACAAATTGGTTTCCAGGCAATAACTTTAGTTCTATTTGATGCACCTTTACCAAACTTATACCAGAGGTTACCTTATAGGAAGGGAAGACACCTATTGATTTCGGAGTCTGGGACTCCAAGGTCAAGGTCACTGTTACTATAAATAGTATATTTTGTGACAAATTGGTTTCCGGGAAATAACTTTAGTTCTATTTGTAGCACCTTTACCAAACTTATACCAGAGGTTACCCTATGGGAAGGGAAGACACCTATTGATTTTGGAGTCTGGGACTCGAAGGTCAAGGTCACTGTTACTATAAATAGAATATTTTATGACAAATTGGTTTCCGGGCAATAACTTTAGTTCTATTTGACGCACCTTTATCAAACTTACACCAGAGGTTACCCTATAGGTTAGGAAGACACCTATCGATTTCAGAGTCTCACGCCCCAAGATAAAGGTCACTGTTGCTACAAATAGCTTATTTCTTCAGAATTTAATTGCAAAACTCGACTTCTGGATCTGTGATCCTCTTGCTGGATTTTTTTTACAATTCTCTCGCCACAATATAGCCTTAACTGCTGATGTGGCATAAAGCATCAGTAAATAAATAAATAATAACTTTGTCAGGTGTATGCCTCGGTCCCCTGGACCCTCTTGTCTTCTTTTGGTATTGAAGAAAACTTTCACTCTTCTGGGAAACTCTGTTTCAGTACCCAACTTGTAGTTGAAAAAAGAATAATTTCCTTTATGAAATCAGTACCTTTAGGTATTTGGTAAGTTGTAGCCTTGCTTGTTGACAATGTTGGTACCCTTTCCACCAAATACACACTTTCAGTTGTTCTTCACCATGCTAGCTGCTTTCATGTACATATCCATCCCGTATTCATTCCTGGAAATGAGAGCTGTAGTTTTTCCCACAAGTCTTTTTATTGTTTTTAACAAGTAGATAGAAAGGCTGCCCTTTTATAGGGCTGAAAAATGCAACATTCCTGCCATTATGACCACTGTTAAAATAATAATGGATTAACTGAAAGCTGAAGTGCAAAAAAATGTAACCCAGCTTGTGCGGAGCTTGAACAGTTAGACTGTTCAGGAGCTGACAGTTGCTCGGTGGTTCTCTCTGAGTACTCTGGCTTCCTCCACCCGTAAAATTGTCACGGTCACGATTAGCCATTGTGCATAAGTATATGACCTTAAACACCAATAAATAAATACAGTGGAGCCCACTTAATTGGATATCTCTTAATTGTATACCCCTGTTAATTGAATATAATTTTCCAACACAAAACCATTTACCATACCTCCAGTACAAATTTGACCTGTTAATTGAATGTAGGTTATAGAGTAAACTCCTTTTAATTGAATAAAAAGTCTTGTAACATGTCAACAAAGTTCCCTGACTCTCCCCAGTTTTCGTTTGGTTATAGACCTATTTGGCCTCAGTACATCCAATACAGGCATTTAATCTATTATATCTTGTTTGACAGAGCTCATGGAGCTCTGTCAAACAAGATATAATAGAATAAATGCTAAGTTTATCTCCAGAATACAGGAACATGACACAATCCCTGTTAATTGAATATTCCTGTTAATTGAATATTTTTCATTGGCAAAGTGGCTATTCAATTAACAGGGTTTCACTGTATAGGGGTTTACGATCAAATTATCACTTATCCTCTCCAGTTGACCCTTTACCTAACATGAAAAGCAGACGACACTTGCAAACAAAACTCTTGAATAACTAATTTTTTTTCATTTTTTTTTTTCTCAAAGTCATAGGTTATGACCCCTCGTTGGAACGAGCTCGTTCCAACGAGGGTTCATAACCTAGGTTTTTGAGACAAAATAATGAAAATTAAATGGAGATTTTTGAGAATAGCGCTGGCCGGTTTTGGCCGTTATGTTGGGTAAAGGGTTAACCCTTTACCTAATGAATCGCCCGCATCCGCCCGTGTAATATGCAAATTGTGCAGTTGAAAAAATTAAATTTTTCAAAATATTTCAACAAAACCATATCATGTGACCCCTCCCTGTTTGGAACGAGCTCGTTCCAGTGAGAGGTCACATGATATGGTTTTGTTGAAATTGTTTGAAAAAATTAAAAAAGTGATATTTAAAATAATAAATTTTGATATCGTCTGCGTTGGGTAAAGAGTTAAACGTTTGTGTTGTCGACTTGCAGATGGCTGACTTCTGCTTTACATCAAGTTTTATGCATATCATGTTGAAAGGGTTGTGATTAGGACCTGACACATGTGTTTTGTATTTGCAGGATGTAAGAAGGTGTTTAGATATTATGAATGAGTTGGAACATCTCCCGGTTAATACAGGACTACTTAGAAACTATCCAGATATCATTCAGACTGTCAGACAGGTGATATTTTATTTTCACTGAGTTTACTTCACTTAATTCAATATTACTATAGAAAGATTGAGTTCTCCACTAAAGGCCTGAAGAAATTTTTTAAAAATTTCCCATATTGCCTTATTTGAGCTGATGTGATTTCTCGTCATGTGTTGGCCACCATAATAATATAACTCTTTATATGACTGCATTTTGGGGTGCTTGTTTTGAGGCCACAGATGGAGCCAGTTGTAATTAGTGACACAGCAAGTCTTTCTAGTCAAGTCTTTAGCCTCCTTTATGGACAGCTAAGACTCAACTGGAAATCATTGCTGGATTAATTTTACCCTTAAAGCCCGAAATCCAACTTGCATAACTTTTACAGCACAAAACTGGTGCCCCAACATACAATTACTAGGTAAGCTTGCAAGACATATTCTAAATACTTTGGTTGCCGTTTCTTTGCAAGTCTTGGCTGCCTGTCCAGACAGCCAAGTCTTCCTTAGAAACAACTGCGAAGCCACAGGATGTAGACGGCCTAAGTGTAGTAAAAATGTATAAAATTCTCCAGCCTTTAAGGGTTAAAAGTTGTGTGGAATACTTTCTTACGACTGCATGTTGTAGTACAGTTAAAACTAGAAGTCCTGTCACAAACTGTGCGCTTATCTAGCCATAATTGCGCGCAATTGCCTATCGAATGGCATCCAAAGCACAGCAGGTTCTCCTGGTTACTCATAGCAAACACAGGCAATGTTTCTGCCAATAGACCTCCGGCTTACCCGGAGGTCCATTGGCTGAAACATTGCTTGTGCACAGGCCATATTTACAGAAGTTGATAGCCTTACTATGGTCATATCACGTAAATTAACGCGCATATCGACGTGCTATTTGTGTGCATTTCAGGACAGGACTTTTAGTTTTAACTGTATCTGTTCTTACCCCACTGAGTTTGCCCTTCAGAATTCTGACCTCAGTATCACAACAACCAAGACACAAGTCCATATCAATGCCACAGTAATTTGATGTCTCAAACACTTTATTTTGGCCACATGTTGGAGCACCCATTTTGTGTTTACACCATTTTCCTATGTGAATCAAAATGTTCAATGCCTGGCAGGGAATTGTAATCCTCTATTTGCTGCCATTATGGGTAGCCGGGACTTTGCTGAAAATCATTTTTAGAGTAATTTATTTGTTGTATTTCACCCTTTCTGAATAATTTGGTCACATTGCCAGTGAAATTTTGCAGTTGAAAAAAAATTAATTTTTTTCAAAGACAAAACAAAACCATATGTGACCTCTCTTTTGGAATGAGCTCATTCCACTGAGAGTTCCCAAGATATAGGTGTGTTGAAATTTTGTGAAAAATTGAAGGATTAAAAGTATTTAAAATAACAAATAATGTGCGTTGGTTAGGCCTAAAAAAATAAAAAATCTGTTTCTCAGGCCCTCCCACATGGTCCTTTTGGCTGCCGCATGCTCTCTTTTTATAACCAATTTAAACTTAAAAAAAAATAAAAATTAAATGGTTTATGTCTGATATTTTACCCAAGTTAAAATAAAAAAATTGATGAATTTGTCCCTTGAGTGCAAGAAGGCTTTGCAATGCTTTAGCATTGCAAAGCCTTCTTGCACTCAAGGGATGAAATACACCACCACCCATGCTATTCTGTAGATTATGAGGCTTAAAACTTGAACCAAGAACATGAACTTTTGATGGCAAAGAAGTAATTACTGAAATAAAAAATAAAATAAAAAAAACGCTCGCCCGCATGTAATTTTACAAATAATGGCCTGAGAAACAGAGGGTCTACTTTGTGTGGCCTTAAAAGGGTTAACACTTTCTTATGACTGCATATTGGTGCACTTGGGAAATTCATTGTCTGTTTCTCACCCGACAAAAGCATATTGAATAAATCATATGTATGATGCAATGTATGAGGGTATAAATGATTTGCCGGACTTTACATAATATCCATGTTGCTGTCACGCGCTTTAGTTGTCCCCCGACCCTTCGGGGGACTATTGTAATCAGCAGTGTCCGTCCGTCCGTCCGTCCGTCTGTCCATGCGTGCGTCCATCTGTCCGTCTGTCCGTCACACCCTTGTCCGGATGATAACTTTAGTTTGGATGATTTTACTGAAACTAAATTTCGTATGTGTCTTACTTGGGTGGAAATGCAGGTCAAGTTCGAAAATGGGCACGCTCCACTGATTTCTACTGGATTTATTCCCCTTTTTCGACTTAAAAAATCCAGTTTTTGTGTTGTCCGGATGATAACTTTAGTTAGGATCATTTGATTGAAACAAAATTTAGTATGCCGCTTATTTGGGTGGAAATGCAGGTCAAGTTCGAAAATGGACACGCTCCACTGATTTTTACTGGATTTATTCCCCTTTTTCGACTTAGAAAATACGGTTTTTGTGTTGTCCGGATGATAACTTTACTTTGGATCATTTGATTGAAACGAAACTAAGTATGTGGTTTAATTGGTTGGAAATACAGGTCAAGTTAAAAAATGGCCATGCTCTGTGAACAAATTGCATCCTAACAGCTCCCTTGAATTTGCCATCTTGGTCGGGGGACCGGGGACGTTGCCCTTGTTCAATTTTCGTGTAGACTATTTGTTACATGGGAGGTATGTGATAAATACAGAACCGCGCATACCCTTTAACCCTTTACCCAACGTAACGGCCAAAACCGGCCAGCGCTATTCTCAAAAATCGCCTATTAATTTTAATTATTTTTTTCATTTTTTGTCTCAAAAACATAGGTTATGACCCCTCATTGGAACGAGCTCGTTCCAATGAGGGGTCATAACCTATGTTTTTGAGACAAAAAATGAAAAAAAATAGTTATTCAAGAATTTTTTTTGCAAGTGTCGTCTGCTTTTCATGTTAGGTATACCCTTTAATGGCTTAAGAATTATTGCACTTGATTGTTGTGGCCCAGGATATCATTCTTCGGCTCTCCTGATACTCTGGGCCAAAGCAATATCATGTAGTAATTCTTAATCCATTCAGATGTATGTGCTGTTCTGTATATTTCATTCATGCATTATCATTTAGTTTAACCCGTTACCCACTGTAATGGCCAAAACCGGCCAGTGCTATTCACAAAAATCACCATCTAATTTTCATTATTTTTTTTCACTTTTTGTCAAAAACATAGCTTATGACCCCTCATTGGAACGAGATCAATGAACTTGTTCCAATGAGGGGTCATAAGCTATGTTTTTGACGCCAAAAAATTAAAAAAATTAGTCAAGAATTTTATTTGCAAGTGTCGTCTGCCTTTTGTGTTTGGTAAAGAGTTATGTAAACAGTATTTCAGTAGAGTATGAATAAATATATACATGTAACAAATGGGTGGCACGGGGGCTCAGTTGGTAGAGGTGCAGGCTGCAAGCCAAGAGATCCTCAGTTCGAATCCCACCTGCGTTGTGTCCTTGGCAAGACACTTCACCCCCATTGCCCATGTGGGGGCACGGTGACGCTGTGTACTAAGCCGTACTGCACGTCGATGGTGCACCTGTCTTCAACCAATGCTAACCCTGCTTGTGTGGAGTTGGGGAGCTGACAGTTGCTCGCCATTGCTCGGTGGTTCTCTCCGGGTACTCCGGCTTTCTCCACCCGTAAAACTGTCACGGTCATGGTTAGCCATTGTGCAGAAATATGTGACCTTAAACACCAATAAATAAATAAATACATGTAACAAACGAAATACATGTGTCGCATAAAACAAAACCTTAAATGGGATTCAGCAGCAAGCATTATGCTTATGTGCACTGTCTCCATATTTTAAGTACATCATGAATTTCTTAATTCTGTGGCAATTTTTCCTCAATTTTATGATGAGGGAGAGAGGCTTTTTTTGTTGTCTTTTTTTCTTTCCGTTTATTTACAACACAGTTCTGAAAATAGTTGGAATCAAAAATTTAACTACTTACACTGTTAAGTGGAAAGCCAACGTTTTCAGCTGTGAAAATTTCCCATAATGTAGTTGAAAATTTAACCAACTATATCTTGTTTGACAGAGCTCTCTGAGCTCTGTCAAACAAGGTATAGTTGGGTAAATATATGTCCTACAAGTGCAAACTAGTGTCACAGGGTTCCCGCGGGCCTTGAAAAGCCTGGAAATGCCTGGAATTTCAAAACTGAAATTCAAGGCCTTGAAAAGCCTTGATTTGGCTCCCTGGGCCTGGAAAAGCCTTGAAAAATGAAGCATTGCACGCCGAGTTGAGATGAATGAAATACGTCCGAGACGGTTCGAGTGTTTCATCTACGATAAGCCTGGAAAAACCTTGAATTTAACTTTCTATTAGCCTTGAAACTCCTTGAATTTGGGGTGTATATGGTCTGGAAAAGCCTGGAATTTCATGTCAGGTCAGGTGCAGGAACCCTGTGTCTTAGAAGAGATTTCCATTTGAAAGAAAAAGTGATGAAGCAGATTTTCTATGACATGGGAGGTGCCCGAGAAACAAGAATTTTTTTTTAATAGTCTTAAATAACAAATTTTGATATTGGGTTGCATTGACAAAGGGATTAAGTGTTGTAATTGTGAACTCACTTTATACTTTCAGTGCACAAAGTTTAAGCCAAGTGATTTGATAAAGCAAAAAGCTATAATGTTATATGAAAAATTCAAAGCACTGTTTTTGCCTGGTGAAGGTGAGTATTTAAATTTTAATTCTTTTTGGAAATAGCCAAATTTGAGGAAGAATTCTACACTTGTAACTTCCCATTAGACACAGCAGATGTTTGAGCAGTGCTTGACAGCCCACCTGATTGAAAGTCAGGGTGAGTTAGTTAGTGATCACTTGCCATCCGACATAGCGTTTGTGTCTTCTCCAAAACTGCTGATCCGATTTCAGTGAAATTAGAGGTGATTGCTATTTCACCCAACTGAAACTCAGGGTGAGCTATAGTGATCACTGTCTGTCTGTCATCAGTGAGCATGGTTTTCACTACATCTCTAAAACTGCTGAATCAATTTCATTGACAGTGCACTTTGATTTTAATCAAACGAAGTTGCCTCGCCCCATAGGGAGAGTGGGGGAAATGCTCTTAAATTTGAAAAAAAGCTCTTGAACCAATTGGTACAATAACTTGATTACATATTTGGTACTGAGTTTTCCTTTTAAGGCATAGAATAAAGTCTGTTCAAACAAAGCTTATAGGGCAAAGTTTGCCTTTGATTGGAAAGATAAACTTTTTGACCTCTCACAAAATTTCTATTTTCTGAAGTGATGAGCTGAATTGAGCCAATTTGGAATGTGGTATTATTAAGTCATAAAGACTTGATTCATGCAAGAATGAATTATTAATAACATCAGAGTGAATACCCCAGGTGCTAAAAATAGCTTTTTAAATGCCTGTGTTTCCCAAATCGCACAGAACAGAGAACTGTTATCAGGGACGTGGTGACAGGTGGTGTGTCTCCCCCAATCCTGGCAATATTTCCTACAGTTGGAAATTCAGAGGGCAAGTCATGAGTAGTTGGACATTCCATCTATCAGGATTTTAGAGCTTCTTTGGTGATGCTTATGTCTCCTTTACTTCCCAAAATTCCAACTCTGTTTCAAATCGGCAAAAATTCCAACTGTTACTATTTACAACTAAAGTGTATGCAATATTGAGCTTCATAAGTATGCATGATGTCAATCGGTACGAGATTTCTGTAGTACATTACTTATCGTAATAAATAAAATCCTCAAAATGCACTTCAAGAAAATCACATCATGTAAAATCGTTATCCTGAGTTAATTCCATCATTCGCAGTTACAAAATGATGAAACATCAAAAATTGATCATTCCTGCATAAGATCTGATTTAATGTTAGGACATTGTGAATTGCTCAAAGTTCTCCGCTTGAACATTTGTTTAGCATATATTTAATTCCCAGAATAATACCAAATAATGATAACTTGATAATTCTATCATAAATGTGTTGGCATTTCAGGTAATAGAATCAATTTTATGCCCTCTATGCATCATTTTCAAAATGTTTCTCGGTAGTGAATTTCCAACTAGGGGGAAGGGAAAACCACCCTCCCAGTCCCTCCCCTAGTTGGAATTTCACTACTCTCCACACCCCCAGTCGGAAACCTCTATCCACATCCCTGACTGTTATTTGGTATAGAGCTCGTTCCAGTGAGGGGTCATAACCTAGGTTTTTGAGACAAAAATAAAAAAAATTAATTATTCAAGACCAGTAGATTAAATGGTATGAAATAATTATAGTTAGTTGTGTCATAGGGTAAATCAAAAAACTGCCGAGTCCGCACATTTTCTAGAATTGAGAAAATCGTCTCCACAACCCTTTATTTATTTATTTATTCGGGTTTAATGGCACTTTTAACTTAAGTGTAACTAAGTTCTAACGTTGAAACTCAGACTATCATTCAAATTAGTCATGGCTGTATCTACCCCAAATTTTTTCTTCTTTGGATTTGTGTGTATACTTCTGGAAATTCTATTTTGAAAAACTTTAGTTCAGACTCCAGATTGCCAGCTTAAGTTCAACTCAGCGGATATTTTGACTCAAATCAAAATTTTTTTTAAAAAATCAAGTAAAAAACTTTGTCCAAAGTTTTTGGAAACATTCGCTTTGTTTTTTTTTTTTCTGACAGAAGTCAATAGTTTCTTGACTTAAGTTGACTTTTAATCATCTTATCCTATACACATAAATGTTTGCCTTGAGGAAATTTATTGGTTGGTTAGCAAACAGATTAATGGAAAAAGGTGGCTGAAGAGGATCAGTAAAAATCTAGAATAAATAGGTACTAGGGCTGGTAATCAGATTTAAACCATGAGTTGGATAAGGGTTCTAACCATGAAGCTGTAGTATCTATTTGTTTTACTATACCCCCTGCAATGAGTGGTGGGGAGGGGGATCTACTGGAATCACTTTATCCGTCCATCTGTCCGTCTGTCTGTAGACATAATTTTGTCCGGAGATTAACTCAGACGTTTATGGACCGTTGTTATCGAAATTTGGTATGAATGTTCACCACCATGGGAACCTTTGCACCTGTGATTATAGTTCTGGTCGGACTATTTTTGCCACAGTTATGCCCCTTTTTCACTTGTCTTAGAATGTTAGAATTTTGTCCGGAGATTTTCTCGGATGTTTATTGTTCAATTCCGTTGAAACTTGGTATGGATGTTCACTACTATTGGAACCTGTGCACCAGCAATTATAATTTCAATCAGAATTTTTTGTCAGAGTTACGACCCTTTTCGTCTTAGAATGCCTTAATTTCGTCCGGAGATTTTCTTGGATGCTTATTGTTTGATTACGTTGAAACTTGGTATGGGTTTTCACTACCATGGGAACCTGTACACCATCCGTTATAATTTTGATCAGACATTTTTGCCAGAGTCATGCCCCTTTTCATCTTAGAATGCGTGAATTTTGTCTGGCGATTTTCTCCTATATTTGTGAGCAAATTCCTTTGAAACTTGGTATGGATGTTCACTACCATGCGAACCTGTGCACCTGCGATTGCATTTTTGATCAAACTTTTTTTTTACCTGAGTTGTGCCCCTCTTCATCTTAAAATAATCATAGCAATAGGGCCAGTAGGGGGTATCGACAGGCCCATCTGGGGCAGTCACACTATATATATACCATGCACTTGATAAATAATCAACTTTGTCACCTAAAATGGAGGAAAAACTATACTTTCTATCACAAACACATGGGTTTGTTTTGTTTACATCTATGCTGGTGGGGGCGCGGTGGCTCAGTAGGTAGAGGTGCAGGCTGCAAGCCGAGAGGTCCTCGGTTCGAATCCCACCTGCGGCAACCGCATTGTGTCCTTGGGTAAGACACTTCACCCCCATTGCCCATGTGGGGGCACGATGACGCCGTGTACTAAGGCATACTGCACGTCGATGATATGCATGTCTTCAACCAGTCTAACCCTGCCTGTGCAGCAGTGTGGAATTACGATGTTGGGGAGCTCGCAGCTGCTCGTCGTTGCTCGGTGGTTCTCTCCAGGTACTCAGGCTTCCTCCACCCGTAAAAATGTCACGGTCATGATTAGCCATTGTCATTGTGCATAAATATGTGATCTTAAACATCAATAAATCAATAAATAAATCTATGCTGGTGGGCAGTACTTTCAGCTACATGTGAATGCTTGATTTACAGCTAGACACATCGTTAAAGTTGATAGAATTTACCTTGCTTTTTCAGTCAAATTATCATTAACAATTCTTAAATTTTATTCTAAATATTTAATAGTAGGTATTTTAAACTTAATAAGTCATTGCATGTAGTAGATAGTACCGCAAAATGTCGTATGTTTGAATGAAATATAGCGAAGTGTGAATGTATTGAAGTTGGCAAATTGCGTCATGCCAAGGCTCAAGTTGGTATTTTAAACTTAAGTCATTACATGTGGTAGATAGTACCACAAAATGTCTGTTTGTTTGAATGAAACATCGCAAATTGTGAATGTATCGAAGTTGGCAAATTGCATCATGCCAAGGCTCAAGTTGGATGAACTTCCATCTATAGGTTAAAAAATTTTAACCGCAGTACAAGCTTTATACGGGTAGTAGGGTTGAAAGCTAAAATTTAATATACAAGCTTTTCACAGGTAATAACATAGATGAGCATGGTATAAAAATCTGTCTTAAGTGTATTTGTTGTAAACAATCTTGGAATGTAACTTAATGCCAACTTCTGTTTGCAATAAATTTCTCTGGGGACTGGGGCCACCACCTGAGAAACTTTTAAAAATGTGCCTCAAATTATACCTCGAACGTCAAGCATGGTATATCATCTTTAATTTCATTAGTTGACACCCCATAAGCTCAAGGGGAGCTTAACTGATCACTTTCCATCCGGCGTTAACTTTACTTTATCGACTTCTTCTCACGAACTGCTGAACCAAATTCAACAAAATTTGCTGTGCAATATTTCCTATCATATGTCAATTCAAGTTTGTTCAAATCAAGTTGAGCCGCCCCTCGGTAGGACCACACCCAAAAAGTGTGCTTAAATCATAAAAAATCTTATGAACCAGCAGTAGCAGAGACTTAATATTTGGTGTGCAGCTCCCTTATGAGGTGTAGACTCAGATTTGTTCAAGAGAAGTTCGAGGAGCTATATTTGCATTCGTTATGGGAGGGGCAAATATTTTCGCCCCACCCAAAATTTCTATATTTTTATACTGTACCAATGACCCAGACTTAGCTGGTGCTAACTCTAACAAAACCAGGGCCAAACACAAATTTTGCCCCCCAATCCCCAAAATTTGCATCCAAAACAAAAAGAAATCATGTCCTAAAGGACCTCCATACTACGCCCCCACTGCGCATGCGCAGTGACACGGACGTCCCGAAATTGGCGCCAATTATCATTCTCTGTTTGGCCCTTCATCAGTCAACATCTCACTGATCTTTGTGCTTGTAAATCTCAGTTTAAAGGATGCCAGACACGTAATTTTTGGAGAAATGGTGATTCTATGGAGGATAGAAGGAGGAGAGGAAAAAGAAGTGACAAAAAAATAATCAGGGCTGTACTTAAAATTTTTTGATGAAATTATGTTCAGTTGCCTATTTTCGAGGCATGGCCTCTTGTTGTCATTCTTGCTTAATGTTGCACTGCTTATTCAGTGTTTCCTCTCCCCTAGCCTTCTAAAGTCCCCCCTTGCAATTCTCCCATGCTTTTGGCATATTTTTGAGAAAGTTCATTTCTAAAATTTCCCTGGGAGAGTTGCTTGGATACAGAATGTTTTCTGTTATTTTCCCCATAGTTACGTTTTCACCCATGGGTGTATAAACGTTGTGTTCTGCATCTTCCATCTGATGTTCTGCAGATTCTCCCCTGGGAGTCTCTGTTTTGCATCAGATAGAGTGTAATTATGATGACTGATTCCGGGCCAGTTTTTGCAGTGCCTGGAGTCATGTTTTCTGGTGTTTTACACTGTTTGTTTACATTGGCAACAGCCTTTTTTGAGGGGGGCTGTTTGCCTTTGGTGTAGTTTATCTCACTATAAGATACATTTATATTATCCGTAAGTGTCTCATTAATTATTTAATATAAATTTAAAATTTTTGACCACACTTTGCCATCGGATCCATCGGGGCTCAACGTTACTTTTCAGCAACTTGGGCTTCGCTGAAAAAATATTTTTTCAAAATTATTTTGATTTGCAATTGTTTTTTCATTTATTAATGGATCATGTTATTATGTATCTTTGTGTCAGGGGTTTGTGCGAGTAACTAGGACTTCTTGTTGACTTTTCACAATGAAAGGATATTGTTCAAATTGTAATGGGAAGAAATCTTCCTCTGACTTTCATGATCATTGTATTAATTGTAGTCAGTGTTCTCGCACTAATCCCTGTCCTGTATGTCAATATTGGGATGATAAACATTGGAAACGTGTGTCACGGTATGTTGTTTCTGGAGAAAGGGCTATGCCGGCTCTTTCTCCGCAAGGTCACTCTACTCTCTCAGTTTCTATTTCAGAGGAACAAGAACAGGGTGATGTTTCCATGTTATCTTCTACAAGTGTGCGTCCGTCGTCACAAATGAATTCAGAGCTAGCGGCAAAAGTGCTCATGGAGATTAGACAAATGTCGTCCGCTAGCTCGCCCGGTGTAGCGTCCATTCACCGAATGGTTCGGCAGCTGGGTTCGTCCGATGCGGTCCAGGAGGAAATTTTGGGTGATGCGAGCACTATAAACATACAAGGTGCACACCCAGTGACGGCGGATAGTAAGCGAGAACGGAGGAAGCCTTTGAGTCCGGTTCCTAGCTCGTCCAGGTCCAGCCGGGCCGCGAGCGAGAGAGGCCCCTCTCTCGTACAACAACATCTGGGACCAGATGTTGTGGTACAAAATGTGTCGCAAGCGGAGCATATGTCCGTCGCTCGGGATGCTCCGTTGTATAGGCAGTCCGCGGAGACTGCTAAGGCTTCTTCTTCTCGTCAGCGCACACGATCGCACCTTGGCTGCGTGACCGCCGATATTTTGCCAATCAAGGATTCTTCGGCGACCAGGTCACACCATCCGGCAGCCAGGGATTCGAGACCGATGGACTCCGGACGTTCGCATAGGAAAAGTATGCGGGAGCCATCTGATGCGGAGCTGCCCTCGGCGAAGCAGCGAAAGACTGCGCCTCCGCAGGTCTCGACGCCGGACATTCTTGTGCAGATAGCACAGCTTATCCCAGCAGCCGACAGAAACAGTGTCGGATCGAGAATTATCCGACGGCGCTGGGTCGGTACGCTCCGCCGAAGCATCGGGGGCGGACGACCGGGAACATCATGAGGTCCGACCGGATGGTGAAAGGGATACGGATGATTTGGAGCTATCCCTTTCGGAACAACATAAAGCTGCCGTGGACTTCATCCGGCACTTTCTCCCTCAAGTTGTTCCGTCGGACCAGACTGCTGCGATCCCGGACAAGAGGATTATAGCGTCATTGGACTCTGAATTTTTTGAGCGGTTCAGGGACATCGCTCCCGAGTTTCCGTCGCAGTCCAATAATGTTGCAAGAACATTTGAATTATTGAACGACGCTATATTTAAACTTGCTTCCAAGACGGGGAAAGCAGGTTTCTTGTCCGCTAATACTCTCAACCTGCCTTTCATTAATGCAAGGAATAAATTCGATATGGCAGGACAGGGTATCCCGAGAGTTCCTCTGCGTATGGACGACGAGGCGGAAGACTTAGAGCTATCATTACCGTCGTCGGCTTCTATTCCAACCGCGGTGTTGGAAACAGCTATTGCGTCTAACAGAGCCAATTTAGATGCCTTATCTTACGCAGATCACCTTACTAAGGCGTTATCACTGCGCCTTCAAGGGAAAGAGTTTCAGGATATTCAATCCTCTTTAAGACTTCTTTCAAGGGCAGTAGCTTATTCCACGTGTAACTCCGCCCTTTCAGTGGCAAATCTGGAGTTGGTTAGACGTGACGCGGCCCTAGCTACATCCACACTTGTGGATTCTAAGGTGAAGAACTCTCTTAGAGTCGCTTCGGTCTCCGGAGAACTTCTCTTTGACGGCAAGCTTTCTGCTATTTACGATAAAATTACAAAGAAAGCTTCGGATTCTCTGTTGTTCAAATCTGCTTCTAAGAAGCCGGATACAGCAGACAAGAATAAGACAGGCACTTCTGGGTCTAATGCGCCCAAGAGAGGTTCCTATAGAGGTTCCGGTGCGTCCTCTTGGTCTTATTCGAGAGACCGTCAGGGTAGCGACTCTCGTTCGGGACGTCCTTCGGGCCGGGACAATCGGTCGGATGCCCCGAGGTCGACGGGGCAAGGTGCGCGTCGTGGAGGACGTGGTTTCTCCTACCGCAGGCCTCGCAGGTCCAGGAGGTGATGGCTTAAACCTCTATCGCGTTCCGGTTGGCGGAAGGTTGTCGAGCTTTTCACAAGAATGGGCGTCGATTACGGACGACCCTTGGGTGAGAGGAGTGACTTCGGAAGGTCTAAAGATATCCTTCAAACGAAAGCCTCCATTAACTCGAAGTCCAAAGTGGACTCAACTTTCGTCAAATCCGCAGAAAAGAGACGCTCTGTTATCAGAGGTGCAGTCTCTTTTAATGAAGAACGCGGTAGAGGTCGTAGAAAACCAGGAAACTCCGGGATTCTACAGCCATCTGTTTCTGGTTCCGAAACCAGACGGCTCGTTCCGTCCAGTCATAGATTTGAGCTGGATAAACAAGCTGATCGTCGCTCCGAAATTTTATATGGAGACGATTCGGTCGGTCAGAGCGAGTCTTCGGGTGAACGATTATGCAACAAGCATAGATCTCAAAGATGCGTACTTTCACGTCATGGTACATCCGACATTCCGAAAGTATCTACGCTTCGCAGTCCTAGGAGTGGTGTATCAATTCCGGGCGATGTGCTTCGGATTGAATCTAGCACCCTGGGCTTTCACTCGGGTAATGAACTCGGTAATGATCTATTTCCAAGCTCATTCGTCTGCGGTAACGTCGGCCTACCTGGACGACATTCTTCAGAGGTACGGCAACGAGTTAACGCTTCAGAACGATGTTCAGAATCTACTTCTATTGCTCCGACGTCTCGGTTTTATAGTAAACGAGGAGAAGTCGGATCTCGTGCCATCCAAGTCATTCACTCATCTGGGAATGAGCTTCGAGACGCACAACAATCTCGTTCGTCTGCCGTTAACCAGAGCGAAATTAGTCAGTTGTTACGCTCGCTATTGTCTGCACGCAGACAAAGTCACAGCGAGAGAATTTATGAGACTGATAGGTCTGTGCGGAGCCGCTGCGGATCTCATTCCGATGGGGCGGTTACGCACACGTCCTCTCCAAATTTTCTTGACTCAGAATTGGAGTGTGAAAATTCATTCGCTCGACGTAGACGTTCTCTTGTCAGATCAAGTGAAACAAGAGATTCAGACTTGGGCAAACATTCAGTGGCTAACTCAGGGAGTTCCGCTGCAGTTGCCGGATCCGAGTTTTACCATTATGACGGATGCCAGTCAAACAGGTTGGGGTGCATCATTAATCCCAACGGATTCGAGATGCCAGGGTCTTTGGGATCCGCAATTCCTGTGCAAGCACATAAACATCAAGGAAATGATGTCAATTTGGCTTGCGTTACGTCACTGGATGGACATTATTCACAATGCTCATGTCCAAATCTTATCCGACAATACGACAGTAGTGGCGTATATACGGAATCAGGGAGGCACTCATTCAGTTCCGTTGTTCAATCTAACGGAAAGAATCCTGTTTGCGCTAGAACATCATGTTCTTCTTTCGGTCCGTCACATACCGGGTCGTCTGAATGTGCTAGCAGACTCCCTTTCACGAAAGGGTCGCTTGTTGCCGTCGGAATGGACTCTCAACAAACAAGTATTCAATCAGATTTGCTACCAATGGGAACGGCCAATGATAGACTTATTTGCGACACATCTCAACAATCAGTTGCAGATGTATGTGTCTCCGTGTCCGGATCCAAGAGCATTTGCAGTAGACGCTCTGTCGATCCCTTGGGACGGAATGATAGGATATGCGTATCCTCCAGCGCTGTTAATTCAACAAGTATTGCTAAAGATAAAACAATCTCAATGCAAGATTCTGTTGGTAGCATCTCTGTCGCCACAGAGACCTTGGATAAATCTACTCAGGTGTCTGTTGTGGGACCTACCGCGAAAGCTTCCTCCACGGGAGGATCTTCTTTCGCAGGGGAAATCGCGCCAACTCCATCACAACCCGCAAGGTCTCAACCTTCACGTTTTTCCGTTGTGCGGTCCTTCTTGCATGGCAAGCACTTTACAGGACGAGCAGTGGACGCGATTTCTAACTGTAGGAGGACCTCCTCTTCGCTAAACTATGCGGCTAAATGGAAGGTTTTTCGTCGTTGGTGTAGGGATCATTCTGTAGATATATTCGATCCCTCTATACCAGACATTGCAAACTTTCTAGTATACTTGTTTGACGAAATCAAACTGCAGCCTGTTACTATTAAGGGTTATAGGTCTATGTTATCTGATACCTATGCACATCATGATAGTTTACAAATTGGATCTAATGTCTCTTTATCTAAGTTGGTTAGAAACTTTTCGATAAATAGACCCAGAACTCTTAGATTAATTCCTAAATGGAATTTAGCTTGGGTTCTTCTTAAATTGAAGGAAAAGCCATTTGAACCTCTTGGGACAGTAGATTTCAAATTCTTATCTTATAAGACAGCTTTTCTCTTAGCTTTCTCTTCTGCTAGAAGAGTCAGTGAGCTTCATGTACTGTCGGTGGATGATTCTCACTATCGTAGTGTCGGGAACACTATCACCTTCACTACTAATGTGGGTTTTTTAGCTAAGAATCAGGCTCCTAATAAATATCCGGAACCTATTGTTATTAAGGCTCTTCCGTCTTCAGACGGGCGTAGGCCTTTACTCTGTCCTGTTAGAGCGTTACGTATCTATAAACAGAGATCTCAGTTTATCAGAAAGGGACGGAAACGTTTCTTTCTGTCTTTGATGCCTAATAGAAAGGACATTTCGGTCCATTCTATTGCTAGATGGATTCAATTAACTATCCGTACTGCTTATGAGAGTTTATCTTCTTCTCAGCAGTCTGTGCTTAAGATTTCCGCTCATGAAGTAAGAGCTCTTGCTACTTCTTGTGCTTATGCTAGTAGTGTTGCTATTACAGATTTAATGAAGGCTGCTTATTGGTCTCAGCCATCCACATTCACGAATTTTTATCTCAGAAATATTGAGTCCATTTCTGGAGACCTGCATTGTTTAGGTCCGTTATCTGTTGCTCAGAATGTTGTCCACTAAACAGTTGCAACTATAGTTATGCAGGCTCTCTGTTCCTGCAGTGACTCCGTCCGGCTGCCCTCTTCGCTCTGGGCTATTTGACCCAGGGCAAGGGGAAGGGGGGGGGACGGGGAAGGGCAGGTGTTCCCTTAGGTCACCTGCTTTATAGTGAAAAGCAAGGGAATGCCTCCTCCAAGTCAGTATTTCTGAGTCGCTTCCGGGATGGTTTTAAAGTGTAATATTAATGTTAAAATTCATTCATGTCTTATTTTTAAAGTGTAGCTCGGTGTGAAGCATTTGAATATGTCAAGTGTCAAACGGGCTTTAATATACAATACTCGGACACTTTTAAATGACTATAAAGAGTCTCAATTCTCTGGACTACTTTATTTATTGGCTTACTTTAAAAATAATTAGTATAAGGGATATACTGGATGTTAATAGAGAACATGAATGTTATTATGCTCAATTATTAAGGGTAGTGTATCTTTCTAATTTAATATTAAATAAGAAAGATACATGTAAAGCCTAATACTCCTTTTCTCCTTAAGGGGTTACCTCTTTACTATATAGTTGAGCTTATTGGATTTTCCTCTATGTCCTAGGCCCTCCAGCCTGTTTACTATTCAGCTAAGTCTGGGTCATTGGTACAGTATAAAAATGTTAAAAAATTTATAGTAATTTATATATTTTTTATACTTACCAATGACCCAGACGGGGATGGCCCTCCCTGGAGTTGGGAACTCTTGCCTCCCCGCTGAGTACATAGCGCTGACCAGGCACTGCCAGTAAGAATGATATTTGGCGCCAATTTCGGGACGTCCGTGTCACTGCGCATGCGCAGTGGGGGCGTAGTATGGAGGTCCTTTAGGACTTGATTTCTTTTTGTTTTGGATGCAAATTTTGGGGATTGGGGGGCAAAATTTGTGTTTGGCCCTGGTTTTGTTAGAGTTAGCACCAGCTAAGTCTGGGTCATTGGTAAGTATAAAAAATATATAAATTACTATAAATTTTTTAACTTTCCAAACCGAGAGGTAGGGCTGCACGGTATTTGATTTTTCAATACCGAGTACGGTATAAAATAAAATACAGCAGTATGACTAAATGCCGTGAGCGTCATCGGCTTTACATTTTCGGGGCAGGGGAACTTGAATCACAGGCAACGAGCATTTTACAGACAATGTATTTTTTAACTATTTCGCTGTTATGAATTTCTTCACTTTTAAAAAACAATTGTTGATAAAATGCTTGTTACAAAAAAACTTTGGTCATTTCATCAGGAAGTTATAACAGGTGAAATTCTGAATTATCCGTTCATATATCCTCGAGTTTCGTGAACAATAAATGCACATGAGGTGTATTATATCCCTTGATAGACAAATGGCTAAAAAATGAACTTGGATACAGTATTTATTTCCGCATTGCAGATGAACAACAAAATGAATTACTTCAAATTTGAAGCCAAGAAAGATAACATATATTTACTTTATCAGGTTCAAACATGAGCGTTTTGCTGACACAATATTACCAGATTTACTGAATAGTCTTTCAGACAGTACACTTGTTGCACATATACGTAAATACTTTCTTGCAAAATTAATTAAATTTGACGTATTACCGCATTTCGAAACAATTATTTTCTCGCATAACCGACAAATTGCTTGTGAGTCGTCCTTGGGTTTGGAGTTTCCATCTGATTCAAAGCCAAAAAACGTCCAGACTGCTGAGGTGGTATTAGTTTTCGAAACAAATTCCATGATAATTTTCAAAGATTTGAAACATGAATTTACACATGGGGCAGTGGGTATTTATACAATATCTGGGTCACACCAGTAAGCTCGCATTACTAAGTAAATTAGACATAAAGAAAACATGAGCCATTTTATTTTATTTCAAGAAACAGAAATTCATTGTTGAACTTTAATCTCAATTAACTTCTATTGCAGCTAATAAAACACCAGTATGACTTTTCTATTGTTAGTGGCAGAAATGCTAATCGAATTTACAAGGAATACATTGAGACAGGATGTACTCGAATAAAGAAACACTGAATTTATTGTTCTCTTAATTGTGCTATGGGCAATGAAACAGCATGTCCATGTATTGAATTTGCGAAGTTATCAATTACCAATTTCACGCCATTCGTTGGAAGCTTATTTCGACAGATTAACAGGAGTGCATTAGTCTAAAGTATGTAATTTTTTAGTCCAACTTTGGTCCGAGATGAAATTGTTTAGCCCCCACATACATTTCATTTCGCATTTTCATGGCACACATGGACTTTTTTAATCGATAATACCGTAAAAGTCGGTATACCGATTAAGTTGAAAATTTGTCGGTATTTACTCGGTATCGAAAAAAATACCGACTTTCGATAAAATACCGAATTACCGTGCAGCCCAACCGAGAGGCAGATTTGAACCAAATTTGATATGAGAGCATATTGGGTCATAAGTACTTAATTTATGCCCAAATTGTTTTTCACGTCGTTCCACGGGAACTGCAGGAGCTAAAAATAGAAAAAAATTACCCTCCCCCCCCCCCCATATCTCCAAAACTACACAGCACTGAGAATTCTTATTTGGTGTGAAGCTTCCTTAGGACCAACAGAATGGAATGGTAAAAAAAATTGCGATCAGTTTTATCATGGGGTACTTTTTGGGGACTTTGAAAAAGTGCGGAGTCAGCATTTTTTAACACTGTGGGTAATGGGAAACAACATTTAACACTACTTTTCTCCCAAACCACTGCTCCAAAAGCTTTCAAATTTCACATATAACATCTTTGGAAGATTGTTTCACATGTTTATTGAAATCAATTCCCTGGATCCATATTTGGGCTCTCTATGGGAGCCCTAATGTTTAAATTAGTGCAGTATGAGGAATATTCTTTAAAAATCTTCTTCCGATCTACCAATAGGAATCTTTTGATATTGGGTATGCAGCATGCTTAGGGAGGTGAGATTCAAGTTTGTTCAAGCCAAATCCCTGGGTTCATATTTGGCCTGAAAATTTGGGGTCCCGGTCCAGACTTGGAAATTTTGGACCAAAATCTGGAAATTAGTTTTTATGCCCCCGACTTAAGTCGGGTTGCATATAGTGATTGAAGTGTGCGTGTGTCCGTGTGTGTGTCCGAGCCAATAACTCGAAAACTGTTAGGGCCACAGTCATCAAACATCACACAATTATAAAGGACCATGGGAGGATGTGTCACACACCATAGCCGGGTTCGTCCCTTCAAGGTTAAGGTCAGATAAGGTCACACTAAAAATCGGTCAGTATTCGTGTCTCAGCCATAACTCAGAAACGAATTGTTAAACTTTCTACAAATGTTTAGAACAGTCAGAAGGTGTGTCTCATATTATAGTTTCCGCCGCATCTGCAAGGTGAAGGTCACAAGGGGAGGAGCATGTGTTACCTTAGTAACATTCTTCTTGTTTGTTATTTTATGCATTTTGGTAAGTTTTAAGACAAATATTTTTTTTTTTTACACTGAAAATTTGGGGTCCGGGTGGGACTTAAAAAATTTTGGACCAAAATCTGGAAATGAGTTTTTTTTTTTGCTTTTTATGCATTTTGGTCAATTTTAAGACAAAATAATTTTTTTTTTTACACTGAAAATTTGGGGGCCAGGTGGGACTTGGAAAATTTTGGACCAAAATCCGGAAATTAGTTTTTTGGTTTTTTATGTGTTTTGGTCCATTTTAAGAAGAAAAAAAAAATTTAGTCTGAAAAAATTTTGTTTGGGACCTCGAAAATTTCCAAACAAAAATAAAAAAAAATTTGTTTTTTATGCATTTATCTCAATTTTGGGACATACAAGTACAGGAACTGAAAAATAGAAGGAAAATTCTGTATATTGTATGGGCACAATCGCTTCATCTAGTTGGTATATGCTTTTCTTAGGAGGGGCATATGCAGCCTATTCAAGTCAAGTCCCTGGTTTGATATTTAGACTACCATGTCAGGTGAGTGCCCTAAGGTCCCCTGGGGCCTCTTGTTTTTATTGTAATTGAAATCTGAAGAGTATAATTTAAGACGGTCTACATCCTAGGCATGTCTTGGTTGCCTGTATGGAATTGACTGCAAAGGCTGTTAGAATGTAACTTGCAAGTTTTCTCAAAGGCTTCATGCTGGGGCATCTATTAAGTTTCAGAAAAAGTTATCTGAATTAGGCCCTTGAGGATTAAAATTAAATTAAATGGGCCTCTCAATTCATGCACTTTGTATGGAAGAAAAATATAAAAAATTTAAAATAAAACCATCTCTCACCGGTTTGAAATACAAAATTGCCTGAGAATCAGCTAATTATTTTGTGTGGCCTTATACTGCTTGAAACTGCTCTCAGAGCCCTTCCCAATAGCGTGTTACATCAGTGAATTTCATTAGCATAAAGCCTAAAAAAGTAAAGGTCCGCTTCTCAGGCCCTCACAGATGGTCCTTTTGGTTGCTGAATGCTCTCTTTTTATATCCAATGCAGACTTTAAAAAAAAATTAAATGGTTTATATGAGATATTTTACCCAAGTTAATAAAATTGGTAAATTTGTCCCTTGAGTGTAACAAGGCTTTGCAATGCTTTAGCAAAGCCTTCTTGCACTCAAGGGACGAAGTACACCACCACCCATGCTATTCTGTAGATTATGAGGCTGAAAACATAAAACAAATCAAAAACATGAACTTTTGATGGCAAAGAAATAATTGCAAAAATAAAAAGTAAAATAAAAAAACACCCACCCACATGCAATTTTACAAAAATGGCCTGATAAACAGAAGATCTACTTTGTAGAGGGCTAACCAGGATGTTTACTTTTTAGAAAAGATTAAAACATCTTAGCGATAATCCTAAATTTGTTATTCACCCCTTTTACACTAAATGAAATTTGCTGTATTCTTGAGAGCCAGGTATACTTAGTTTGACTAATACACAACTAAGTGTCAGACTGACAAAGCAACACATGATATAAGGCTATTAAGCCTTTTCCCAGTGAATCGCCCGCATCTGCCTGCATAATATGCAAATTCAGCAGCTGAAAAAATATTTTTCGAAAAAGTTGAACAAAACCATATCATGTGACTCCCCCACCCCCCCCCCCCCCCCTTTGGAACAAGCTCGTTCCAAAGAGGGGTCACATGATATGGTCTTGTTCAAATTTTTTGCACAGATTTAAAAAATGATATTTAAAATAATAAATTTTGATATTGTCTGCGTTGGGTAAAGGGTTAAAAAAAAAATTGTTTCTCAGGCACCTCCCTCGTCATAGAAATTCTGCCTCATCACCTTTTTTTCACCTCGAAATCTCTTCTGTGGCACTATTTTTAAGTCGTAGACTAAATATTTAACCAACTAGACCTTGTTTGACACAGGCTCGAAGAGGTCTGTCAAACAAGATTTAGTTGGTTAAATTTTTAACTACATTATGGGAAATTTCACTGCTGAAAACATTGCTTTGCCACATAAAAGTGTAAGTAGTTAAATTTCTGGTTCCAACTATTTTCAGAACTGTTTTGTGAATATAAAAAAAAGCCTTCCCTCCCTCATCATAAAATTGAGGAAAAATTGCCGGAGAAACAAGAAAAAAAAATTTATAGGCCAAATTTAAAATATTGATGTCCATGGTTTTGAATGTATTCTGGATATTAGTATATCGAGGACACTGCCTTTCATTGTGAAGTTGTGAAATATAGGAAGATTTGATTCAGAGAATAAAATCTTGAATTTTGAGATATTTTCCGTTCATCTGGATATACAGTGGAATCCTCTTAATTGAATATCCATTTTGCCAGTGAAAATTATTCATTTAACAGGAGTATACAATTAACAGGGATTTGGTCATTTTCCTGTGTTCTGGAGGTAAACTGAGCATTTATTCCCTTATATCTTGTTTGACAGAGTTCAAGTTCAGAGTTAGAGCTCTGTCAAACAAGATAAAATAGAATAAATGCCTGTATTGGATGTAGTGAGGCCAAAAAGGTTGGTAAATAAGGGGAATTTGGTGCGTGTCACGGTAATTTTTTCGACATATTACAAAAATTTATATACAATTAACAGGAGTTTTCTCTACAACCCATATGCATTTAACAGATCAAATTTGTACTGAAGGTATGGTAAATGGTTTTGTGTTTGAAAATTTTATTCAATTAACAGGGATATAGAATTAAGAGATATCCAATTAAGTGGGCTCCACTGGAATAAAGAGGACTAATTGCAGTAGAGCCATCGTAGTCGAGTCAAAATCTATGTGTGGTCATTTTTCCACGCAGAGATGATCTGCATTGACACCTAGTGAAATTTCCACCAATGAAGCACCGGGGTAATCCTGGTGCTTCATTGGTGGAAATTTTGCTAGGTGTCATAGTGGTTTATCTCTGAATTATATGTGTGCAAAAAATGACAACCCATGGATTGTGTCCCCGTGGGAACCCCGGGAAGTAAGCAGCAGTTGTTTACTGTGGTAAACCAGTTCCGCTTTACTAGTAAAATAGGACCCAGTCACCAATGCTTGGGGTGAAAGTCCTCTAAAATGGGCAACATGTTGATCAACGATTGACTAAACTTGACTTCATCTCCATGTTGTGTCACGATTAGCCATGGTGCATAAATATGTGACGTTAACCACCAACAAACAAACAAACCCATGGATTGTGACCCGTCCACGATGGCCCTTCTGTATGACAGTTCACAGATTTTGAAAGCATCTGCGACAAGCACAGGGTGCGTCAGCTGTCTTAGGGAGTTTGAGCATCGAAGAGAGCCATCTTCCCACAGGAAGATTTTAAAACAGTGCTATCAAATAAACTGATAAGACAACTTTTTGCTGAACGTTTTTTTGTAATTCCAGACGAACTATTTTTTGGTTATCTGTTTTTTTGTGTCGCTGCCCCACGAAGTGGGGAGCGACATATAGGGATTACTTTTGTCGGGTTGTGTCGTCCACGTCACACTTTCTCTTATCCGCCACTCCTCTTTAACCTATGAATGGTTTTTGATGAAACTTTCAGTGATTCTTTATCACATAATGGCATTGTGCATCTCCTATTTTATTTTTTGATCCGCTGTATTTTTTCCAGAGTTATGCCCCTTTCCCACTTAGAATTCTGTCTGAAATATTAAAATATAGTGCAGGCGACACACGTCTTCCATGGAAGACTCACATCTAAGTCATTGAGATAAACACCAGAGGAACGATAAAATCATTCCTCTCAAATTTTATGGCCTATGATTTGATTTGATATATAGATCTGTCGCCCGGATTCATATATTTTCAAAAATTGGGTAACTAAATGCCACAAGAAGAACATGCCTGTTCATGAAAGAATAACTGCATGTTGCGTTTTTGGTTCAGCCAGCTTATTGTCATGTTTGTCTGCCTCACAAGTGCCATTGTTACAACCTTACTTACAAAGTAGATCATGTGAGTTTCGCTTTCCACTTTATAAGTACTGCTGTAGCAATGTAACAAGTGATCTATGCACTTGGCTACCTATTCTACCTGCAGCATGCGTAGCCACAATAATATGTATGGTAATTTGGAAAAATAAGTGCTTTCACGAAAATTGTTTCACCATTTTCGATTCGATTCAAGAATTGATTTGAGGATAGAAATACAGATTCACAATGCCCTAGTGAAGTATTACTAGATTATAAATTGAGTTTTTTGTTTTAACAATTTTGCATCATTAACCCTTTACCTAACGTGAAAAGCAGACGACACCTGAAAAAATAATTCTTGAATAACTATTTTTTTTTTATTTTTTGTCTCAAAAACATAGGTTATGACCCCTCGTTGGAACGAGCACGACGAGCTCGTTCCAACGAGGGGTCATAACCTATGTTTTTGAGACAAAAAATGAAAAAAATAGTGAAAATTAATTGGCGATTTTTGAGAATAGCGCTGGCCGGTTTTGGCCGTTACGTTGGGTAAAGGGTTAAACAACGGGTTACAGATTTGGACATAAGAAAAATGATGGCAAGCAGATACAAGCACTCGGGAGCGTGGTGGATCAGTAGGTAGAGGTGCAGACTGCAAGCCGAGAGGTCCTCGGTTCGAATCCCACCTGCGGCAACCACGTTGTGTCCTTGGGCAAGGCACTTCATCTCCATTGCCCACGTGGGGGCACGGTGGCGTTGTGTACTAAGGCGTACTGCACGTTGATGGTGCACTTGTCTTCAACTTGTCTTCTGTAGCCCATATCTTCTTGACGACTAAGTTTGTTGGGTTTATTTTATTTTCAGAGAATATTCCAGCTGTTGTTCAAGGACCTTCGAAGAGTAACATCACAAATCAAAGGTCAGAGACACTTCCTTCTTTCTCATCTCTTATAGATGCCAAACCAATTGAAAAGAACATCTTATCACCAGTGTTTTGTGCTTCTCGCAGTTTATTATCCACACAATCGCCTATTAACTCCAATGGTGCACAAAAGGCTGCACCAGCTTGTGGTAGTGCCACATCTGTTGTATCTCAGAATTTACTTGTTAGCGGTAATTATAGTGCTAGTCCTAGGAAATCCCGTCTCTCGAGAACAAAACGAAAACTTATTTCTGATGAGAAACCGTCTTCAGACTTACCTACACTTCTTTCTCCACATCGCATCAAGACAGAGCCGGGATGTGAGTTTTCAAATATGTCTTCAAAAAGGAAAAGAAGAAAACTTTTGGAGTGTGAGTCAATATTTTGCCTTTAGATTCTCTCGTTTTCGTTCTGTATGTTCACCTCTTTTAACTCTTTAACCTTCTGCAAACTGATGTCAAAATACCAAGATTTCAAGCAGTAAATTTTTCCCATAAGGCCACACAAAGTAGATCTTCTGTTTCTCGGGCCATTATTTGTAAAATTGCATGTGCGCGAGCGGTTTTTTATTTTATTTTTTATTTTGTGTAATTATTTCTTTGCCATTAAAAATTCATGTTCTTGGTTTTTGTTTTAGGACTCATAATCTACAGAATAGCATGGGTGGTGGTGTATTTCATCCCTTGAAAGCAAGAAGGCTTTGCAATGCTTCAGCATTGCAAAGCCTTCTTGCACTCAAGGGACAAACTTATCAATTGTTTTAACCTTGGTAAAATATCAGACATAAACCATTTAATTTTTACTTTTTTAGAGTTTACTTTGGTTATAAAAAGAGAGCATGCGGCAGTCAAAAGGACCATGTGGGAGGGCCTGAGAAACAGATTTTTAATTTTTTTTTAGGCCTGATGCAATAGGAATTGAACCAATTCAGTGTTGTTTATCGGAGCTCAATGTAGAGATAGGCAACATACTGAAAAACTGAACTGATACCGATATGGGGATACAGAAAAATCAAACCCAAGCAATCATTGAATACCGATACCATCTGATACCGATATGGGGATACAGAAAAATCAAACCCAAGCAATCATTGAATACCGATACCATCTGATACCGATATGGGGATAGAGAAAAATCAATCCAAACAATCATTGAATACCGATACCATCTGAATTTATCAAACCCAAGCTATCATTGAATACCGATACCATCTGATACCGATATGGGGATAGAGAAAAATCAAACCCAAGCAATCATTGAATACTGATACCATCTGATACCGATATGGGGATACAGAAAAATCAAACCCAAGCTATCATTGAATACCGATACCATCTGATACCGATATGGGGATACAGAAAAATCAAACCCAAGCTATCATTGAATACCGATACCATCTGATACCGATATGGGGATACAGAAAAATCAAACCCAAGCTATCATTGAATACCGATACCATCTGATACCGATATGGGGATACAGAAAAATCAAACCCAAGCTATCATTGAATACTGATACCATCTGATACCGATATGGGGATACAGAAAAATCAAACCCAAGCTATCATTGAATACCGATACCATCTGATACCGATATGGGGATACAGAAAAATCAAACCCAAGCTATCATTGAATACTGATACCATCTGATACCGATATGGGGACAGAGAAAAATCAAACCCAAGCAATCATTGAATACCGATACCATCTGATACCGATATGGGGATACAGAAAAATCAAATCCAAGCAATCATTGAATACCGATACCATCTGATACCGATATGGGGACAGAGAAAAATCAAACCCAAGCTATCATTGAATACCGATACCATCTGATACCGATATGGGAATACAGAAAAATCAAACCCAAGCTCTCATTGAATACCGATACCATCTAAATTTTAAAATATTCCTACATTTGCTCTTTGTAAGTCCTTGTTGAGGCTTGATAACAGTTGAAAGGTTCACTTTCATGACAGAAGTGACTGATTTTCTTTTCAGCTTTGTTAACCCTCAATGGACTGGGCAACTTGTCTGAATTCCCGTTAGACTACAACCTGTACATGTCCAATTGCTTAGCAGTGATTTCTAGTCAGTCTTGGCTGCCTGTTATTTGCTACTAGTCCATGTCAAGGCTTGATAATAGTCAAAGGGTTCATTTTCATGAAAGAAGTGACTGATTTTCTTTTCAGATTCGTTAACCCTCAATGGACTGGGCAATTTTCTTTTCAGTTTCGTTAACCCTCAATGGACTGGGCAGTTGTCTTGAATTCCCACTAGACTACAACCCGCATATGTCCAGTTGTTTAGCAGTGATTTTCAGTCGGGTCTTGGCTGCCTATTAAGGCAGCCAAGACCTGACTAGAGATCACTGCTCAGGTGTTTTGTCTATTTTTGGCTTTTCACTTGCTCTGAGATCACAAAAGCCTGAAATAGGTCTTTAAACTTTAAGTTGAGGTTTAGAACGAGTCACAATATTACTGTAGATATGATTTGTGATCATAAAAGAATGCCACTGTTGAGCTCATTGACTGTGTCATTTATAGCATTGTGGTAGAATGATACTACACCCACTTATGGCTTAATAAAATTAAACATCTGTTTCTCAGGCCCTCCTGCATGGTCCTTTTGGCTGCCGCATGCTCTCTTTTTATGACCAATGCAAACTTGAAAAAATAACAAATGGTTCATGTCTGATATTTTACACAAGTTAATAAAATTGATAAATTTGTCCCTTGAGTGCAACAAGGCTTTGCAATGCTTTAGCATTGCAAAGCCTTGTTGCACCTGAGGGACGAAACACACCACCACCCTTGCTATTCTGTAGATTATGAGGCCTAAAACATAAAATAAACCAAGAATATGAACATTTGATGGCAAAGAAATAATAACAAAAAAAAAATAAAAAACCGCCCGCCCGCCCGCATGCAATTTTACAAAACTTGGCCTGAGAAACAGAACCTCTACTTTGTTTTTTTTTCTGGTGTGATTTCCTCTTCGGCACTATCGGCAACTCTCAGTCAAATCAGATACCGAATACCAAACATACTGAGATATACCTGCTTAAAAATACCAAAACCGATACCGAACTCAGAATTGTAATACTGCCCATCTCTTGCTCAATGAGCTCTGTCAAATGAGATTCAATTCCTAGTTGCTTGAAAGGAAAAACATTACAGGTTGAAATTTTGATATTGGTATTCAGACATCAGTGTGCGAGGTGTTAACCAATGCACAGACACCATTCCAGGCATGTCAACTGGTACTGCCGGTTCCCTCATGCTCCAGCTGGTACCTGTACTGAAGCTTTGGGACAAAATTATTTTATCAGGAAATTCCTAATTGAACGAGGCTAATCAGGCTAATAATCTTGTATGGCACACTTGCATGGTGTACTTTTTACTTATTTTTGAATTAACATATCAAAACACTCTCCAGGTGCATGTTCTATCTGCACCACGACCACGATAAGGCAATCTTTTCAAATATGCATTAAAGACTATGAAAGCGCCTCCATCATTACTTCAAAGAAATTATTCTGTGGTGATATCAGAGTTATCATAAAGCATGATTACTTTGATGTCGCCACAGAATAATTGGCACAGAGCCATGTTTGTCGTGTGATCTTTCGGACTGGGGTGGTTTAAATGCGAATTATCTGATTGCAATATGGAATATGTCAAACAATTGTTGATTTGTCCCAGTACTGCTTTTGGCAGGACAGGCTCTGTCCCATGCCGGTACCAGTAATGTTGGTACAGTGGAATCCTCTTAATTGAATATCCATTTTGCCAGTGAAAATTATTCAATTAACAGGAGTATACAATTAACAGGGATTTGGTCAGTTTCCTGTGTTCTGGAGGTAAATTGAGCATTTATTCTGTTATATCCTGTTTGACAGAGCTCATAGAGCTCTGTCACACAAGATATAAAAGAATAAATGCCTGTATTGGATGTGGTGAGGCCAAAAAGATTGATAAATGAGGGGAATTTGGTGCATGTCACAGTAATTTTTTCAACACATTACAAAAATTTATATAAAATTAACAGGAGTTTACTCTACAACCCATATGCAATTAACAGATCAAATTTGTACTGAAGGTATGGTAAATGGTTTTGTGTTTGAAAATTATATTCAGTTAACAGGGATATACAATTAAGAGATATCCAATTAAGTGGGCTCCACTGTACCGGCGGTACTTTGACATGCCTCCACCATTCACAATATATACACTTAAACCTTTACATAATGAATTCGTAACATCTGGCCTGCATAATTTACAAATTAAGCAGTTGATAAAAATATATTTTTCAAAAAAGTTCAACAAAATCATATCACTACTCTGTTGTTACATTTTAACTGCGTTTTCTCTCTGCTGAAACAATAGCATGACCCCATTCTGTCACTCACACAATATATGGTGAGGTAGGCGATTACCGCCCACAGAATTATCCTTTCTGGCAGGCGAGGGCGATGGCCCTCCTCCTAGTAACAGTCCTCCATAAACAAATTTTCAAAGTTCCAGTCAAAATCTCTTGATAATTCGTATACCACTTTTTGTTCAAATTAAGTCCCTGGAGTCAAATTTGGTCTTCCTGTGGGAACCCAAATGATAGCTTATTTTAATATGAGCAATATTCTTTAAAAATTTTCTTCTTCAAATCTACTAGTCAGAATCATTTGATATTGTGTATGTAGCATTATTCTTGGTGGGGGTGATTTATGTTTGTTCAAATCAAGTCCGTGGGTTCAAATTTGGGCTCCCTCTGGGAGCTCAAATTTTAACTTTGTGTAATGTGAGGAAATTTATTTTAAAATCTTCTTGAGACCTACTGATCAAAATATTTGGTATACTGCATTTTCAGGGGTGGGGGGTCAGCTTGAAGTTTGTTCAAGTCAAGTCTCTGGAGAGATATTTGGTCTCCCTGTACGAGACTGAATTTTAACTTTGTGTAACATGAGGTATATTCTTCGAGATGTCTTCAGATTAATGAGTCAGAATCTTTTGATATTGGATATGTAGCACCCTTAGTAGGGTGAGATTCAAGTTTGTTTAAATCAAGTCCTTGGGTTCATATTATTTAACCTCATTATGAAAACTTGAATTGTGACTCAGTCCAATATGAGGAAAAAGTTTTTAACATCTTCTTCATCACATCCACCAGTCAGAATCTTTTCATGTTTGCTAAAGAGCATCCTTTGATGTGTCAGATTCAATTTTTCTTGTAGTCAGGTGTAATATAAATCAGTGTAATATAAATCAGTGTAAATATAAATCAGTTCAATGTAATATAAATCAGTGTAATATAAATCAATGTAATATAAATCAGTTCAGTGTAATATAAATCAGTGTAATATAAATCAGTGTATATAAATCAAGTGTAATATAAATCAAAATCAGTGTAATATAAATCAGTGCAATATAAGGACTATTCTTTTAATCCTTTACCTAACATGAAAAGCAAACGACACTTGCAAAAAAAAATTCTTGAACAACTAAATTTTTAGTCGAGTTTTGACGAAGTCAGACTCGACTTATAGTTTGATGAAGTGGTGGGTGGCGGGCGTAAACAATTGGTTTCCGGGCAATAACTTCAGTTCTATTTGATGCACCTTTACCAAAATTATACCAGAGGTTACCCTATAGGAAAGGACGACACCTATCGATTTCAGAGTCTCGCACCCCAAGGTCAAGGTCACTGTTACTATAAATAGAATATTTTGTGACAAATTGGTTTCCGGGCAATAACTTTAGTTTTATTTGACGCACCTTTGCCAAACGTATACCAGAGGTTACCCTATAGGAAGGGAAGACACCTATTGATTTCGGAGTCTCGGACTCCAAGGTCAAGGTCACTATTACTATAAATAGAATATTTTATGACAAATTGGTTTCTGGACAATAACTTTAGTTCTATTTGACGCACCTTTACCAAACTTATACCAGAGGTTACCCAATAGGAAGGGAAGACACCTATTGATTTCGGAGTCTGGGATTCCAAGGTCAAGGTCACTGTTACTATAAATAGAATATTTTGTGACAAATTGGTTTCTGGGCAATAACTTTAGTTCTATTTGACGCACCTTTACCAAACTTATACCAGAGGTTACCTTATAGGAAGGGAAGACAACTATTGATTTTGGAGTCTGGGACTCCAAGGTCAAGGTCACTGTTACTATAAATAGCTTATTTCTTTAGAATTTAATGTCAAAAGTCGACTTCTGGATCTGTGATTCTCTTGCTGTATTTTTCTTGCTTCTGAAATTAGTATAATTTGGGCACATTTAATCAAATTTTCCTTCTATAAATTGAATAGATTTTTTCACATAATTTCTTGAGTTAATTCCCGATGTTCACTGAAACAGCGTAGATTTTCTTTTTATTATATTCTACGTCACATTTTACTGTGCAATATTCAGTCCAATTCGACTGCAAACAGTTTCAAGACAATAAAAAGGTGACGTCAAGCACTGAAGCTCACACAATATATGGTGAGGTAGGCGATTACCGCCCGCAGAATTATCCATTCTGGCAGGCGAGGGCAATGGCCCTCCTCCTGGTAATGGTCATCCATAAACAAATTTTAAAAGTTCTAGTCAAAATCTCTTGATAATTTGTATACTACTTTTTGGGGGGGAGACGGGGGTGGGGACTTGATTTTTGTTCAAATTAAGTCCCTGGAGTCAAATTTGGGCTTCCTGTGGGAGCCCAAATTATAACTTATTGTAATATGAGGAATATTCTTTAAAAAAATTTTTCTTCAAATCCACCAGTCAGATTCGTTTGATATTGTGTATGTAACATTATTCTTGGTGGGGGTGATTTATGTTTGTTCAAATCAAGTCCGTGGGTTCAAATTTGGGCTCCCTCTGGGAGCCCAAAATTTAAATTGGTGCAATATGAGGAAATTTATTTTAAAATCTTCTTGAGACCTACTGAAGCTTAACATCATTTAGGAAGCGACTGAAAAATATTCATTGTGTGGACCTGAAAATGTTAGCCAGCACTCGTGAAACATAAAACTTTCACATCCACACTTCTGAGATAATTCCAGATACTGACTAACATAGAGTAGATTTTTTTTTTTAAGAGACATTTTATTGCACAATATCTTACCTCCTATAAGTATCTGGGAATTTCATTGGTTCAAAGACGTCACATACAAACTGCATATAAAACCATATACTGCCTGTCAACATCAGTATACGCTGACAGCTATGGGTAATCTCCCCTTTGTTCATTGATTATTCAAAATGGCAGCAGTCGATAAACGCTTCAAGTTGAAAGATTGAGTGTTGGAAGCCCATATTTGGTCTGAAGTGCAGGTTAGGCAACTTAAAAGGCTTCATATTCTGTGGATGTGTGTCATGTTACCTTCGAAATGAAACTGTTTAGTATGTATGAATTTGTCTTGTTACAATTTACCTGTAGGCACTCTCCCATAAATTGTAACAAGGCAAAGACACGTGAACACATTGTGAGAATTCTCTCATTTAATTTTGATCGCTGTTATTAGTTCTGTGCATCGATGCAGCAGTCGGTAAGATATATTTGTTACACAGTTTGTTGGTGGCCTAATATGGTATATATGGTGTCAGTTAATTCCATATTGGACTCGAGCGAACCATATTAGGCCACCAACAAATGCTGTAACTAATAATATTTAGCCCAATTTGACCCCAAATGTGTATGTTTCAAAACAATAACAAAGATCAGTTGATCGTTTCTTCAAGGCAATGTTATGCAACGTAGCGTGATGTCATTAAGAAACCTAATGAGTGATATTCCTTGGTATATATTGAGTTGATGGTTATCAAGAAATAGTTTTAACATAATTTGCAATAAATCACAGGCTAGCATATAAAATTTTCCATCTATAAACCGAATGGATTTTTAGCCCGACTGTTCACAGTGATGGCGAAAGTTATGACTTTCATCCGTCTGTCCGTCTGTTAACATTTAAAGTTTATGGTTAAAGTTTTTTACTGAAGGTTAAAGGGTTTTTTTCTTTTTAATTAATATTAATTACAGTTGTATCATTCTCATTGTGTTTCATTCAAGCCAGAAAATAAGCAGACTGTCATCTGTAAAATGAGGCCCCCAAAGGGTGAAATTAGTGATGCTACCCTGCACAGCAGGATAGTATCACTAAATTTACCCTCTGTGAACCTCAATCTGAATCAGGGTCTCAAAACTAAATAGAAAGAGGTACCCAGAGGATAAATTGGCCCACTGTATGGGATAGCATCATCAAATTCACGCTCTGGGGACCTCATTCTGCAAATGTCAGATTGCTTATTTTCAGGCCTGGTTTCATGTTATTTTGGGAAATGTTTAACCATTTTTTACAGTCAATTTAATTTGGAACTTACCATTTATTCTATTATATCTTGTTTGACAGAGCTCCATGAGCTCTGTCAAACAAGATATGATAGATTAAATGCCTGTGTTGGATGTACTGAGCCCAAATAGGTTTATAAACAAAGGAAAACTGTGGAGAATCCAGGTAATTTCTCGACAGGTTTCAAAATTTTTTATTCAATTAACAGGAGTTTACTCTATAACCTATATTCAATTAAAAGGTCACATTTGTATTGGAGGTATGGTAAGTGGTTTTCTGTTGGAAAATTATATTCAATTAAGAGGGTTATTCAGTTAAGAGATATACATTTAAGTGGGCATCACTGTATTGGCATTATTATTATTATTTTTTCATTTTTTGCATTGAAATACTAGTTTATGATCTGTGAATAGAATGAGCTTGGTGATTAACAATTCTGACATTTTTATACACTGATTTGCAAAAACCAATGAGATACTTATAAAACAGTGTTAATCCTTTGGCAAATGAATCAGCCACATCTAATTTACAAAGTGAGCTGTTGAAAAAAATAATATTGTTGAAAGAAAATTCAACAAAACCATATATGACCCCATGATATGGTTTTGTTAAAATGTTTTGGAAATTTTTTTTATTTTCAAATTTACACCTATAAATCTTCAAACAGTATAGTGGAATGTCATTGTTTGTCATTTGGAACAATGTCTTCTGTCTACTGAAGCTTTCTATAGTGATTTTAATTAATATTGGCATGATTAGCTTAACTCGACATAGTCAAGATAAGCTATTGCCATTAGGACTGTCACGATTAATCGATTAATCGATTGTTGATCGGTCACGGCGAAATCGATTACTATTTTTCGTTGTCGAATAATCGGTAAATTGTATCCCGCTTTAGATGTTTAATAATTAAAGGAAAATTTGATGAAAAAACTATTGTTTATAAAGGTAAAGAGTTAAAAACATCGATGTTAAACCCCAAGAAGCCGTTGGAAGCATTTGTCTTTCGGGTACATACATTCATCAAAGCTTTGATGTTCTGAACTTTTGAACCGTCTGTGTAATAATCAAGACCGGTCGGCAGTTGCGAAGTTCGCAACTGCCGACTGGTCTTGATTATTATACGGACGGTTCAAAAGTTCAGAACAGCAAAGCTTTGAATGTACCTAAAAGAAGGTCGTCTTCGTTGTGTACCGGAGGTAGGTCAGTTCAGTTGACTTGAACTTCATTTTTTATCGACTTCAGAGAGAGGGAGAGGGGGGTAATCCAGGTATGATTAATCGATTATTATCGATTATTTGCGACGATTAATCGATTCCTGAATTAAAAAATCGTGACAGCCCTAATTGCCATCACGCGTGCAGAAGTCTGTTAGTCTGTTCACATTTTCCTTCAGCACGGGCTACACCCCGCAATTCTTGTCTAATCGTCACGAAATTTCATATGCAGGTTTGGGGTCATGTCTAGATGAGAACGTCCCCTTTTGGTCGCGATCGAGCAACCGGTATGGCTGCCAAAGCCCAAAACCCCAAAACCATTAACACAGTCTACACGTCGTATTTATGAAGGGATTTCATTGTAACTTGGTAGGATGCCTCTGTGTAATGCCTAGATGAGAACGTCCCCTTTTGGGCATGATTTATCAACCGTGATGGCTTCCCAAGTCCGAAACCCAAAAACTTTTACCACAGTCTGCAGGTCATGTTTAATGTGGAGGGATTTCATTGTAACTTGGTAGGATGACTGCTTATGATGTCTAGATGAGAATTTGCCTATTTGGGCATGATCTGCCAACCCTGACGACTGCCCGAGCCCAAAACCCGAAAACCTTTAGCACAGTCTACAGGTCATATTTATTGAGGAATTTCATTGTAACTTGGAGGGTTGACTTCATATAATGTCTAGATGAGAAAGTCCCCTTTTGGACGTGATTGGGCAACTGTTACAGCTACAGGGGCCCGAAGCCCAAAAACCTTTAGCACAGTCTAGAGGTCATATTTGTGAAGGGCTTTCATTGTAACTTGGTAGGATGACTCCAAATGATGTCTAGATGAGAATGTCCCATTTTGATCGCTATCATTCAGCCTTGATGGGTGCCCGAGCCCAAAAACCTTTAGCATAGGCAAAAGGTCATATTAATGGAAGGATTTCATTGTAACCTGTTAGGTTGACTCCATATAATGCCTAGATGATGACATCCCCTTTTGGTCGTGATTGGTCAGCTGTGATGGCTACAAGTGCCCGAAGCCCGAAAACCTTGAGCACAGTCTACAGGTCATATTTATGAAGGGATTTCATTGTAACTTCATAGGATCACTCCAGATGATGCCCAGATGAGATTGTCCCCTTTGGTTGCGATCATTCAATCATGATGGCTGCCTGAGCCCGAAGCCCGAAAACCTTTAGTACAGTCTACAGGTCATATTTATGAAAGGATTTCATTGTAACTTGGTAGGTTGACTTAATATAATGTCTAGATGAGAACGTCCCCTTTTGGACATGATTGGGCAACTGTGATGGCTAAAGGTGTCCGAAGCCCAAAAACTTTTTAGCACAGTCTACAGGTGATATTTATGAAGGGATTTCATTGTAACTTGGTAGGATGACTCCAAATAATATCTAGATGAGAACGTCCTATTTTGGACGTGATCATTCAGCCTTGATGGGTGCTCGAGCCCAAAAACCTTTAGCATAGGCAAAAGGTCATATTTATAGAAGGATTTCATTGTAACCTGTTAGGTTGACTCCATATAATGCCTAGATGATGACATCCCCTTTTGGTTGTGATTGGTCAGCTGTGATGGCTGCAGGTGCCTGCCTGAAGCCCGAAAACCTTGAACACAGTCTACTGGTCATATTTATGAAAGGATTTCATTGTAACTTCGCAGGGTCACTCCAGATGAGATTGTCCCTTTTGGTTTCGATCATACAACCATGATGGCTGCCCGAGCCAGAAGCCCGAAAACCTTTAGCACACACTACAGGTTATATTTATTAAGGGATTTCATTGTAACTTGGTAGGTTGACTTCATATAATGTCTAGATGAGAACGTCCCCTTTGGACACGATTGGGCAACTGTGACGGCTACAGGGCCCAAAGCCTAAAAACCTTTAGAACAGTCTACAGGTCATAATTATGAAGGGATTTCATTGTAGCTTGGTAGGATGACTCCAAATAATGTCTAGATGAAAACGTCCCCTTTTGGTCGCGATCATTCAACCTTGATGGCTGCCCGAGCCCAAAGACCTTTAGCATGTCTGTAGGTCGTATTTATGGAAGGATTTCATTGTAACTTGTTAGGTTGACTCCATATAATATCTAGATGATGACATTCCCTTTTGGTCGTGGTTGGTCAACTGTGATGGCTACAGGTGCCCAAAGCCCGAAAATTTTGAGCACAGTCTACAGGTCATATTTATGAAGGGATTTCATTGTAACTTTGTGCTATCAATTCAGATGATGTCCAGATGAGAATGTCCCCTTTTGGTTGCGATCATTCAACCATGATGGCTGCCCGAGCCTAAAACCAAAAAACCTTTAGCACAGTCTTCAGGTCAGCCCCTTTTGGACACCATTAGGCAACTGTGATGGCTACAGGGGCCTGAAGCCCGAAAACCTTTAGCACAGTCTACAGGTGATATTTATGAAGGGATTTCATTGTACCTTGGTAGGATGACTCCAAATAATGTCTAGATGAGAACGGCCCCTTTTGGTCGCGATCATTCAGCCTTGATGGCTACCCGAGCCGAAAACCTTTAGCATAGTGTATTGGTCATATTTATGGAAGGACTTCATTGTAACCCATAAGTTTGACTTCATATAATGCCTAGATGGTGGCATCCCCTTTTGGTCGTGATTGGTCAACTGTGACAGCTCAAGGGGACCGAAGCCCAGAACCCTTGAGCACAGTCTGCAGGTCATATTTATGAAGGGATTTTATTGTAACTTTGTAAGATCACTCCAGATGATGCCCAGATGAGAATGTCTCCTTTTGGTTGCGTTCATTCAACCATGATGGCTGCCAGAGCCCCAAGCCCAAAAACCTTTAGCACAGTCTACAGGTCATATTTATGAAGGGATTTCATTGTAACTTGGTAGGTTGACTTCATATAATGTCTAGATGAGAACGTCCCCTTTGGACGCTATTGGAAAACTGACGGCTACAGGGGCCCGAAGCCCGAAAACCTTTAGCACAATCTACAGGCCATATTTATGAAGGGATATTAATGTAACTTGATAGGATGACTCGTTTTGGAATAATTTCACTGTAACTTGGTAACTTTTGTTGATATACGTTAACTGTGAGAGCCACATACATTAACTGTGAGGTCATATTAACCCACCCCTCAGCTCTTTAGTACAGTGTACACCTCATATTATTTTTATCATAAACATAGGATACAGGGAACAGAAATGAATATGTTCCCAATTATCACAATTCTTGTCTTATTTCATAATCCTTTCATAAACATTGAACATTATCCTTTTCATCAAACACAACACACAAGTTAAGCCACAGTGTCATTGACACTTTCATTTTAACCCCTTTTAAATATGTTTTCAGACTTAGTTTCTTTGTATTTGAAATTTGACTTTTAACACATAATTTATTACTTTGATTCCTGCATGCTCAATACAACCTAATGATTACATTCACATCAATGATTTTGTTTATCAGTTTTAAGAAATATTTAACCCTTTACCCAACGTAGATGATATCAAAATTTATTATTTTAAATATAATTTTTTTAAATTTAAAAAAAAAATCCCAACAAAACCATATCATGTGACGAACGAGCTCGCTCCAGCGAGGGGTCACATGATATGGTTTTGTGGGAAATTTTTTTAAAAATAATATTTTTTCAACTGCTGAATTTGCATATTATGCGGGCGGGTGCGGCCAATTCGTTGGGTAAAGGGTTAACCCATTTTTTGCAGTCAGTGTTACTTATTTTTCCCAGCTCAAAGTTTAGGATTAATGTTTAACTTCTCAAGGTCGTATCTAAAACTGTGTTACAACGTCTGTGTTTTTCATTTGGGGCAAGGCCTATTGAACCTGTATACAGTGGTTTTAAATAATATTGGCTTTAATTTAACACTTTTCAAAACGGTTTTTCAAACTTAGTTTCTTTAAATTTGAAATTAGGCTTCTACCACATAGTTTGTTACTTTTTATCACTTCATAAGGGATCGATATAGCATAGAGCTCTGTCCATCTCTCTCTTCTTTCTCTCTCTCTCTCTCTCTCTGAACTTTGTTTATGGCATAACTTGAACAATAGTTAACAGATTTCATTTCTTTTTGGTACATGTCTCTATAGCAATGTCTGTGTCAAGTAAACCAAATATCAATTTTTAGTCGAGTTGTGACGAAGTCAAACTCGACTTATAGTTTGGTGAATGGCGGGCGGGCGGGCGTAAACAATTGGTTTCCGGATGATAACTTGATAGTGGTTCAACTCACATTCATTAAACTTCATACGTAGTTTGGTCTTGGTGGGAGGAAGAACCCTATTGATTTTGGACATGCTATGTCGAAGGTCAAGGTCACAGTGACCTTGAACGTAGTAAATCTTAAACAATTGGTTTCCGGATGATAACTTGATAATGGTTCAACTCACATTCATGAAACTTCATAGGTAGATTGGCCTTGGTGAGGGGAAGAACCCTATTGATTTTGGACTCGCTACGTCAAAGGTCAAGGTCAACGTGACTTTGAACATAGTAAATCGCAACAATTCCTTTCCGGATGATAATTTGATAGTAGTTCAACCAACATTCATGAAACTTCATAGGTGGGTTGGCCTTGGTGCGAGGAAGAACTCTATTGATCTTGGACTTACCAGATCAAAGGTCAAGGTCACAGTGACCTTTAACATAGTATATCGCAACAATTGGTTTCCGGGTGATAACTTGATAGTGGTTCAACCTAGAGTCATGAAACTTCATAGGTGTGTTGGCCTTGGTGCGAGGAAGAACTCTATTGATCTTGGACTCACCAGGTCAAGGTCACAGTGACCTTGAACATAGTATATCGCAACAATTGGTTTCCGGATGATAACTTGATAGTGGTTCAACCTAGAGTCATGAAACTTTTGTTTGAATTATTAGGTCAAGGTCACAGTGACCCTTCACATAGTAAATTGTAACCAGTTGGTTTCCAGATGATAAATTGATAATGATTAAACCCACTTTTGTGCTGTCACAATCGACATTGGATCGGTGATCCTATCAGCAATTTTTTTTGTATATAACTCTTTGGGAACAATGTATACATTAAGTTTGATGACCACCATTATCCAATAAAAATTGTCGGAGTTATTACCCTGACCCCACCCCATCCCCAGTGCCAATTATGCAATTTTTAGCTCACCTGAGCAAAGCTCAAAGGGAGCTTAACTGATCACTTTCCGTCCGTAATCCGTCGCTAACTTTACATTTTCGACTTCTTCTCACAAACTCTGGACCAAATTCAACAAATTTCCTGTGCATGTTCCCTATCATATGTCAGTTTAAGTTTGTTCAAATCAAGTTGACCCGCTCCTCGGTAGGGCCACGCCCAAAAAGTGTGCTTAAATCTTAAAAAATCTTCTCATGAACCAGCAGTAGCAGAGACTTGATATTTGGTGTGCATCTTCCTTTTGAGGTGTAGACTCAGATTTGTTCAAGAGAAGTTCGAGGAGCTTTTTTTGCCTTCGTTATGGGAGGGGCAAGAATTTTCGGCCCGCCAAAAATTTCTGTTTTCCAAACCGAGAAGCAGATTTGAACCAAATTTGATATGAGGGCTCATTGGGTCATATGTACTTAATTTATGCCAAACTTTTTTTTTCGTCGCCCCATGGAAACCGCAGGAGCTAAAAATAGAAAAAAATTAAAACCCCCATATCTCCAAAACTACATGGCACTGAGAATTCTTATTTGGTGTGAAGCTTCCTTAGGACAAACAGAATGGAATTGTCAAAAAAAATTGCTATTGGTTTTGTCATGGGGTACTTTTTGGGGACTTTTTTAACACTGTGGGTAATGGGAAAACATTTAAGACTACTTTTCTCCCAAACCACTGCTCCAAAATGCTTTCAAATTTCACATATAACATCTTTGGAAGATTGTTTCACATGTTTATTGAAATCAATTCCCTGGGTCCATATTTGGGCTCTCTATGGGAGCCCAAATGTTTAAATTAGTGCAGTAGGAGGAATATTCTTTAAAAAATTTTCTTCAAATCTACCAATAAGAATCTTTTGATATTTGGTTCGGACTTAGAAATTTTGGACCAAAATCCGGAAATGATTTTTTTTTTTTCTTATGCATTTTGGTCAATTTTTAAAATTTTTTACACTGAAAATTTGGGGGCCTGGAGGGACTTTTGGACCAAAATCTGAAAATGAGTCCCTGGTTTGATATTTAGACTACCATGTCAGGTGAGCGCCTTAAGGCCACCTGGGGCCTCTTGTTTCATTTGCTACAAAATGCATTTTTAAAGATTTAGAATGACTACATATGGAAAATAAATTGACTCCTATAAACCACACATCCGAACCTTCAATCCCCTCCCCTTCCTGTCACCTCCCCCACCCCCCTCCCCCCCTTCCAATTAGGCCTTTTTTTTTTTTTTTGCTCCAAAATGCACTTTGAAGGATGTAGAGTAACTGTGAATGATCATCATGATGAGGAGCAGTGGGTGACAAAATTTTTTTCCCGACTGGCCGACATATTGGATTTTTTGGGGCGGCCATATTGGATCTTTTTTTTACTCGTGAAAATTGAATGGCCCTTTTCAGAAGTACAATGGCTACTAAGTGACTGTGGGGGGGGGGGGGGGGGGGGGTTAACAAATCCATATTTTCAACATAAAGCCTCGAGGTTACACGTTGAAAATATGAATTTGTCTGCCCTGAAATATTTGGGGGTGCGGTGGCTCAGTGGTGATGGCATTGAACTTCAAACCAAAAGGTCCATGGTTTGATCTCTGCCAGGGGTAACTGTGTTGTGTCCCTGGGCAAGTCACTTCATCCCGATTGCCCACGTGGGGGCATGGTGTCCCTACTGCACATCAATGATGCACTTGTCTTCAACTAGTGCTAACACTGCTTGTGTGGAGTTAGTACGTTGGTGAGTCTGACAGTTAGTCCCTGTTGCTCAGTCATTTTCTCTGGGTACTCCAGCTTCCTCACCCGGAGAGCTGTCCGACACGAGATGGCCCTGTCTGTTGAAAGTGTCGGTGTCATTAACCCAAAATAATGAATGCCATTGAACTGACATGGGAGATAACCACTAGGGTTTAAAGTGTGAAGAAAATGCTTCTTTTGTGATTACATTTTATTGTATTTTTTTCTTTACAGTGGGTACAATAGATCTAACAGAAGACAGTGACTGATTAAAGATTGCTGGCAGTCAGTTTTCAAGAATTTTTTTGAATTTTTCTACTTTGTGATAGTCACACATTCTTATTTGTTTGAACTCTTACAAGACCTGGAATACCTGGAAAAAGGGTTTTTGCCCCTGAGTCATTGAAAATCATGTTAAAAGTCATGAAACCTTTTGTTTTCAATTCAGAAGTGTAAGGAATTAATCAATTCTGAAGCCAGAAAATAAGCAGCCTGACATCTGCAAAATGAGGTCCCCAGAGGGTGAATTTAGTGATGCTACCCTGCACAGCAGGGTAGCATCACTAAATTTACCCTATGTGAACCTCAGTCTGAATCACGGTCTCACAACTAAACAGGAAGAGGTACCCAGAGGATAAATTGGCCCACTGTATGGGATAGCATCATCAAATTCACCCTCTGGGGACCTCATTAGCTTAACTTGACATAGTCAAGATAAGCTATTGCCATCACGCGTGTGGAAGTCTGTTAGTCTTTGAGTCTGTTCACATTTTCCTTTAGCACGGGCTACACCCCGCAGTTCTTGTCTGATCGTAACGAAATTTCATATGCAGATTTGGGGTCATGTCTAGATGAGAACGTCCCCTTTTGGTTGCGATCGGGCAACCGGTATGGCTGCTCGAGCCCAAAACCATTAGCACAGTCTACAGGTCGTATTTATGAAGGGATTTTATTGTAACTTGGTAGGATGCCTCTGTATAATGCCTAGATGAGAACGTCCCATTTTGGGCATGATCTATCAACTGTGATAGTTGCCCAAGCCCGAAACCCAAAAACTTTTAGCACAGTCTGCAGGTCATGTTTAATGTGGAGGGATTTCATTGTAACCTGGTAGGATGACTCCTTATGATGTCTAGATGAGAATTTCCCCATTTGGGCATGATCAGCCAACCGTGACGACTGCCCGAGCCCAAAACCCGAAACCTTTAGCACAGTCTACAGGTCATATTTATTGAGGAATTTCATTGTAACTTGGTGGGTTGATTTCATATAATGTCTAGATGAAAAAGTCCCCTTTTGGACGTGATTGGGCAACTGTGACGGCTACAGGGGCCCGAAAACCTTTAGCACAGACTAGAGGTCATATTTATGAAAGGATTTCATTGTAACTTGGTAGGATGACTCCAAATAATGTCTAGATGAGAACGTCCCATTTTGATCGCGATCATTCAGCCTTGATGGGTGCCCGAGCCCAAAAACCTTTAGCATAGGCAAAAGTTCATATTTATGGAAGGATTTCATTGTAACCTGTTAGGTTGACTCCATATAATGCCTAGATGAAGACATCCCCTTTTGGTCGTGATTGGTCAGCTGTGATGGCTACAAGTGCCCGAAGCCCCAAAACCTTGAGCACAGTCTACAGGTCATATTTATTAAGGGATTTCATTGTAACTTCATAGGATCACACCAGATGATGCTCAGATGAGATTGTCCCTTTAGGTTGCGATCATTCAGCCATGATGGCTGCCCGAGCCTGAAGCCCGAAAACCTTTAGCACAGTCTACAGGTCATATTTATGAAGGGATTTCATTGTAACTTGGTAGGTGGACTTCATATAATGTCTAGATGAGAACGTCCCCCTTTTGGACTTGATTGGGCAACTGTGACGGCTCAAGGTGCCCGAAGCCCGAAAACCTTTAGCACAGTCTACAGGTCATATTTATGAAGGGATTTCATTGTAACTTGGTAGGATGACTCCAAATAATGTCTAGATGAGAACGTCCCATTTTGATCGCGATCATTCAGCCTTCATGGGTGCCCGAGCCCAAAAACCTTTAGTATAGGCAAAAGGTCATATTTATGGAAGGATTTCATTGTAACCTATTAGGTTGACTCCATATAATGCCTAGATGATGACATCCCCTTTTGGTCGTGATTGGTCAGCTGTGATGGCTGGCTACAAGTGCCCGAAGCCCGAAAACCTTGAGCACAGTCTGCAGGTCATATTTATGAAGGGATTTCATTGTAACTTCGTAGGATCACTCCAGATGATGCCCAGATGAGATTGTCTCCTTTGGTTGCGATCATTCAACCATGATGGCTGCCCGAGCCCGAAGCCTGAAAACCTTTAGCATAGTCTACAGGTCATATTTATGAAGGGATTTCATTGTAACTTGGTAGGTTGACTTCATATAATGTGTAGATGAGAATGTCCCCTTTTGGACATGATTGGGAAACTTTAATGGCTAAAGGTGCCCAAAGCCCGAACACCATTAGCACAGTCTACAGGTCATATTTATGAAGGGATTTCATTGTAACTTGGTAGGATGACTCCAAATAATGTCTAGATGGGAACGTCCCATATTGGTCGTGATCATTCAGCCTTGATGGGTGCCCGAGCCTAAAAACCTTTAGCATAGGCAAAAGGTTATATTTATAGAAGGATTTCATTGTAACCTGTTAGTTTGACTCCATATAATGCCTAGAGGATGACATCCCCTTTTGGTCGCGATTGGTCATCTGTGATGGCTACAGGTGCCTGAAGCTCGAAAACCTTGAGCACAGTCTACAGGTCATATTTATGAAGGGATTTCATTGTAACTTCGCAGGATCACTCCAGATGATGCCCAGATGAGATTGTCTCCTTTGGTTGCGATCATTCAACCATGATAGCTGCCCGAGCCCGAAGCCTGAAAACCTTTAGCACAGTCTACAGGTCATATTTATGAAGGGATTGGTTGGCTTCATGTAATGTCTCTAGATGAGAACATCTCCATTTGGACACGATTGGGCAACTGTGATGGCTACAGGGGCCCAAAGCCCGAAAACCTTTAGAACAGTCAACAGGTCATAATTATGAAGGGATTTCATTGTAGCTTGGTAGGATGACTCCAAATAATGTCTAGATGAGAACGTCCCCTTTTGGTCGCGATCATTCAGCCTTGATGGCTGCCTGAGCCCAAAAACCTTTAGAATGTCTGTAGGTCGTATTTATGGAAGGATTTCATTGTAACTTGTTAGGTTGACTTCATATAATGCCTAGATGATGACATCCCCTTTTGGTCGTGGTTGGTCAACTGTGATGGCTACAGGTGCCCGAACCCCGAAATTCTTGAGCACAGTCTACAAGTCATATTTATGAAGGGATTTCATAGTAACTTCGTACGATCACACAGATGATGTCCAGATGAGAATGTTCCCTTTTGGTTGCGCCCATTCAACCATGATGGCTGCCCGAGCCTAAAGCCTGAAAACCTTTAGCACAGTCTTCAGGTCATATTTGTGAAGGCATTTCATTGTAACTTGGTAGGTGGACTTCATATAATGTCTAGATGAGAACGTCCCCTTTGGATGCAATTGGGAAACTGACTGCTAGAAGGGCCCGAAGCCCGAAAACCTTTAGCACAGTCTACAGGCCATATTTATGAAGGGATTTTAATGTAACTTGATAGGATGACTCGTTTTGGAATAATTTCACTGTAACTTGGTAACTTTTGTCGATATACATTAACTGTGAGGGCCACATACATTAACTGTGAGGTCATAATAACCCACCCCTCAGCTCTTTAGTACAGTGTACACCTCATATTATTTTTATCATAAACATAGGATACAGAGAACAGAAATGAATATATTCCCAATTATCACAATTCTTGTCTTATTTCATAATCCTTTCATAAACATTGAACATATCCTTTTCATCAAACACAACACACAGACAAGTTAAGCTACAGTGTCATTGACACTTTCATTGAGAATAGTTCTGGTCAGTTTTGGCCGTTACGTTAGGTAAAGGGTTTAGAGATGAAAATGATCAGTCAGTCCGTACAATAGTCAATTTTTATTGCACAAGTAGTACAGTGGAGCCCGCTTAATTGGATATCTCTTAACTGTATATCCCTGTTAATTGAATATAATTTTCCAACACAAAACCATTTTCCATATCTCCAGAACAAATTTGACCTGTTAATTGAATATAGGTATTAGAGTAAATTCCTGTTAATTGAATAAAAAATCATGTAACCTTTCGAGAAATTACCTTGACTCTCCCCAGTTTTTCTTTGTTTATAGACCTATTTGGCCTCAGTACATCAAATACATGCATTTAATCTATTATATCTTGTTTGACAGAGCTCATGGATATAATAGAATAAATGCTAATTTTATCTCTAGAATATAGCAAACTGACACAATCCCTGTTAATTGAATACTTCTGTTATTTGAATAATTTTCATTGGCAAAGTGGCTATTCAATTAACAGGGTTCCACTATATTTTGATCTTGCTGATATCCTGTGCAGTCTGGTGGGAGAAAAATCATCCTCTAATGAATCACATATCCACCCACTTAATATATCAATTCCGCAGATAAAAAAAATTATTTTCCAAAAATTTCTACAAAAACATATCATGTGACCCTCTGATTGGAATGAGATCATTGAAAAGGGTCACATGATATGGTTTTGTTGAAATTTTTTGAAAAATTATTTTTAAAAATGAATTCCGATATTGTATGCTTTGGGTAAAGAGTGAAATTGTTGATTGAATCAAACTTTGGAACAGAAGGTGGTTGTGATTGAAATTAACACTCTACACTCTGATGTCAAAATGGAAAAGTTTTCAGCAGCAAATATTTGCCATAATGCAGTTTGCTATGTAACGAAATTTTGTTTGTTTGACAGAGTTCAGTGTGCTCTGTCAAACAAGATATAATTGGTTAAATTCATAGTTAAACAAGAGAAAAACAGATTGATTGGAGAAAATTGTGTTGCACTACCCGAGTTTCTAGGGGTTAATCCCTAAGACACAAATATCAAAACACTAAAAATTCAAGGAGTAATTTTTTCCCATAAAGAAACATATGAATTTATCCCTTTTCCTGACACACCCACTTTAGCCATTGATGGAGGACCTCTATGTATGCCTGTATGCGAAAATGTTTAATAAAATTTATGCCATACTTGAAACGCTTTCACCTGAATTAATTGTTGGAAAGGACTCACGGAGTCTTTTCCAACAATTAATCAGATGGCAGATTTGATTATCAGCTCATACCAGAACGTTGAAATTACCATCATAAAATAGGTGACAGTAGTTGCTTTCGGCAGCGTAATTGTTAAACTGCTATCACTTGACAGATCTCGGTCAACGAATTTCTAAAATTGGTAAAATTTCTAGATGCATTATGGGGAAAATGTGCAGTTTAAATTTTTGATATCCGTGTGCAGCGTAATTGTTAAAATAGTCTCACTTGACATATCTCAGTCAACCAATTTCTAAAATTGGTAAAGTTTCTAGACGCATTATGGGAAAAATATGCGTTTTAAATTTTTGATATTTTGATATCCGTGTGCGAGTGTTAAAGTGATTTTGAATATTCATTGCTGGGAGAGTTTCATTGTAAATGTAAATTTTGTTTATAGGAACACTTTATTCAGATTTTATTTTTATTTTATATAAAAGAAGGTGCTATTTTGTTACTTGTTACAATGTATTATATTTTTTCTCTCTTCTTTTCTTGTATGCTAGTCCCTTGCTCTGATTGTGATAATTGGAGAGAATTGTATGATAGAAGGTTCTTGCGTTGGAATACTGCAAGTTGCAGGCCTGTCATTTTCAAAATGGGAGGAGAGCAATGGTGGCCCACCTTAAATTAACTTAGGAAGGCCATTTTTGACCCACCATAATTTGATACAAGGAGAGCCACTTGGGTCTGCTCTTTAGATTGGTAATTTTACCATATCTTTGCAACTTATTGTATGGGTTGTGCATATAGTATTTAATATAGGTTTGAAAAATGCAATAATTTCTTGCAAAACATGTCAGGAATTTTACCTGAATTATGTATGCAGTTAGACAATTATAGTCAGTATCCGATAAGCAAGCAAAATGGCTGTCAATTAGTCTTTGTGAGGTTGCTATGCCTGACCTCTGGTTTGAGCTGGAGGCGTAGCAGCCTCAAAGAGACTATCTACCAGTGAGCTTTTCCAAAGTGCACAATCACATATTAAGATGAGCGATACTGTCACCGTTACTGAACGAAAGTTCACTTTTATGGCTCTCCTTGCATTTGGCAAGGAAGGCGAGAGCAGTTGCCCTCCTTAAAATGAGAGGCTTGAAGTTAGATTTGTATTTATCTACCATAGTAGACTAGTACCATTTGTAAAATTAAAGTTAAAGATAACCAATTTCCCATGACATGTTTATTATTTGCACCAATTAAGTCCCAAGTCATTTTGTGTTTTAGAGTAATTGATCACATTTTAGTTTGCTTTTTGGTGGAGTTTTTTTTTTAAAACTTGACCTATAGTTTGATGAAGTCAGTGGGTGGGTGGGTGGGTGTTTCTGGGCATCACCTTCATTGTTAGCATGATAACTTGAACAAATATCAATGGATTTGTTCAGCAATTGGTATGGGACACTTGCTTAATGTCTTGAATGGGTTTGAAAACTGGCACAGTTTGGCCACGCTGAACCCTTAATTAGTTAATTTTTGTCTGTTTTCGGTCTGTTATCCTGACAACTTGAACATATCAACGGATTCAGTCACTATTTGGTATGTTTTGAATGTTTTTGAAATCTGGGGCGGTTTAGTGATATTGAGCAGAGTCATGGTGCGCTGTTAGTTCATTTTTGCCTGTTTTCTGCTTGTTAAGGCAGCAACTTGAACAAATATCAATGGATTTAGTCAGTATATGGTATGTGAGACTTACTTACCAATGTCGCGAATGAGTTTGAAAACTGGCACCGTTCAACCATAATGAATGGAGTTATGGCCCTTAATTAGTTAATTTTTGCCTGTTTTCAGCTTGTTAGCATGTAAACAGTATATTTACAGTCTCTCTCTTTCTTTGCCCCCCCCCCCTCCTCTGCCCCCCCCCCCCCCCCCCCCCCCCCCCCAACGTTAATTAGGACAGCAAATTAACACCGTGTTTTGTTTAACCACTTTCAATGAAACCATTAAGAACTGAATGAATATCTGTTTGTGGGATGCAATATATTCATCACCTGCCAAAAAAACTTCATGTTACAAACATAAGCTACAGCTCCTTCATGAAGTAAAAATAACAATATAGACATGACTTTATTACAAGCCTGTTCTATGAAATCCCTTTTACAGTAATACTAAAACCGTGCGGAAAATGAAAATCCATTCATGTGTGGAACAGAAATCGTTGACTATTTTTATAAAGAAGCAAAATTTCACTGGAATTTTGTACTAATTGTACAACGCAATAACAATTTGAATCACTAGCGATAGCTAAAAATCGTCCCATGAGTTCTAATGTGTTCTGTATGCCAGTAGGCACTAGGCACATAGAACACATTGAAAATCGGGGGACAAAATAGTAACACAGGTTCTAGGACTGTCACGATTAATCAATTGTTGATCGGTCACGTGGAAATCGATTAGTATTTTTCCAGTCTTTCGATTTTGAAAATCGTAGGCGCGTTATACATCGCTCGCTACTATTTGAAGTGAGGCGCGCTATCCTGTATCCAGCCCCGTCGAGTGATGGTCATGTTGTTGGCAAGAACAATTAACATGCAAATTGCAATGAAGAATGCATCCAGTAATTGACAGCACTGTGCATTCAGTACGGTATTTGGGCACATCCATATTGAACGGCAACATGGAAGCTGGGCATTTGGTGCTTTCATGGTTTTCATTAACCCTTTACCTAACGCTAGTAACAGACGACACTCGCAAAAAAAATTCTCGTATAACTAAAAATTTTAATTTTTTGCTTCCAAAACATAGGTTGTGCCCCCTCATTGGAACGAGCGCAACGCGCTCGTTCCAATGAGGGGTCACAATCTATGTTTTGGAAGCAAAAAATGAAAATATTAAAAAAAAATTAAATGGCGATTTTCATGTATAGCGCTGGCTGGTTTTGGCCGTTACGTTAGGTAAAGGGTTAAATGAATCCCAACTTTTGGGTCATGACGATGTATTATGCTCCAAGTAACAAAAGAAAAGAGCACACTGCGGCTGTAATTTATGCAGAGCTAATAAATTTGCTCCATTGGTGAATACTGAATGGTGATTGGTCCAGGGAGCACGAACCTCTCAGAGAACACCAGGTTTTTCCAAACAGTAGAAATAAATAGAATTTATGCTGAATACATTCATACTGTTACTAAAACCCACTGCCAAATATTCGTCCCTTGTTACCTAATAAAAAATAATTGGCTGTTCACACAGAAATGATATCGCAACTGGAATGAATTACCAGAGTTTGATCTCTCTCTTAGCAGAACCGATGTGCGCTGTTGTTGGCTCGCAAGAAGTTAACACAGCGGGCGCCATGGCGCGCAAGAGCGATAGAGCTCCTCAAAATCGAAAGACTGATTTTTCGTTGTTGAAGAATCGGTAAATTTTACCCACATTTAGACGTTTAATAATTTTTAAAAAATTGGATGAAAAAAAAATTGTTTCTAAAGGTAAAAGATCAAGAACGTTTATGTTAACCCCAAAGCATTTGTCTTTTAGGTACATTCAAATCTTTGATGTTCTGAACTTTTGAACCGTCAGTGTAATAATCAAGACCTGTCGGCACTTGCAAAGTTCACAACTGACGACTGGTCTTGATCATTACACTTATGGTTCAAAAGTTCAGAACATCAAAGCTCAACTGACGACCGGTCTTGATTATTACACAGATGGTTCAAAAGTTCAGGGCATCAATGAATGTACCGAAAAGAGGATCGTCTTTGTTGTTTACTTGAGGTGGGTCAACTGGCTTGAACTTCATGAATGTGCTGAAAAGAGGATTGTCTTCGTTGTTTACTTGAGGTGGGTCAGCTGGCTTGAACTTCATTTTCAACGACTTCAAAGAGAGGGAGGGGTCATCTAGGTACGATTATTTGAATATTATCGATTATTTGCAACGATTAATCGATTCCAAAATTAAAAAATTGTGACCGCCCTAACGGGTTCCCCTTGCAAAATTTAGTTGGCAATAAGATGTGTTCTTTTCGTTGATACAGTTAAAAGTAGAAGTCCTGTCACGAACTGTGCGCTTATCTAGGCTTAATTGCGCGTATGAATTGCGCGCAAATGCCATATCGAATGGCATCCAAAGCACGGCAGGTTCTTCTGGTTACTCATAGCAAACACGGGCAATGTTTCTGCCAATGGACCTCCGGGTTACCCGGAGGTCCATTGGCTGAAACATTGCTTGTGCACAAGCCATATTTACAGAATTTGATAACCTTACTATGGTCATATCGCGTAGATTAACGCGCATATCGACATGCTATTTGCGCTCATTTCAGGACAGGACTTTTATTTTTAACTGTAGTTATAAAATGAATTGCCGAGTGTCCTTCTGATAAATGTTTTTCTAGACATGAAGGCATGTAATAAATAGGACACACACGTGTGAATGGGTTAATCAATATGGCACTTATGCAATCACAGAAGGATAAAACTCTCGTTCTATCCTTCCGTACTGGCACTCGTACCATATCAATTAACCCATTCACACATGTGTCATTCTGGGTATTTGTGGAACTGTGACCTCACAAATTTTGACACAACACCTGTCTAGCAGCAAAATTAATGCTCTCTTCATGGACTTCTTGAATTGAAACCACGAGAAATTTTGGTGAATTTAATACTGGAGGCCAAGCATGCCTTTTTTACTCGAAGGGCATTGGTGAAAAAATACTTTACTTTCCGAAAAATGTTGCTGAGAAACTCTTTGAGTATCCTTTTCTAATGTATGGTATGTGTGCCAATGGAGGGGGGAGTAGTGGGGAGAATCAGGTATAATGTCGAGAGTTTGGTCAGTAATCACTAAACTAAGAGGCCATACAATCGATGGTGGTGTTATAAAGCTGGGTATCGTCCCTTGAATGGAACAAAGTGTCATCTGCAATGTGTTACCATTGCAGATGGCACCATGTTTCTATCAAGAGACGATATATAAATATGTCATTGTTGTTAAGTGTCACATTCCAATTTATAATATGTTGTATACTTCTCGTCTTTACCCAGAGCCAAGTGCCTTTTTTGATACCCCTGTCCATCCCACCCTATAACCTACTCCCCCCCCCCCCCCCCCCTTTTGTTTCTCGGATGCTTGGGGGGTCATATAGTTTCTTGAGATTCAGATTGGTTCCATATACTGGAAAAATGCATTATGTGATGACCACTCCAGGAAAAATACACTAAAAAATCTTTTTGGGAATAGCGCACCATACTGAGAGGAGATGAACATGCCTGTGAAAAGATTCAAACATATTTATGACCTGCATTGCAAAACCTATTCAGGATTAGATTCATTTTGTACGTCTTGATAATCAAAATAGAATTTGAATTGTTACTACCGTATTTATTCTATATATTGGGACAGCTAAAAATAATTATTTTCACAGGTGTCCCAATTCTTAGAAAATGGGGAAAGAACACAGCCTGGTCTTGATTTGATGCTGAATAAAGTTGTGTGTGATTCGTTTTCCATCACTGTATACAAAAAAGGCCATCCAATTTTTTTTTATATCTTCATTTTTTGCTTCCAAAACATAGCTTATGATCCCTCATTGGAATGAGCGCATTGCGCACGATCCAATGAGGAATCATAAGCTATGTTTTGGAAGCAAAAAATGAAAATTTTTAGTTACTCAAGAATTTTTTTATGAGTGTCGTCTGCTACTAGCGACGGGCCAACTGGAAATAAATCTCCTGAATGTCCCAAACTTTGGAGCATAAAAAAATATAGTTTTCTGGAAAAAATGTGTGTCCCAAATCATAGAGTGTCACAATACATAGAGTAAATATGGTAATTCTTTTGATACGTCTTGTTGAAAATCGTTGGAATAAACTTTTTACTGTCTATTTGTTTGTTTTTTTTTATTCTTTCATTGACATATAAGTTATGGTGTACTTAGTTGGCAGATAGAGTGTCATATGAAGCAAAGCAAAAATAATATTGGGCGAGGTGGTCCGGATACGATACCTTACTCACCAAGTCAGCGCACAATAGCATTTATACCACAAGCTGCCCGATTGTTCGGTTTTGTTGTGTTTTCTGGATGTAGTTTTCTCTGCTACATCTTATCAGTCCCCCACGGTTTTACCGTTTTGGGGGACTATTGGATTGCACTCTGTCTGTCCTCATTTATGTTAACACCTGTATCTCATATATGCTTCGATGCTGTACTTTAATTTTTACAGCATTGGTGACAAATAATAGGAGGATGATGCGTGTCAAAACTTCTTGAAAAAAAATTAAAGATAGCTGACTGGCGGCCATTTTTGTCATCATTTTTTCTTCATTTGATGTTACCACCTGTATCTTAGACATGTTTTGATATATTTGCTCTAGGTTTCTAACATTGTTCATAAATATATGAGGATGATGCACGTCAAAAATGTTTGAAACAAAAATTCAAGATGGCCAAATGACGTCCATTTTTGTTCATTTTTTTGCATTCTCAAGTTACGTTATCACCCATACCTTAGAGATGTTTTGAGATATTAATTTTAAATTATCAACATTTGTCAAACATCATAGGAGGATGATGCTTGTCAAAATCTTTTGAAAAAAAATTCAAGATGGCCGGATGGCAGTCATTTGTTAGCTAAACTTTGGCGAAGCCAAATTTGAAGTATTGCCATTGCCTGTCGTCCGCCTGTCTGTCTGTTACGTACACACGGCTCGGGCTTGAGGCCGTATATATGAACTGATCTTTACGAAACTTTTTGGGTACCTTTGTTATCACCGTGATACGAAAACGAGTGTTTTGGGGTCCGGTCCGAAATTTAAGACAGCCACTGGCAGCCATTTTGTACCAAAATTAGGTGCAATCAGATTTTTTGCACAGAACTTCCATATGAAAGCTCCGATTTGAATAATTTTTTTGTATGAATGTTTAATACCATGGGATACATCACATATAATACAGGTTTTTTTCTTGTGCGTAAATTATGATGCAAATTAGACTAACTTTGATTTATTCAGTGCAACTTTCAGCACGGTAAGTGTTAATGCCAATACGGCTCAGGCTTGAGGCCATTTTTACGAAGCGATCTTTTCAAAACTTCTTGGATACCTTTGTTATCAACGTGGGATGAGAACGAGTGTTTTTGGGTCCGGTCTGAAATTCAAGATGGCTGCTGGTGGCCATTTTGTACAAAATTAGGTGCAATCAGATTTTTGCGCAAAACTTCCACATGAAAGCGCTGATTTGAATAATATTCTGTGTGAATGTTTAGTTCCGTGGGATACATCACATATAATACGGGTTTTTTCTCGTGCATAAATTATGCCAATTAGACTAACTTTGATCTATTTAATGTTACTTTCAGCACTGTAAAAGCAAATGCCAATACGGCTCGAGCTGGAGACCATATTTATGAACCGATCTTTACGAAACTTTTTGGGCACCTTTGTTATCACCTTGGGACTAGAACGAGTGTTTTTGGGTGCAGTCCGAAATTCAAGATGGCTGCCGGCGGCCATTTTGTACCAAAATTGGTGCAGTCAGTTTTTTGTAAAGAACTTTTGTATGAAAGTTCTGATTTGAATAAATTTGTGTATATATAAAGGTAAAAAAATTATTTAAAAAACTTAATCGAATAAAACAAAAAATAAAAATAAGTGAAATAATTCATTTTCAAAAACTGCGATGAAATATATTTTTTAAAACAAAAAACCTCAAAACAACATGCCAGTCGATAAATTTGGTAGAAGTGATGATGAAAATCGACCCAAAAAGAAGAGGAAGACCCTCGAAGTTGGCGATGGTTACGACGTTGCCAACTTGGACGAACGTTACGTTCGGAGATACGAACCTTGAGAGGAACCTTTGAACATGAACGATAAGAAGCTGTACAATCTTCCCGAGCTGATAGATCTTGCAGATGCGGCGACTAAAAAATACGTAGACAGGGGGAACGTGGATTTCGAATGAATCATGCTAGATAATTACATGGATAAAGCCAGGACTGACGATCTCGATCTAAAATCTAAACGTTTGGTGAATGTCGCGAATCCCATAGATTCCACCGATGCCACGACCAAGAAATACGCGGATGACTCGTGCGATTCAGAGAACATCTGAGAAGTAGATACGTTCAGAAAACGATGCAATCGGAATTGAACGCCAATTCTAACAAGATAACGAACATGGCCACTCCCGCGAATCCCAAGGACGTGGTGACCAAACACTACATTGATCTGGAACAGAGAAAGTCTGACAGACGAGAAATGAAATCGGATCTGAATGCGGGATTCAACAAGATATTGAATCTGTTGAAGATCGACGATACAGACTCCACCGCGGTCAACAAGGGCTATGTGGATTCCACCGTGATACGATCTCAAGAATACGTAGAATCGCAAGGGGATGATCTCTACCTGAATAAACAATCTGGCAGAACCATGGAGGGTGGCATCAACATGAACGGTCAGAATTTATTCGGTCTTGATCACGATCCTGAATTTGATTCCAGCATGGTCAGCAGGAAGTACGTGGACGACAACTCAGTCTGGAGAAAGGGCAACATCATGGAAGGTAAACTAGACATGGGCGGACACACGCTCACGAATCTGCCTGATCCCGTGCACATGTCGGACGCCTGCACCCTGATTTCGGTGGTGGAGAAAGTCAAATACACTAGGCAATTGATCACCGTGTGGGCTGAGGAGAGCAGCGCTTTAGAGGAGGGAAAAGTCGAGTGGTCTTTCGGAAACGGAGGTAGCGGATCGCAACACGGTAAGGTGGGATATCCAATGCCATTGGGAGGCGAAATCATTCGAATGAGTCTGGCTTCTACGGATTTGAATAACAGAGCAGTTGTCAATCTCATGGTGAATGGAGTAGAGAGCGATAAGAGATACAGCGTCGAAAAGACCGAGAATCAACACTCGAATGTTAGCACGTTCGGCACGCCTCTCAAAGTGAATGCCAGAGACGGGATTAATTTCGTTACGAAAACCAATAATCCCGAAGCCGTCACTTCCGTGGTGAGCCTACTGATCGAACTAGATTCTCTGAACAAACAGTGAACGCGTGGAAATAATTAATGAAAAAATAATGAGTGATTATTAAAAACAAAACAAAAATAAAAAGTAATGAGATTTAGAAAGATGTTCAATCTCTCTAGATCTCATTACTTTTTATTTTTTTTTGTTTTGTTTTAATACGTTATTTCTCATAATGTTTCATCTCGTGAAATTGGATCACCAATCTCGAAACACGCATCAACATCTATTTTGGCATTTCGGAGGGCTTTTATAAATTCTCGAAAAGCAGTTGGTCCTCTATACGTCATCGTGTCTAAAAAGTTTTCTAATCTTATCTTCTATCAAGATTTTACTTTCGATTTCGCATCTAATATAATCGGTCAATATCAAAGGTTCTGTTTCGATTAAAGTGTCTAGAATTATTGCTAGCGAATCTTGCAAAATATTTTTAATCAAACCACGTCTGTTTCTTCTCAAGTACTCTCTTTCTTTATCATTCATTTTTTTTTTGTAATTATTTTTTTTTTTCAATTTTATTTATATATTTTTTTTTCTTTCTTTTTTTCTTTTCTTCACACACATCTCTCATCGAACGATCGACATCTTATTTCCATCCGATTGGAATTGTAATTCTCTATCCGACAGGACCAGGGCAAAGGCTTCGTTTTTTTTTCGGCACGTTCCTATCGAATTGCAACTTAATCTGAATGTCTAAGATTCTATTCTTGAGTCGTTCGCTCTGTTTACTGACGTCAAATACGAACATGGAATACATCGACTTGTATTCGCAAGGAGATATATTAGGGCTGCTCATCAATTCGTCCAGACCATGATAGTTCTTTCTAAAATCCACGGCATCGCCGTACAGTCTGCAGAAATTGGTCTTGTCGAACGACGCATTGTAATCGATTGCTAGATATCTCATGGCGTTCAGAAACACTTGCATGTTTCTCAAATTGCAGTGATTGAACAGCGACGCATTCTTTTCTTGAGACCCATCCTATCGGTCTGAAATGCGACCACGATGAAACGCGGTCTCTCGGAAGCACATTTCACGGTCAATCTCCAATCGAAGTGATTCGTGGAGAGCGGAATGCTAGCCGTGTTGCACTGTCTCATTCTAAATCCCACCGGTAATTTACTATTGGATTCTATGATCTTGTAGAGACGCGTTTTTTCCACGATCGAAGTCTGCACGTGTGGAACGAACCACGATATCTAGTGTAGAGTTAACTTAGCCGCATCGGTCGCAGGGTGTCTCACTATCGCGTCGTCGTTTCCCTTTCAAATCAGTGTCAGATTGTGTTTGAATCCGTACATGATCTTGTTGTAATCATCCGCGAATCCGAAAATGTGCTTCAAAGATGTCCTGAATGAAAACCTTCCTTTGGGTCTGGACGTCTTGACGCCGTAGTCGAATATAGCGGCGATGCCGGTGTTGGCGGGGCCGACAGTGTCTTTCACCAACAACTGATTAAGTCCCCTGGATTTCGAAAAATCATCCGAATACGTCAAGAGTCCGAACATCGTGGTGGCCTGACCAGGATGAAACACAGATTCTATCTCTTGTCCAGATAGCCAGTATTTTATATTACTGAATAGATGCATGATGCCATTATTGGCTAGAGTAACCGTGTCGTCATCGGCGTATTCGGTCCCACCTTCCTTGGTGAGACTTCCCTGCACCACTATGTAACTCTTGCTAGGATGAACAAATAGATCTTAGGTTTCGACGTTGATTCTTATCTCTCCCGCATTGTTCAAACTTGTTCCGGTTATTGGTTCATATTCATGAACCTCGTATTCTTGAATACTTTCATCTTTCACTATGCTTTGTGCGATATCTAATATATTTGCCATTTTTGAAGAGTTTTTTTTTTTTTTTGGGGGGTGGGGGGGGTGGGGAGGTTATTAATTAGCTTGCTTTTTTTATCTAAAAAATTAGTTTTAATTATTTTTTTTTATTATTATTATTTTTTCTCTCATTTATATGTGTAAACAAGAAAATGTTAGAGTAAATAAAAAATTTTTTTCTTTATTAAAACTTCGTCTTATGCAATTGTTGTTCGTAAAACTTTCCAATGATGTCTTCGCCATCCAAAGCTTCGATTTCGTAAGTCAGGTGTGAAATATTCTGATTATCACGAAGATTTCCGAGGTCCATCGAGGAGTGTAACCCTTTTCGAAGTGCTTCTTATAAGCGTAGATTCTCACTCGATCGCCGACCGCAAATTTCTGCGGTCTAGACTTCTTCCTGATCTTAGATCTCTCGGGATATAGATTCACGTAGACCCGTTGTTCGTTTCGAGGATCGCTAGCTTCCGTGGGGGTCATCTTGATCGATCTGTGTCGCGTGCTGTTGTAATCTTTGACCAGACCAGTTCAGAGCGTATATGTATTTCTTGGTCGAATTCGCCGTGAATTACCAGTGCATCTTTTCCTTCATTTTTAGCTCAACTTTGACGAAGTCAAATTTGAGCTATTGTCATGGCCCGTCGTCCGTCTGTCCGTCCGTCTGTCCGTACGTCAACAATTGGCTATGGCTCGGGCTAGAGGTCGTATTTATGAACCGATCTTTACGAAACTTCTTGTGTACCTTTGTTATGACCCTGGGACGGGAACGAGTGTTTTTAGGTGTGGTCCGAAATTCAAGATGGCTGCCAGTGGCCATTTTGTACCGATGATGCAAAAATCAGTTTTTTGTACAGAACTTCTGTATGAAAGTTCTGATTTGAATAAAGTTTTGTATAAATGTTTAGTACCATGGGATACATCACATATAATACGGGTTTTTTTCTCGTGCGTAAATTATGCAAATTAGACTGACTTTGATTTATTTAGTGTTACTTTCAGAGCTGTAAGTGCCAAGCTGCTATGGCTCGGGCTAGAGGCCGTATTTATGAACTGATCTTTACGAAACTTCTTGGGTACCTTTGTTATGACCGTGGGACGAGAACGAGTGTTTTTGGGTGCGGTCCGAAATTCAAGATGGCTGCCAGCCGCCATTTTGTACCGACGATGCAGAAATCTGTTTTTTGTACAGAACTTCCATATGAAAGCTCTGATTTGAATAATTTTTTGTATGAATGTTTAGTACCATGGGATACATCACATATAATACAGGTTTTTTTCTCGTACGTAAATTGTGCAAATTAGACTAATTTTGATGTTTTTTGGGGTTACTTTCAGCACTGTAAGTGTAAATGCCAATACGGCTCGGGCTAGAGGCCGTATTTATGAACCGATCTTTACAAAACTTCTTGGGTACCTTTGGTATCACCGTGGGACGAGAACGAGTGTTTTGGGGTCCGGTCCGAAATTCAAGATGGCCGATGGCAGCCATTTTGTACAAAATTAGGTGCAATCAGATTTTTGCACAGAACTTCCATATGAAAGCCCTGATTTGAATAATTTTTTTGTGTGAATGTTTAGTACCATGGGATGCATCACATATAATACGGGTTTTTTTCTCATGCAGAAATTATGCAAATTAGATGAACTTTGATTTTTTCAGTGCGACTTACACACAGTAAGTACACATGTCAATACGGCTCAGACTAGAGTCTGTATTTATGAACTGATCTTCACGAAATGTCTTGGGTACCTTTGTTATCACCTTGGGACGAGAACGAGTGTTTCTGGGTGTGGTCTAAAATTCAAGATGGCTGCCAGTGGCCATTTTGTACCGAAATTAGGTCTAATCAGTTTTTTGTACACATCTTCTATCCAGCTCAGACTAGAGGCCATATTTATGAACCAATCTTTACGAAACTTCTTGGGTACCTTTGTTATCTCCGTGGGATGAGAGCGAGTGTTTTTGGGTGTGGTCCGAAATTCAAGATGGCCACCAGCAGCCATTTTGTACCAAAATTAGTGCAATCAGTCTTTTGTATAGAACTTCTGTATGAAAGTTCTGATTTGAATAAATTTTTGTATGAATGTTTAGTAACATGGAATACATCACATATTGTAAGGGTTTTTTTTTCGTGCAGAAATTATGCAAATTAGATGAACTTTGATTTATTCAGTGCTACTTACACCATGTAAGCACACATGTCAATACAGCTCAGGGTAGAGGCTGTATTTATGAACCAATCTTCACAAAACTTCTTGGGTACCTTTGTTATCTCCTTGGGATGAGAATGAGTGTTTCTGGGTACGGTCCAAAATTCAAGATGGCTGCCAGTGGCCATTTTGTACCGAAATTAGGTCCAATAAGTTTTTTGTCACAAGTTCTATACAGCTCGTATTTATGAACTGATCTTCACAAAACTTCTTGAGTACTTTTGTTTTCACCTTGGGACAGGAACGAGTGTTTTGGGGTGCCTTTGTTATCACTGTGCTATGAGAACAAATATTTTGGGGTTCAGTCAGACCCACTCTGGGACTCAAAGATTTTTTCTAGTTCAGCATCTGACTGTCACCCACCTTTACAATACTTTACCTATACATTTGTTACAGGCAACGGTCAGTATTTATGTACAGACTGTTACAATACTTTATATGTACCTTTGTTATCAGGTCATTACCTAGATGTTTGTCATTGCTGTGTCACATACTATACATGTACATGTCTTTGTCTTGACAAGTTGAGCTACAGTGTCATTGACACTTTCATTTGATTCCAGCGTTCCATGACACTGGCTTTCTCTTCATTTTCGATCGAGTAGAGGTCAGTTAATCGACGAACATCTTTGTTGTAGAATTCCTTTCCCTTGTCCACCCACAGTTTATTCGGTTTTCGAGAAGATGAGTCGAACACGCTCTTCAGAGCCTCGGCGACGCAAAGGTCCCGATTTATTCTTCAAAGCTCTGATCCAACCGTATTTGGAAAACATGTCGATGATCGTCAATAGATATTTGACGCCCTCGTTCCACCTCAAAAATGATCTCCTGTCGACCAAGTCAGCAGACCAAATGTCATCCAGACCCTTCACGAACACCCTTCTCTTTCGAAATTTACACACGATGGGTTTGTGTAACTCCCCAGCCAATTCGCTCATCAATAATCGTTTTGTCTTCTTTTCCGAAGCGCCTTTTTTTTTTTAACACCCCATCCGAATCGACATTTTGCATCGATCAGATTGCCGACCAGCGAACGTTCTAACTTCTCTCTCCTGGTCGGATTCGATATGCCTCCCAATTTCGCTAACATGTTTTTATTGCAGACGTCATTGCGAGTCTTGGTGTCGGGATGTTAGGCATAGCACAGATCATGATCATACGCAGCTGCGTCCACCCTATTCATGGGTTTGCTCCAAGAGCAGAGATCGGCGTTGAGTCTCTTGTTCAATTTCGTTCCAGGTCCCATGAAACTGACCCGGCAGATGCATTTCGAAAGGTAGACTATTGATCATTTTATTCGCGACGCCTTTGCCTCTGCTCGTTTTTTTTTTTTTTTGACGAATCGAGTCTTGATCTAAACCACACACATTGCAAATTCCGTGAAGCATCTGTCTGTCGTTTTTAGTTCATACTCCTCGAGAATTACCCGTCTCGGTAACTCTCTTACACTTTACGCAATACATTTTTTAGGGTTATTTAAATTAATTTCGTATTTATTTTTTATTTTATATATAAATTTAATATTTTTTTTTTTAAATTCTGTTATTATATATATTTTTTTTTCAATCGCTGCTCTTGAGTTCTATCAACTTACCGAATCCCTCCCTAGCCTCTTTCCTCCCCCTTTCCACGAAAGAATCCTTCATCTCTTCCTTAATGATCTGACGAGTCTTGATTCTCACGGCTTCTTTCATAGCATCATATTTCGTTTTCTCGCCCAATATCATGAAGTATTCTCCGTCCAATATCCTACCGTCTTTCAACGCCATAGAGATCATTTCGGATATCGTGTCGATCTTGGAGTCGGCCAAGACGCGAATCTTTTTGTGTTTCCTAGCCTTCAGATATAATTTCCTACTCAAAAAGTTTCTGAGCGTGCTAAACAATCCGGCGGCGAGAGCCCCTCCTTCTGGTTAGCATGATTGGAATGCCGACTGCGGTCGACAACAATCCAATGCCGGCCGCGTGTAAACCCACGGAAATCGTGATGAGTGTCGTGTCGACCGCATTGATGAATTTCACGAGACGTGAATACTTCTTCTTGAGAGGACGACGAGAATCTCTCTCAAGTCAGATACAATTGGATTCTACTGAATTGATCGATGCGATACCTCTCTCCTCTTTCTTTTTCTTCTAGTGGCGGCGCTGTTGGCAAAACACCATTCGGCTTCTCATCTTCGTCGTCATCTAACGCTGGATACAATTTATTTCTGGTTCTCATTTTTTATGTTCTTTTCTTTCTAAATATTAGATAAAAATTTATGTGTGTATTTATTTTTATTTTCTATTCTCCCTTATTTATATCAACAAGAAAACTAAGACGTATGCTTCCTTCAGCAATAATTTCAAGATGCATTCCCTGTCTTCTAAAGTCAGACTTCTACGCGCCAATTTCAGTTCTTCCGAACCTGTGGGCTTGTCTCGCCCCTTATAGATGACTAATCTCCAAAGCGTGCTCACGTTGTCGATTCGAATGTATTCGAACGCTGGTTCTAAATTCTTGATGACCATATCTTCCCTTTCCATCGTCAGACACGGATGATCCTCGAGGTCAAAGTCTAGATGATCCCGACACCCGACGCATCCTTCTAACAAGAGGCGACCTAGTTGTTCGTTCACGCAGAATGCGTAGGCTCTCATCAGCATGTTTAAAAGAAACTTTGCTCTAATCTGCGAAGAGTTCATGATTTACGTATTTCTATTATCTATTTGATTTGATATTTATTTTTAGCTCACCTGAGCGAAGCTCAAGGGGAGCTTTACTAATCACTTTCTGTCCGGCGTCCGTCGTCGTCCGTCCGGCGTTAACTTTACATTATCGACTTCTCCTCCTAAACCACTAGCCCAATTTTATTCAAATGTTGGCTAAATGTTTATTACCTAATGCCAATTCAGATTTGTTCAAATGAAGTTGCCCCTCCTCCTGGGTGGTGCCACGCCCCCAAGGGGCACCAAAATCTTTGTAAATCTTCTTCTCATGAACCAGCAGTAGCAGAGACTTGATATTTGATGTGCAGCTTCCTTTTGAGGTGTAGACTCAGATTTGTTCAAGAGAAGTTTGTGGGGCTATACTTGGCGTTGTTATGAGAGGGGCAAAATTTTTTGCCCCGCCCAAAATTTCTATTTTCCAAACCGAGAGGCTGATTTGAACCAAATTTTATGTGAGGGCTTATTGGGTCATGAGTACTTGATTTATGCAAAAAAAAATTTTCCCGCAGCCCCGTGGGAACCGCAGGAGCTAAAAATAGAAAAAATTTAAAACGCCCATATCTCCAAAACTGCACGGCACTGAGAATTTTTATTTGGTGTGCAGCTTCCTTAGGACCAACAGAAAGGATTGGTAAAAAAAAATTGCCATCGGTTTTATCATAGGGTACAGTTTCGGGACTTTGAAAAAGTGCTGAGTCAGCACTTTTTAACACTGTAGGCAATGGGAAAAACATTAAAAAATCTTCTTCTCCAGATCCAGCAGGCAGAATCTTTTGATATTTGGTATGCAACATTGTAGGGTGGATCTGATTCAAGTTTGTTCAAATCGGCCCCCTGGGTTCATATTTGGGCTCAGTATAGGAGCCCGATTTCGAACTTAGTGCATTTCAGGCAAATTTCTTTAAAAATCTTCTTCTCCAGATCCAGCAGGCAGAATCTTTTGATATTTGGTATGCAACATTGTGGGGTGGATTTGATTCAAGTTTGTTCAAATCGGCCCCCTGGGTTTATATTTGGGCTCAGTATAGGAGCCCAAATTTGAACTTACTGCATTTCAGGCAAATTTCTTTGAAAATCTTCTTCTCCAGATCCAGCAGGCAGAATCTTTTGATATTTGGTATGCAACATTGTTTGGTGGATCTGATTCAAGTTTGTTCAAATCGGCTCCCTAGATTCATATTTGGGCTCACTATAGGAGCTCGAATTCGAATTTAGTGCATTTCAGGCAAATTTCTTCAAAAATCTTCTTCTCCAGATCCAGCAGGCAGAATCTTTTGATATTTGGTATGCAATGTTGCGGGGTAGATCTGATTCAAGTTTGTTCAAATCGGCCCCCTGGATACATATTTGGGCTTACTATAGAAGCCCGCATTCGAACTTAGTGCATTTCAGGCAAATTTCTTAAAAAATCTTCTTCTCCAGATCCAGCTTCAGAATCTTTTCATATTTGGTAAGCAACATTGTGGGGTGGATCTGATTCAAGATTGTTCAAATCGGCCCCCTGGGTTAATATTTGGGCTCAGTATAGGAGCCCGATTTCGAACTTAGTGCATTTCAGGCAAATTTCTTAAAAAATCTTCTTCTCCAGATCCAGCAGGCAGAATCTTTTGATATTTGGTATGCAACATTGTAGGGTGGATCTGATTCAAGTTTGTTCAAATCGGCCCCCTGGGTTCATATTTGGGCTCAGTATAGGAGCCCGATTTCGAACTTAGTGCATTTAGGCAAATTTCTTAAAAAATCTTCTTCTCCAGATCCAGAAGGCAGAATCTTTTGATATTTGGTATGCAACATTGTGGGGTGGATCTGATTCGAGTTTGTTCAAATCGGCTTCCTAGATTCATATTTGGGCTCACTATAGAAGCTCGAATTTGAACTTAGTGCATTTCATGCAAATTTCTTAAAAAATCTTCTTCTCCAGAACCAGCAGGCAGAATCTTTTCATATTTGGTAAGCAACATTGTGGGGTGGATCTGATTCAAGTTTGTTCAAATCGGCCCCCTGGGTTTATATTTGGGCTCAGTATAGGAGCCTAAATTTGAACTTAGTGCATTTCAAGCAAATTTATTAAAAAATCTTCTTCTCCAGATCCAGCAGGCAGAATCTTTTGATATTTGGTATGCAACATTGTGGGGTGGATCTGATTTAAGTTTGTTCAAATCGGCTTCCTAGATTCATATTTGGGCTCACTATAGAAGCTCGAATTCGAACTTAGTACATTTCAGGCAAATTTCTTAAAAAATTTTCTTCTCCAGATCCAGCAGGCAGAATCTTTTGATATTTGGTATGCAACATTGTGGGATGGATCTGATGCAAATTTGTTTAAATCGGCTCCCTAGATTCATATTTGAGCTTACTATAGAAGCTCGAATTCGAACTTAGTGCATTTCAGGCAAATTTCTTAAAAAATCATCTTCTCCAGATCCAGCAGGCAGAATCTTTTGATATTTGGTATGCAACATTGCGGGGTGGATCTGATTCAAGTTTGTTCAAATCGACCCCCTAGATTCATATTTGGGCTCACTATAGAAGCTCGAATTCAAACTTAGTGCATTTCGGGCAAATTTCTTCAAAAATCTTCTTCTCCAGATCCAGCAGGCAGAATCTTTTGATATTTGGTATGCAACATTGCGGGGTAGACCTGATTCAAGTTTGTTCAAATCGGCCCCCTGGATTCATATTTGGGCTTAATATAGAAGCCTGAATTCGGACTTAGTGCATTTCGGGCAAATTTATTAAAAAATCTTCTTCTCCAAATCCAGCAGGCAGAATCTTTTGATATTTGGTATGCAACATTGTGGGGTGGATCTGATTCAAGTTTGTTCAAATCGGCTTCCTAGATTCATATTTGGGCTCACTATAGAAGCTCGAATTCGAACTTAGTGCATTTCAGGCAAATTTCTTAAAAAATCATCTTCTCCAGATCCAGCAGGCAGAATCTTTTGATATTTGGTATGCAACATTGCGGGGTGGATCTGATTCAAGTTTGTTCAAATCGGCCCCCTGGATTCATATTTGGGCTCACTATAGAAGCTCGAATTCAAACTTAGTGCATTTCGGGCAAATTTCTTCAAAAATCTTCTTCTCCAGATCCAGCAGGCAGAATCTTTTGATATTTGGTATGCAACATTGCGGGGTGGATCTGATTCAAGTTTGTTCAAATCGGCCCCCTGGATTCATATTTGGGCTTAATATAGAAGCCTGAATTCGGACTTAGTGCATTTCGGGCAAATTTATTAAAAAATCTTCTTCTCCAGATCCAGCAGGCAGAATCTTTTGATATTTGGTATGCAACATTGTGGGGTGGATCTGATTCAAGTTTGTTCAAATCGGCTTCCTAGATTCATATTTGGGCTCACTATAGAAGCTCGAATTCGAACTTAGTGCATTTCAGGCAAATTTCTTAAAAAATCATCTTCTCCAGATCCAGCAGGCAGAATCTTTTGATATTTGGTATGCAACATTGCGGGGTGGATCTGATTCAAGTTTGTTCAAATCGGCCCCCTGGATTCATATTTGGGCTCACTATAGAAGCTCGAATTCAAACTTAGTGCATTTCGGGCAAATTTCTTCAAAAATCTTCTTCTCCAGATCCAGCAGGCAGAATCTTTTGATATTTGGTATGCAACATTGCGGGGTGGATCTGATTCAAGTTTGTTCAAATCGGCCCCCTGGATTCATATTTGGGCTTAATATAGAAGCCCGAATTGCACTTAGTGCATTTCAGGCAAATTTCTTCAAAAATCTTCTTCTCCAGATCCAGCAGGCAGAATCTTTTGATATTTGGTATGCAACATTGTGGGGTGGATCTGATTCAAGTTTGTTCAAATCGGCTTCCTAGTTTCATATTTGGGCTCACTATAAAAGCTTGAATTCGAACTTAGTGCATTTCAGGCAAATTTCTTAAAAAATCTTCTTCTCCAGATCCAGCTTCAGAATCTTTTCATATTTGGTAAGCAACATTGTGGGGTGGATCTGATTCAAGTTTGTTCAAATCGGCCCCCTGGTTTTATATTTGGGCTCTGTATAGGAGCCCAAATTTTAACTTAGTGCATTTCAGGCATATTTCTTAAAAAATCTTCTTCTCCAGATCCAGCAGGCAGAATCTTTTGATATTTGGTATGCAACATTGTAGGGTGGATCTGATTGTGATTCATGAACGTATTTATTTGTAAAGTTGATAGAATCTTAGACAAAATTTGCAGAAAAGATCTACTATAGAAGGGGTGGTATCCAGGGTGAACCGTTTACCCAAATCTAGCAGTACTAATGCATTATTCACACAAATCTTCGTTCAAATTTTATGACCCCTCATTGGAACACACGCATTCAGCTCATTCCAACAAGCATATGCCATGTTTTCGAGACAAAGGAATAAAAATTTTAGTTATTCATGAAATTTTTAGGCAACTGTTGTCTGTTATTCACATTGCTTCATGAAATTTCAGTACTTTTAGAAGTTACCTCAGTAATCAAGGGTTAATTCCCCTTAATTGAATGTCGCCTCTAAAAAACAACCACTTTGCATATCTTACCTTTTTACCAGCATAACTGCCAAAACTTGTCAGCATTCTTCGCAAAAATCGCTATTCAAATTTTAATTTTTGTCTCTTAAACATACATGTACTTATCGCTTGTAAATACCCCTTTGGAATGAGCTTTTTGAGCTCATTCCAATGAGAGGTCGCACACCATGCTTTTTGAGTCAAAAAAGCAATTTTTTTAGTTATTCCAGAATTTCGTACGTAAAACACAGCTTTATGACTTCACATTAAAATGAGCTCTCTAAGCTTGTTCCAATCAACATTCACGCACTATGTCTTTCACACAAAAAATAAAATTTTCCATTTATTCAGGAATTTTGTTTGCAAGAACACTCTTACCCCCCCCCCCCCCCCCCCACACACACACACAAACACACACACACACACACACACACAAACACAGACACACACATCTAAAAGTTCGTCAGCAAAAAAACAGTTACTTCAATTTTTAAATGCATTATAGGAACAACTTGCCTAATCAAATTTAAATACTTTTGCATCATTCTGTATCTAGAACAAACCATTTACCATATCTTTACGCAAAATTCTCCAGCATCATTCACAAAAAAACACCATTATTTATATATTCACATTTCTGTCTCAAAAATATACCTGATCTTCCCATACCCCTATTGGAATAAGCTGTTTGAGCTTGTTCCAATGATGATAAAAAAAAATAATATTTGTGAAAATTTTTGTTTTCTTGCATGCAAATATATACATGTAGCACATGGAAGATATCCACAGTTGGGGAGAGATGTCCAAGGCTATCTCTTCACATTCCTTGTTTGTGCTTCATGCTAAACCAGTTTGTCTGCAGAGATAAATTTGCTTTATTAAAAATCATTGGAGATTGGCCACACACCAATGATTTTAAATAAAACTAATTTTAGGTAACAAATGTTGAACTTCAAACAAAATCTATCACTCAACCAGTTAATGTTGATGAGGCATGACATGGTGAAGGTGACCTAAAATACTTCTTAGAGTCACTTTGTCAGGTGAGCGATTAAGGCCACGTGGGGCCTCTTGTTTTAAATAACTATTTATTTATATATTTTTTTCTCCTATATATATATATCAATCACTTTTTTATTTCCTCTTATGAATCTCGTGATTCTATTACGATTCACCTCACAAAACTCGCAAGGATTTCATGTTTTCGTCAGTTCCCTCCAATGATTTCCTCCGCTATCGATCGCGCCAGTGTGATGGCAAATGTGGAGAGACGATTTCCATCAGTTCTAATTTTCAAAACTCAGATTTTTTCTGTTTAGTTTGGAAAAAAATCCTCGATGAGTAACTTCACTTTACACCCACTTTACACCGTTGGCGAATGTCGAGAAAACGTTTTGAGATCGATCTTTCCTGTCCTAGAACTATCAATCGTTTTTTACCGATCGGTTCGCACCCTCGACCGTCTGAAACGCGGTCGCGAACTTTGGTGTCTCAGAACTCTCAAAACACATTTTTTATGCTGTCCTACAACTCTCAAAGCGTGTTTTGCCAGTGTTTGCCAACAATCGATCCCAGGTCTGACCTGCGATGGGAACGTCGAGAAGATTTTTTAGCTCAACTTTGGCGAAGCCAAATTTGAGCTTATGCCATGGCCCGTCTGGACGTCTGTCCATCAACAATTGGATACGGCTCGGGCTCGAGGTCGTATTTATGAACCGATCTTTACGAAACTTCTTGGGTACCTTTGTTATGACTGTGGGACGAGAACGAGTGTTTTTGGGTGCGGTCCGAAATTCAAGATCTGATGGCTGCCAGCTGCCATTTTGTACCAACGATGCAGAAATCTGTTTTTTGTACAGAACTTCCATATGAAAGCTCTGATTTGAATGTATGAATGTTTAGTACCATGGGATACATCACATATAATACGGGGTTTTTTTCTCGTGCGTAAATTATGCAAATTAGACTAACTTTGATGTTTTTTGGTGTTACTTTCAGCACTGTAAGTGCAAATGCCAATACGGCTCGGGCTAGAGGCCGTATTTATGAATCGATCTTTACGAAACTTCTTGGGTACCTTTGTTATCACCGTGGGACGAGAACGAGTGTTTTGGGGTCCGGTCCAAAATTCAAGATGGCCGATGGCAGCCATTTTGTACGAAATTTGGTGCAATCAGATTTTTGCACAGAACTTCCATATGAAAGCGCTGATTTGAATAATATTTTGTGTGAATGTTTAGTACCATGGGATACATCACATATAATACGGGTTTTTTTCTCGTGCAGAAATTATGCAAATTAGATGAACTTTGATTTTTTCAGTGCTGCTTACACACAGTAAGTACACATGTCAATACGCCTCGGCCTAGAGTCTGTATTTATGAACCGATCTTCACGAAACGTCTTGGGTACCTTTGTTATCACCTTGGGACGAGAACGAGTGTTTCTGGGTGCGGTCCAAAATTCAAGATGGCTGCCAGTGGCCATTTTGGATCGAAATTAGCTCTAATCAGTTTTTTGTACACAACTTCTATACGGCTCAGGCTAGATGCCGTATTTATGAACCGATCTTTACGAAACTTCTTGGGTACCTTTGTTATTACCGTGGGATGAGAACGAGTGTTTTTGGGTGTGGTCCGAAATTCAAGATGGCCACCAGCAGCCATTTTGTACCAAAATTAGTGCAGTCAGTCTTTTTGTACAGAACTTCTGTATGAAAGTTCTGATTTGAATAAATTTTTGTATGAATGTTTAGTAACATGGAATTCATCACATATAGTACAGGTTTTTTTCTCGTGCAGAAATTATCCAAATTAGATGAACTTTGATTTATTCAGTGCTACTTATACTCTGTAAGTGCACATGTCAATACGGCTCGGGCTAGAGGCTGTATTTATGAACCGATCTTCACAAAACTTCTTGGGTACCTTTGCTATCACCTTGGGACGAGAACGAGTGTTTCTGGGCACGGTCCAAAATTCAAGATGGCTGCCAGTGGCCATTTTGTACCGAAATTAGGTCCAATCAGTTTTTTGTATCAACTTCTACACACCTCATATTTGTGAACTGATCTTCACAAAACTTCTTGGGTACCTTTGTTTTCACCTTGGGACAGGAATGAGTGTGTTTTGGGGTGCCTTTGTTATCACTGTGCTATGAGAACAAATATTTTGGGGTTCAGTCAGACCCACTCTGGGACTCAAAAGATTTCTTTTCTAGTTTAGCATCTGACTGTCACCCACCTTTACAATACTTTACCTATACATTTGTTACAGGCAACGCTCAGTATTTATGTACAGACCGTTACAATACTTTATATGTACCTTTGTTATCAGGTCATTACCTAGATGTTTGTCATTGCTGTGTCACATACTATACATGTACATGTCTTTGTCTTGACAGGTTGAGCTACAGTGTCATTGACACTTTCATTTAGGTTTACGTTTCTTCGAATTTCGTACATTTTTCCCTTCTGCGTGAATTCACAGAATTGCACTCGTTCGGCAATGGCTGTTTGAACGGTCTGGGACGCGATAACTGTTTGCGAGAGTTCTGGGACATCGTGTACAAACAACGTTTTTTTACACTCTGTACACAATTTAACATTGAATCCCTATGGGGGTACACATACGTGTACGTGTACAGTTTTTTGAAAAAGTGTCCAAGAACTCTCACTTTCCACCTACTGTGGATTGATTCCACCCATCTCCCCCGGAGTTTTGAAGACAGCATCAAAGTCCCTCACTCCCATTTCCTTTCAACCTGAATTACTTTTTTAATACAACAGAAATATGCTACAGAAGACATTTCTTTATATTTCAAACTGTAAAAATAAATAGTTTGTTGTATATTCGTCTACATTCTTGACTTATCATCAATATATTGTAAGATAAAATGATTATTACCATTATGTGGACGTACAAAATATGTATCTGAGTCTCGCTTCGGGTTCTAAGGGTAGATCGCGACTCATCTTCGACTCGTCGTGATCGGTCCTTAGAACCCGGAGTTCGACTTCGATACATATTCAAAATGGCTTGTTTGGGGGGATATTTTTACATAGCTTATCAATTTAATAGCCATAGCACTCTCCTCTAGCCTTCACACACCGAGGCCTTCAATCCTCTTGATATGCCTGCACTGAATTGTGCACGAACCTCCTCCCTCGCCAAATAAAATCCACTCACCTCCTAAAACTTTTATGCACAATAACAAAAGGTTCTTTGGGAGACACCAAATTTTTTTCGCAAATATAAATAAAACATGGCTCGGAGATAGTTTCCCAAGAAATGATGACAGGGACTGAAAATTATTAACAGGAAACTTGGATGAAAAGCTGCTTGCCTTCCTACAAGTTAATTCATCTGATGCTGTGTGCACTAAAATTCCAAAATTATGTCAAGTGCATTTCTTTCACCGACGGTGAGTATGTTAGGTGTGGCGGCACGCCCAACCTTTTGCGGCCTGGATAGAAATCCAAATAGCGACATCTGGCACCTTCTTTGTTTGTTTATATTGGGGGGGGGGGGGGAGGGAGGGGGCGGGGTAACAATACTTTAAAAAGTCTGGGTAACATTTTGTGAGACATTTTTCTGTTGGAGGAAGCCGAAGATAGCCATCAAGCAATAGACTCGGAATCCAACTTAACCCTTTACTTAACACGAAAAGCAGACGACACTTGCGAATAAAATTCTAGAAGGACATTTTTTTTATTTTTTGCGTCAAAAACATAGCTTATGACCCTCATTTGAACCAGCTCGTTCCAATGAGGGGTTATAAGCTATGTTTTTGTGACAAAAAATGGAAAAGTAATAAAAATTGAATGGTGAATTTTGTGAACAGCGCTGGCCGTTTTTGGCCGATACGCTGGGTAAAGGGTTAAGAATGATGCACAAGCAGAATTAGCAGCAGTTGAAGAAAAGTATACCATCGACGTGCAGTACGCCTCAGTACACTGCGCTGTTGTCCACTATACAATCTGACGTTATTCAGGTCAGCGGGTGTCGGACTTCTGGTGATTGGGAGGGGGGGGGCGGGTGGTCTGGTAGTAGTTGTGTATATTCATGTTAGTATACTATTAGCCCTTGGGCCTTCATATTACCCTATGTCTGCTATAGCTAGGGCAAGCAGTATTGTGGGGCTGGGGTAACGTTATGTCAGATTGTATAGTGGACAACAACAGCAGTCAACGTTTCTATGACGTCGCATGCGCATTATGACGTCACGACGTCAACCGTTTCGCGGGGAAAAACTTTCAAGAAAACCAAACTTTCCCATCAATTTTCCATAACATACCCATAATATACACCCATAGCCCTGTGTGTACAGATATTGGTGTCCTCGTGTAGCATAATGTATATGAAGAACACCACCGGCCGGATCTTGATGGCTCGGGCCGTAGTTTTGCTCAGGAGAAAGTTGCTCCTGCAAAAGTCCGGTCCCTATGGAAATTTAACACTAGCTGCTCCGGCAAAAGTCTGGGTAATGGGGGTCGAAAACCTCCTGCTATACTACTTACTACTAGCGATAGCTAGAAATCATCCCCAGGTTCCAGTGTGTTATATGTGCCAATAACTATAGTGAAAAAAATGGTAACACGGGTTCCCCTCGCAAATTTGGTTGGCGATAAAATGTGTTCTTTTTGTCGAGTGTCCTTCTAATAATTGTTTTTATAGACGTGACGGCGTGTAATAAGCACAGAAAGACACGCGTGTGTGAATGGGTTAATCCATATGGCACATGTGCCATCGCGGAAGGATAAAACTAGAGGCCTGTGACCTCTCGTTCTATTCTTCCGCTCTGACACCCATGCCATATCGATTAAGGTCTCGTTACAGTTATTCAGGTAAAAATGTCGGCTTTTCAAGAAATGTGCAGCTTCTTCTGATTTACACGGCCGAGGATATTTCGCATTTAAATTACCTCCCCTATTCACAATACTCACAATTTTTTTAGATTCTGGAAGCTCTGAATATGGCCCTTTCTGGAGACAACTGTACACAACAAAAATCTTACAATATCACTCAAATAGACTCAGCCGAATGACACAGTTGATGGCTAAAAAAATGGCTCAAAATGGTCAAACTTTTCTCATTTTGGGGATAAATCTCCAATTTTCGTGCATCGATAGTGATAAAACTGTGTTATAGGAATTCCTCATTCCTCCACTGAGGATTTTACAGCATAACATGATTATTCTGACAAATAAAAAACATATGGGTTTCTTATTCATTTTTTCAGAAGGCTTTCTCAAAGCAAATTTACACAAAAATTGTCCCATTTGTAAACTGCAAATTGTCAGGTCCCAAACAGGTCTGGGTCAGTCATTTAACACTTCCAGGTGACCTTGACCCCCCCAATTGAGTTGCACTTGACAATACACAGTTTGAATCAAGACCATCAACAGATTATTTTGACCATATCACCATTAATGAGAATTATTTACTAAATCCACACCACCATAAACTAAAACTATAGCTCAAAATAGCTATTTGGCTGAATATCCGATAACCTCGGAAATAACCATTTAATAGGAAACGAGACCTAACTCATTCACTCGCGTGTGTCGTTCGGTGCATTTATGCATATTTTTGTATTGAGTTAGACGCAAAAATATTTTTGTATTTATTTATTGGTGTTTAAGGTCACATATTTCTGCTCACTGGCTAATCCTGATCACATCATGGATATAAAGTCAAGTCTAGCGAACCCATGTTACCCATGGTTCATTCCCACTAGACCAATTCCCTTTAGACCAACTCCCACGAGGCCAATTCCCAAAAGATCAACTGATGTGTTCTACTTAAAAAATAATTCTATATCAATAATATGATATATTTATAAATATTTATAAATGTATTTAATGTTATTGATATGCAAGCCTGAAAAAAGCAGTCTGTCATTTGCAGAATGAGGTCCCCAGAGGGTGAATTTGCTGATGCTATCCCATACAGTGGGCCAGTTTATCCTCTGGGTACCTCTTTCTGTTTATGTTTGAGACCTTGATTCAGGTTGAGGTTCACAGAGGGTAAATTTAGTGATGCTACCCTGCTGTGCAGGGTAGCATCACGAAATTCACCCTCTGGGAACCTCATTTTTCAGATGATAGTCTGCTCATTTTCTGGCTTCTCGATATTTTATAGATGTTGGGCAGATTTTTATAATAAATGTTTTCCTAATTATCCTTAATCAACCCTTAATCAATAGCACTAAGTAGGTGGTCTAAGGGGAATTGGTCTTTTGGGAATTGGCCTAAAGGGAATTGATCTAGTGGGAAGACACCTTACCCATTTTAGAGGACTTCCACTCAGGCATTCGTCACCGGGTCCTATTTTACCAGAAAAACAGAAGTTTGTTTAGTTTAAACAGTATTTATTCAATAATTGACATGTGTATACATATCACAATAACAAAGGGATAACAAAAAATTCTGAACAGCACTAGATACAATAGTATACACAAAGCAAGGAAAGCAGATTGCTACGTAGGGGAGGGAGAGCTTATTTACCACTGTACACAAGCACTGCCTCACTTCCCGAGATTCCCAGGAGATTATTTTGAATTGTTTTCTTATAATTTACTGTATTGCAACTCTCCAATAAATTGTAACAAAGGAAATTCAGTTTACTAGTGTTAATCGAGCACGCTACCTGTGAATAGAAGTAACTTCATATAAAAAATTGAGCGGCCTTATACACCTCTCAGGGGGTGGGGGAGGGGGGGTAGGTGTTGCGACTCCCAATAATTTTTCTGTAATCATGTACTTTCTTGAAAGACTAGATTTGATTATCCATTTATTTATTGGGGTTTAGCGACGCTTTCGACAACCAGGGTCTCCTCGTGTCGCACATTTTTACGGGTGGAGGAAACCGGAATACTTGGAGAGAACCACTGAGCAACAGCGAGCGACTGTCAGACTCCACAACGTACTTACTCCACACAAGCAGGTTTAGCATTGGTTGAAGACAAGTGCACCATCGACGTGCAGTACGCCTTAGTACACAACGCCACCGTACCCCAAAGGAATAAGTGCCTTGCCCAGGGACACAAAGCGGTTGCCGCACGTGGGACTCGAACCGAGGACCGCTTGGCTTGCAGCCTGCATCTCCACCCACTGAGCCACCGCACTCTTAGATTTGACACTTGGAATTATGTCACACACTCAGGCGGGCATACAAATGGAGGTCGGCAGTATCCTGTTCGAGCTGTTTGGGACAAGGATGACCAATTTGGAAAACTGGTACGGTACGTGCAGGGATCTACTACGGAACCATTTCAGAGCATGAGGTGCAGACTCCGAGAAAATGGTATTTACTCGCACTAGCATCCCCGCCATGACATGCCAAAGCATGCGTGTCTCGAAGAACGAAGGCCCGAGATGGAAGTTTGGGAGGAGGTGCACCCTCCCGTTGGGAGGGGGCACCTTCTCCCAAACTCCCCCACTGAATTTTGAGAGTGTCCAGAACGCATTTGGGGTGTATTTTAGCTTTACTTCGAGAATAAATCATTGAAAAAAATTGAGTGATGAACCTGCGAAGGACACCGTCCTCCCCCTCTCGGCCCCGTGGTTCTAAGGCAGGGAGGGCAGCTGCCCCGGCGACCCTGGGTACGTGTTAATTAAATAAGAAATTGCGCCTTGACTCCTACTTGTATATTTTATAAAGTTCCAATAAGTCTCGCTTTTTAACTGTTTTTTTTTTTCTTTCCTTTTTTTTTTTAAATTTCCAAGACATCGCGGTTTTTTTTGTAACTAATTCTGGTTGAGCTATTTTCCAACTATATCTTCAAGGCATGCCTTCAACGAAGGCACGCCTTGACGATCTAGATGGTATATTTTTTTCAGTCGAGACTTTATCGGACGCAAATCGTGGCAAATGGGCCCCCCCCCCCCCCCCCCTTCCAAAAAAAAAACAAAACAAAACAAAAAACAATCATCTGTGTGACTAATATTTTCGACACTCTCCAAGTCCGGATTTTCGTCTGAAGGTGGCCTCTAATAAATGAACTTTTTACCAATTAGCCTTTCGTGAACCCCTACATTTTATCACAGACGGTGGCAATAATGGGTTCAACCTAATGATCTCGACTTTCTTCTCACCAGTATGGCCGATACAATATATCTATGATTCGTACACATGCCAAAGTTAGAAACACATGTGCGCTCGGCGGCGCGTCGATTACTCGATTAATGCTTTCTGGAATTCCAGCTGGCGTGCAGTTCGACTTTCATCGGATGCCAGAAGAAATGCATCTTCTACTTCACGTACTTGCGGGGAAAAAAAACTGAAGTCAACTTATTAGGGACCCCCTCTGGAGATTTTGTTCCACGGAACCTAATTTTGAAACTTCAAAGTGAGTATAAAGTCTATTTATCTCTTATTAATAAACACATCTCTGGTGAAGACGACCTTCATAAGTTTTTATCTGTGTTGAAAGTTGTCTGTTTGATGTTCTGTAGTGTTAAAACCGCAGTTTACTACTAACAAATTCCCTCTGATGTTCGTTCAACTGGCCAGTTAGTGCGTGGAGAACGGCACGGTGTTTTTCCCCGCGGTAACCCCGGGAAGTGAAGCAGTGCCTGTTCACGGCGGTAAACAGGCTCTGTTTGACTGGTAAAGTGGGACCCAGTCACCAGTGCTTGGGAGGTGCAAACCCTCTCTAAAATGGGCAACGTGGCTTATTAACTCTCATCCCTGGTCTTGAGTTGATACTCATGTTGTGGTCATGATTAGCCATTGTGCAAAAATATGTGACCTTAAACACCAATAAATAAATAAATATATATATATATGGCACGGTGTCCCAGTGGAAACGTAAGCCTACGTTGATTTAACAAAGCAGAGGCCTGGGTCTCAACAGCCGGCCGTGAAAGAGTTCGATGCTCCGAGCAATTGCCATGCACGTATCACTAAATCCGGATATTTACCCCCCCCCCCCCTCCACAGGCGTCGGTAAAATGACCGATTTTGGGGGAGTGAGGGTGGAAATCTGATTTGTACCGACCGGTGATGGCTGAAGTTCCGACAGACTAATATTTAACCCTTTACCCAACGTAACGGCCAAAACCGGCCAGCGCTATTCTCAAAAATTGCCGATTAATTTTCATTATTTTTTTTATTTTTTGTCTCAAAAACATAGGTTATGACACTTCATTGAAACGAGCTCGTCGAGTTCGTTCCAATGAGGGGTCATAACCTATGTTTTTGAGACAAAAAATGAAAAAAATAGTTATTCAAGACTTTTTTTTACAAGTGTCGTCTGCTTTTCATGTTGGGTAAAGGGTTAAACTATCTGTCCGCATCAGTTGTGGGGTTGATTCTATCACAGTGTATCGGGTGGGGAACGTAAAATGGCCGTCCTCTGTGTGGAGAAAGAAGAGTGAGGCCACGAAGTTGCCGCCACGAAGGTCAGCCTACACTGCAAAAAATATAGGTTCTCTTTAGAACCAAAACTGGTTCTAATCTTGTCCCTGAGATGAAACCAGTTATGTTTAAACAGTATTTATTTCAAATCAAATAAATTTGCCAAGATTAGCATTCAATTTTAACAGAATATTACATGAACTGAAGTAGATTCAGCAGTAAACTTGGAGCTTATTCAACGCAGTCGCCAAACATTTTGAAACAAAGGAGATATAGAACCAAAACTGGTTCGATATGCCAACTGTTCATATCTCCTTTGCTTAATAATGATTTGAGACAACCTCGTATAAGCTCTAAACTTACGGCTGAAACCCCCTCAATTTATGTTTGATTCTGTTAATATTTAATGTTAATCTTTATGAATTTATTTGATTTGAAACAAATACTGCTTAAACAGAACTGGTTCCATCTCAGGGACAAGATTAGAACCAGTTTTGGTTCTAAAGAGAACCTATATTTTTCGCAGTGTACACACCTGCGCCATTGGGCCAAGCAAAGGCGTAAAAATAAGTTGCATAACTTGTTCGCCAATCCTTGTAAAACAAATAAGATTAAATAAATAATATTTCAACAGCATCATCAAGGCATGCCTCAGTGATGCATTTAGAATATAAGTCGATATTTTGTTCTTGGAAATTTATTATACTGAGTAAATAAAATGCACATGTAGTAGTGACGCAACTTAATTAATTACCACTTGTGAGCCAGAAATTGATCATGCTGGGTCCCCTAACATCCCACCATCTGTCCAGGGATAGTGCCATGCTAGAGTGGGGGCTGTCAGGGAATGTTAGCCCCCCTCCCCCCCACCGTCTGGAAAACTGCCTCCTTTATTGTATGCTTGCATGTTGGGAAATACCCTAGCCCCCGTGTCGCGGAGCACATCCACCCCCTTCTCCCCGTGTCGGGGACATTCTGGCGCCACCATTACATCTGTATGACCGACTGAGTATTGGACAAGTTTGAGTATCAAATTTAATCTTTTAACCCTTTACCTAACTTTACGGTCAAACAACCGGCCAGCGCTATTAAAAATTCACCATTTAATTTTCATTATTTTTTCTTTTTTTTTGGTTTCAAAATCATAGCCTGTAAAACCCCTCATTTGAACGAGCTCGTTGAGCTCGTTCCAATGAGGGGGTCATGTGCTATGTTTTTGACTCAAATAAATGAAACGATTTAGTTATTCGAAAATTGTATTTGTAAGTGTCGTCTGCTTTTCGTGTTAGGTAAAAGGTTACAAGTATAGGAATTACTTGTGAGACAGAATGGTAGTGTCGTCTGCCTTTCGTTTTAGGTATAGGGTTAAAAGTATAGGATTACTTGTGAGACAGAATGGTAGTGTCGTCTGCCTTTCGTGTTAGGTAAAGGGTTAAAAGTGTAGGATTACTTGTGAGATAGAATGGTAGTGTCGTCTGCCTTTCGTGTTAGGTAAAGGGTTAAAAGTGTAGGATTACTTGTGAGACAGAATGGTAGTGTCGTCTGCCTTTCGTGTTAGGTAAAGGGTTAAAAGTGTAGGATTACTTGTGAGACAGAATGGTAGTGTCATCTGCCTTTCGTGTTAGGTAAAGGGTTGAGTATAGGAATTACTTGTGAGACACAATGGTAGTGTCGTCTGCCTTTCGTGTTAGGTAAAGGGTTAAAAGTGTAGGATTACTTGTGAGACAGAATGGTAGTGTCGTCTGCCTTTCGTTTTGGATAAAGGGTTAAGTATAGGAATTACTTGTGAGACAGAATGGTAGTGCCGTCTGCCTTTCGTGTTAGGTAAAGGGTTAAACGTATAGGATTACTTGTGAGACAGAATGGTAGTGTCGTCTGCCTTTCGTGTTAGGTAAAGGGTTAAAAGTATAGAATTACTTGTGAGACACAATGGTAGTGTCGTTTGCCTTTCGTGTTAGGTAAAAGGTTAAACGTATAGGATTACTTGTGAGACAGAATGGTAGTGTCGTCTGCCTTTCGTGTTAGTAAAGGGTTAAAAATATAGGAATTACTTGTGAGACAGAATGGTAGTGTCGTCTGCCTTTCGTGTTAGGTAAAGGGTTAAACGTATAGGATTACTTGTGAGACAGAATGGTAGTGTCGTTTGCCTTTCGTGTTAGGTAAAAGGTTAAAAGTATAGGATTACTTGTGAGACGGAATGGTAGTGTCGTCTGCCTTTCGTGTTAGGTAAAGGGTTAAACGTATAGAATTACTTGTGAGACACAATGGTAGTGTCGTTTGCCTTTCGTGTTAGGTAAAAGGTTAAAAGTATAGAATTACTTGTGAGACGGAATGGTAGTGTCGTCTGCCTTTCGTGTTAGGTAAAGGGTTAAACGTATAGAATTACTTGTGAGACACAATGGTAGTGTCGTTTGCCTTTCGTGTTAGGTAAAGGGTTAAAAGTGTAGGATTACTTGTGAGACAGAATGGTAGTGTCGTCTGCCTTTCGTTTTGGATAAAGGGTTAAGTATAGGAATTACTTGTGAGACAGAATGGTAGTGTCGTCTGCCTTTCGTGTTAGGTAAAGGGTTAAACGTATAGGATTACTTGTGAGACAGAATGGTAGTGTCGTCTGCCTTTCGTGTTAGGTAAAGGGTTAAAAGTATAGGATTACTTGTGAGACAGAATGGTAGTGTCGTCTGCCTTTCGTGTTAGGTAAAGGGTTAAACGTATAGGATTACTTGTGAGACAGAATGGTAGTGTCGTCTGCCTTTCGTGTTAGGTAAAGGGTTAAACGTATAGGATTACTTGTGAGACAGAATGGTAGTGTCGTCTGCCTTTCGTGTTAGGTAAAGGGTTAAGTATAGGAATTACTTGTGAGACACAATGGTAGTGTCGTCTGCCTTTCGTGTTAGGTAAAGGGTTAAAAGTGTAGGATTACTTGTGAGACAGAATGGTAGTGTCGTCTGCCTTTCGTTTTGGATAAAGGGTTAAGTATAGGAATTACTTGTGAGACAGAATGGTAGTGTCGTCTGCCTTTCGTGTTAGGTAAAGGGTTAAACGTATAGGATTACTTGTGAGACAGAATGGTAGTGTCGTCTGCCTTTCGTGTTAGGTAAAGGGTTAAGTATAGGAATTACTTGTGAGACACAATGGTAGTGTCGTTTGCCTTTCGTGTTAGGTAAAGGGTTAAAAGTATAGGATTACTTGTGAGACAGAATGGTAGTGTCGTCTGCCTTTCGTGTTAGGTAAAGGGTCAAAAGTATAGAATTACTTGTGAGACACAATGGTAGTGTCGTCTGCCTTTCGTGTTAGGTAAAGGGTTAAACGTATAGGATTACTTGTGAGACACAATGGTAGTGTCGTTTGCCTTTCGTGTTAGGTAAAGGGTTAAAAGTATAGGATTACTTGTGAGACAGAATGGTAGTGTCGTCTGCCTTTCGTGTTAGGTAAAGGGTTAAACGTATAGAATTACTTGTGAGACACAATGGTAGTGTCGTTTGCCTTTCGTGTTAGGTAAAGGGTTAAAAGTATAGGATTACTTGTGAGACAGAATGGTAGTGTCGTCTGTCTTTCGTGTTAGGTAAAGGGTTAAACGTATAGGATTTCTTGTGAGACAGAATGGTAGTGTCGTCTGCCTTTCGTTTTAGGTAAAGGGTTAAAAGTATAGGAATTACTTGTGAGACAGAATGGTAGTGTCGTCTGCCTTTCGTGTTAGGTAAAGGGTTAAGTATAGGAATTACTTGTGAGACAGAATGGTAGTGTCGTCTGCCTTTCGTGTTAGGTAAAGGGTTAAGTATAGGAATTACTTGTGAGACAGAATGGTAGTGTCGTCTGCCTTTCGTGTTAGGTAAAGGGTTAAACGTATAGGATTACTTGTGAGACAGAATGGTAGTGTCGTCTGCCTTTCGTGTTAGGTAAAGGGTTAAGTATAGGAATTACTTGTGAGACACAATGGTAGTGTCGTCTGCCTTTCGTGTTAGGTAAAGGGTTAAACGTATAGGATTACTTGTGAGACAGAATGGTAGTGTCGTCTGCCTTTCGTGTTAGGTAAAGGGTTAAAAGTATAGGATTACTTGTGAGACAGAATGGATATCATAGACTCCAATCCTAACGAAAATGTCTCGACTGGAAATTGTACCCCCCCCCCCCCCCCCCCTTATCGACACCCCTGGCCCTCCCACCCCACCATATTTCATATTTCTCTCCATTTGTTTTGTTTTTTTTATTTCGAGGTGTTCGGACACTATCAGCATCGACTGTGAGGTTGGTGCTGTTACAGCGTACTGCCCTGTCACGTGGGGATGTGAGCTGAAATGCGTGTCCTTTGGACAAACCAAGGGTGGCGCCAAGATTTTCCTGACGCGGTGGTTGTGATCTGTCGGGGGGGGGGGGGGGGGGTCAAGAGAGTCACCAGGCCGACCACGGCCATGGTTAGGCACGTTGGTAGAATGTTTTGTTTTTATTGGAAAAAAGTCGCAATATGTGTGACTCCAGAGACTTTGAGAGTCAAAACGAAAATATAGCGATATGATATCAAAATGAAAAGTTATGTCAAGAAAGGCGGTAACAACGGTCTGCCACTCTTTACCCAACGTAACGGCCAAAACCGACCAGCGCTATTCTCAAAAATCGCCAATTAATTTTCATTTTATTTTCATATTTGTCTCAAAAACATAGGTTATGACCCCTCTTTGGAACGAGCTCGTTCCAATGAGGGGTCATATCCTATGTTTTTTAGTCAAAAAATTTAAAAAATCTGTTATTCAAGAATTTTGTTTGCAAGTGTCGTCTGCTTTTCATGTTAGGTAAAGGGTTATATTAATTCAAATATGTGAAGATATCTTTAAACATTTGAGTATATGTTAATATGGCTACCCACAGCCAACAGCTGGGGCCATGCCACGAGAAGATGGTATGCCATAGTGATTATATGGCCATCGGGTTATTCCTATTGTGCACGTGTATCGGATCTTTGGGAGTATTGTCTCGATCTTCATGGTGTTTGCATAATATTATCTCCCCGACGAATTTGGCCGATTTCTCCGGGGTGGGGGTGGGGTATCCCCGACGGGGGAGATTTGCGGCTCCAGAGTTTGAGTATATGTTAATATGGCTACCCACAGCCAACAGCTGGGGCCATGCCACGAGAAGATGGTATGCCATAGTGATTATATGGCCATCGGGTTATTCCTATTGTGCACGTGTATCGGATCTTTGGGAGTATTGTCTCGATCTTCATGGTGTTTGCATAATATTATCTCCCCGACGAATTTGGCCGATTTCTCCGGGGTGGGGGTGGGGTATCCCCGACGGGGGAGATTTGCGGCTCCAGACCCTACTCCTGCCCCCCCCCCCCCCCCCCCCCACTGGCGCCACCCTTTGGAGAAACACACTGTGTACTTCGGTTGGAGCATCTCTGGCGCCACCTCGGCTTTTTCTGGTGAAATAAATATGATAAAGCTGAATTTTCGCCATTTGTTGGATCTTTATCCCTGGCATATCATATTAATATTCAACTAAATTACGATGTGAGTTTTTCGAGATATTCCATTTTTTCGGAAAAATCACCGAAATTTCTTTTTAAAATCCACTAAATGTGACACAGTTTCCAGGGATTTGATTGGAAACGCAGCAGTGATAACCCCAAACCATTATGAGGTGACCATCTGAGTGATGGCGACTGCTCATCTCTGATGATCGGTTGTAATTCTATTTTGGAATGGATTTTTTGCGGATCTGAGGTACACAGTGAGGTACACATTCAACAGCAGGGCAGTGTTTAATGGATATGGCCTTTGTGAATCCGGGTTCCGATCTTCCAAATCAGACAATGTGGATTTTCTCAGAAAGCTCGACTCGAATTAATGGGGAATTTTAGTATGTCATTCAGGACCACGGACTTTACTAATCCTGAAAAAAACAGCTTTAACATTTTCATTTCCCCAGTTAACCCTAATGGTCCTGGGCCACAATACGATTTGTATTTTTATGTGGGGTATACCTCACTGTCAGTTTGGTATCTAACTTGACTGAGATTTGCTGACATCACTAAAGGGGGAATTCACACCATGAACATACATAATAAGTTGTTCTTGTATCATTCTACCACAGAGGCACAAATGCCACTCCATGAGCTCAACAGTGACATTCTTTTACGAAAACAAATCATATCTACAGTAATTTTGTGGCTTGTTCTAAACACACCTTAACCGTTGAGGCCCCATTTAATGCGAATGCAATATCAGAGCATGTGCCCTGACCATGGCAACTTCAAGAGGTCCTGCTGACCAAAGACAAAACACCTGGGCAGTGATTTCTAGACAAGCCTTTGCTGCCTGTTACAGGGATTTGGCGACAGGGGTGGAGGGGGGGGGGGGCGTCTCCCCCCCCCCACCCCAGCTAGGAGTATTTTTTTTCAATAGTTGGAAATTCCGAGGTCAAACATCAAATAATCGGAAATTCAATAAATTAACATTGTTCATGAAAAATATTAAAATTCTAACTAACGATGAGAAATTTTCAACTGGAAACTTGAGTTTCAAATTTCCTACTCTAAAATTGACATGGCCTAAAAATTTCGACTCTGACATCAATCCGGTAAATTTTCTGACCCAGACATAAAACATGATGCTTTTTCCGTTTCAGGACTATTGAAAATTTTCCGAAGGGTTCTTAAAAGATATCACCCAGCGCTGCAGTGCAACCACCTATCGAAACCACTCACAGCTGGAATTTACACCGATGGCACCCCCCCCCCCCCCCCCATTTGAAACCCTCTAGCCACATCCCTGGCCTGTTAAGGCAGCCAAGACGTGGCTAGAAATCACTGCTAAGCAGCTGGACACGAACAGGTTGTAGTCTTGTGAGAATTTAAGACAATTGCCCAGGCCCCTGAGGGTCAACAAAAACGGAAAAGTAAATCAGCCACTTATTTCATCAAAATGAACCCTTCAACTATTATCAAGCATCACCAGTGCCTTATAAATAGTGAATGCAGGAAAATTTGAAAATTCCGACAGTTTCGGCACCTTCCCGAAACGGAACACTTATTCCCAGACAAGTCCATTTCTTTTCCTGATTTTGGGGCCCTGGTTCATATAACAAGAACCATTTTCTATCTCAACCTGACAACGTGAAGTATGAGCTTTTGGGATGGATTGTGATCCGTCGTCCGACCGTCCGTACGTCCGTCCGTACGTACGTAAGTCTGCCCATCCACAATTCCTTTAGCACACCCTACAGGCCACACCTCTCACCCGATCAGTTCCAAATTGCATATGTGGCTTTGGGGCAATATCTAGATGGGAGCTATCGATTTTTTTTTAAAAACGTGGCGGCCAGTGACCATCTTGAATCTGGAGATAAATTGTCAAACAATTCCCGTAGCACACCATACAGGTCGCAGCGCTCGCCCGATCTGTCCCAAATTTCATATGTAGCTTTGGGGCAATGTCTATATGGAAGCTATTGATTTTTTTTCGAATGTTGTTGAAAAACGTGGCCGCCAGTGGGCATCTTGGATTCGGCATATAAATTGTCAACAATTCCATTGGCAGACCATACAGGTTGCATCCCTCACCAGATCTTTTTCAAATTTTAAATGTAACTTTGGTATGATGTCCAGATGGAAGTTATCAAATTTTTCGGCATTCCTTTGAAAAACACAGCCGTCACCGGCCATCTTGAATTTGACATATAAATTGTCAACAATTCTATTAGTACATGCAACAGGTCCCAACCACCAACCGATATTTTCCGATTTCATTTGTAGCTTTGGCATGTCTTTTCTTTAGAAACTTGAGTGAGTGACATGGCATTACTGCATCTTTCTGTTCAGTTCTGTCCCTTCTTGGACAAGTTGAGCTGCAGTATCATTGACACTGTCATTTTATTTTATCTTCACTTAAATTTATGCGCATTCGACTTGTCATTGAAGTTAAAATGTGAGCAGAATTCTATCCTATCCCACTTTTTCCCACTACATGTAATATCACTCCACGAGTCCACGGGGACTCGTGGAGTGATATTACATGTAGCGGGATAGTCCAAAGTAATGTCCTCTACCCATGTTGATTTGAATTCCCTTCATCGGTCGCCTGTTTTCAGTTCACTAGATAGGGACTCGTGGAGTGATATTACATGTAGTGGGATAGTCCAAAGTAATATCCTCTACCCATGTTGATTTGAATTCCCTCCCTCGGCCGCTTGTTTTCAGCTCACGTGATAGGGACTCGTGGAGTGATATTACATGTAGTGGGATAGTCCAAAGTAATATCCTCTACCCATGTTGATTTGAAATTCCCTCCCTCGGCCACATGTTTTCAGCTCACGTGATAGGGACTCGTGGGGTGATATAACATGTAGTGGGATAGTCCAAAGTAATATCCTCTACCCGTATTGATTTGAATCCACCCCCCCCCCCCCCCCGCGCTGCTGGCCGCTTGTTTTTAGCTCACGTGATTGAAAGTCAGGTAGAGCTATAATAAACACTCACTGTGACCATGGGATGCTCGACTTCTACAAAACCGCTGATCTGATCTTAGTTAAATTTGGGGGCGGGGGGGGGGGGGGTGATTGTTTGTTCTGACGTCGCATTTTGATTTTGTTCAAATTAACTTGTTCCACCCCACAAGGGCTGCTCCCAACTTTTAAAAAAATGAACCGCTGGGTGCAGTGACTTGATATTTCCTTCGAGGTGTAGAGTCAAGTTTGTTAAAACAAAGTACAATATTTGCTTTTATAATGGGAGGGGGAAGATTTTTGGCCCCGCCCGAAATTTATATTTTCTCAACCGATGAGCCGATTTGAACCAAATTTGGTATGTGGCATTAATGAGTCATCAGTCCTTGATTCATGCAAAAATAATTTTCCCTCATCCCTGAGGATGCCTTTTGTATACCTCACTATCAGTTAGATACCAAACTGATAGTGAGGTATACCAAAAGGCATCCTCAAGACGTATCTTCAAATAGTACATCACCATGTCATTGGTATCCTTAAATACTGAGATGAGGAAAGGAATCGTATGTGTAGTGCGCACTTTCACATATACACATATTGGTGCACCAATCATGTGTCCATGTGATGCGTACACATTGTTACACATTGATTATCACATAGGCATATATGGGAAGTCATAACATAGGCAAAACAGGTTATCAAATGAATATAATAAGGACAGGAATAAATAGAAACCGAGGATTCTAGAAGAATCCGAATCAAGTAAAATCCGTTTCTAACCAAGTACCTTCAAAGGTGGTGGCCTGGATAGGTAAAAACGAGGATTTCGGAAGTTTGGGGAAAATGTCCGGTCCATTTGGGTAATTACAGTTACTCCTGTTCAATTGAACACACCCCACCTCCGACCTTTTAGATGGTTTTGGCTCACAAGTAATCGCCTGTCACCCCAGAAACCAATATGGTGACTTTAGTATACAAAATGGACCACGGAAACATTTGTCACCTTAACAACACCCGATGCGCATGCGCACTGACACCATGTATGACTATGGTAATGACGTCACAACATGGCTGCTCACGTGATGTAACTGGATCACGTGACATGACGTCACTTCCGATGACCCGTGCCGAGGTCCATCCTTTTGGGGCAACGAAAGGTAGGAGACATACTACTGAAAATGAGTAACCATCCCGAACATTTGTTCAAAAATAAGATAAAATATTATAAATTACATGTAAATACATAGAGAGTAATCGCGTGACTGGACTGGTTACGTGAAATAGTTCATGAGAGGTGAGGGACGTTGTACAAACACGAATGCGCACGAGTGTTTTTCAATATAGTCCCTCGCCTCGAATGAATTATTTCACGTAACCAGTCCAGTCAAGTGATTACTCTGTTTATTACTTTTCATTATTAACGATAATTACATTATTTAACTCTTTACCTAACGTACCGGCAAAACCGGCCAGCGCTATTCTAAAAAATCATCAACAGTAGTATGTCTCGTATGTTTCAGGGGCCATTGGCAGGACCTCGGTGCAGGACCTCGGAAGTGACGTCATGTCACGTGACCCAAAGCCGCCATGTTGTGTTGTCATGGTAACCCGCGTGAGCGGCCATGTTGTGACGTCATCGTCATAGTGATACGTGGTGTGAGTGCGCATGCGCAGCGCGTGTTGTTAGGGTGATACGTGTTTCCGTCGTCCATTTTGTATACTGGAAGCCGCCATCTTGGTTTCTATAGCGGCACGTGGTTGCTATGTTACCTAAAGTCCTACAATAGGACAGGGGTATGTTTTGAGGGTGTGTTCCTTTGTAGAAGAGTAAATCTAATTACCACAAACAACCCGACAAATTTTACTATTTCGAATTCTTCCAGAATTCTCTGCTTCTATCTATATATGCAATAGTTATCGTTTATCTGGCCATGTTCCTTTATTCTAGAGTATACTCCAGTAGCGTAGAAGAGCTTATCAGTTGGAACAGCTTTACTTATTGTTACTATATTTAGCTATTTTTGGTCTATTCTTGTTAGTTCTGACCCTATTCTAAGTACTCTTGTTGTTTCATTTATCTAGAACATTTATAACCAATCAGATTGCTTGATTTCCCATAACCTGTATGCAGACTTATCTCCCTTCTGTACAACAAAAGCCAATATCATTCCCAAAGCCAATAAGCTATCGAGCAGTTACTGATAAGTCATTGCTCGAGCGACTCGAAGCTCATCGAGCAAATGAGCCTTAGAGCAATTGCTCGATCGAGTGACTCGGCATATTGCTCGAACGACTCGAAGTCCGTCGAACAAATGAGCTATCGAGTAATTGCTCGTTCGAGTGACTCCTCGAACGACTCTTCGTTTCATTTCAGTATTTGAGGATACCTATGGCCCCGCATTGTATTCTTTGAGGATACCTCTTATAGGATACTTATCTGAGGATACTATTACCTATATCACAAGGCATACCTATCCCAAATATTTCTTATAAGTTAAAGAGCCAAGAGAATAATTGCTCCATGCGCAATTGCTCAAACGACTCGAAGCTCATCGAGCAAATGAGCCTTAGAGCAATTGCTCGATCGAGTGACTCGGCATATTGCTCGAACGACTTGAAGCTCATCGAGCAAATGAGCTATCGAGTAATTGCTCGTTCGAGTGACTCCTCGAACGACTCTTAGGCTCATTTCAGAAAAAGGGGTGCCGAAGGCCATATGTTTTGCAAAAAGGGGTGCCGAAATTGGGGTGCCTTCTGGAGAATCCCTTTTTTGTCAAATGAGCTATCGAGTAATTGCTCGATCGAGTGACTCGACATACTGCTCGACGAACGACTCAAATCCTATCGAGCAAATGAGCTAACGAGCAATTGCTCGTTCGAGTGACTCCGCGAACGACTCCTCGTACGACTCTTAGACTCATTTCGGAAAAAGGGATTCCACAGCCACATCCGTTTTCGAAAAAGGGATTCTGTAAAATGGGATTCCATTCCGACTCTGGAAAATTTGGATTCCGTGATTTGACATATGCACGCGTGGGTATTCCCCTTCCCTATTGGAAGAATTCAGTTCAATGGGTTGTAGTTTAAAAATTCAGATCACCTTCGTTATATTTTCATTAAGGCTCTAAATCTTGTTCAGTTAAACTTTGTTCAATTCAAAGGGTATTTTAATTATATATACATTCATTAGGGTTATAGTTCAGAAATAAAGTTCATTTAAACAATTCAAAGGGGTTTTAATTACTTAAAGTTCATTCAAACAGTTCAAAGGGGTTCATACTGCTTTATTTTCATCGGGGTTATATTAGGATTAGAGTTCAAAACTTTGCTCAGATTGTTATAGTCAATTCTCTCCGATACCTTCATTTGATTGGTTCTCTTCTATCTGTTCTGTTCACTTCGATCTTGGTTGTGTTGGATCTCTGTTCACTTTGTTCTGTTTCCATCCATCTTGATTGTATTTGATCAGATCTGTTCAGTCTGTCCAACTAGTTCGATCAATCCGACTAGTTTGACATTCTTTCATTTTGTTATGTTCACTTCGATCTTGGTTATGTTGGATCTTCTTTCACTTTGTTCTGTTCCCATCCATCTTCATTGTATTTGATCAGATCTGTTCAGTCTGTCCAACTAGTTCGATCAATCCGACTAGTTTGACCTCCTATCACTTTGTTATGTTTACATCTTGGTTATGTTGGATCTGTACCTTTATTGTTTTGTAGCGGTTGGTTGTATCTGTTCAGGTTCTTGTAATAATTGGGTGTTGTCAATCCCTTTCCATACCCTCGAGTGTATATGTCAAATCACGGAATCCAAATTTACAGAATCGGAATGGAATCCCATTTTACAGAATCCCTTTTTCGAAAACGGCTGTGGCTATGGAATCCCTAAGAGTCGTTCGAGGAGTCACTCGAACGAGCAATTGCTCGTTAGCTCATTTGCTCGATGGGATTTGAGTCGTTCGACGAGCAGTATGTCGAGTCACTCGATCGAGCAATTACTCGATAGCTCATTTGACAAAAAAGGGATTCTCCAGAAGGCACCCCAATTTCGGCACCCCTTTTTGGAAAACATATGGCTTTCGGCACCCCTTTTTTCTGAAATGAGCCTAAGAGCCGTTCGAGGAGTCTCTCGAACGAGCAATTACTCGATAGCTCATTTGCTCTATGAGCTTCGAGTCGTTCGAGCAATATGCAGAGTCACTCGATCGAGCAATTGCTCTAAGGCTCATTTGCTCGATGAGCTTCGAGTCGTTCGAGCAATTGCTCATGGAGCAATTATTCTCTTGGCTCTTTAGCTTATAAGGAATATTTGGGATAGGTATGAATTGTGATATAGGTAATAGTATCCTCAGATAAGTATCCTATAAAAGGTATCCTCGATAGGTATCCTCAAATAATACAATGCCGGGCCATAGGTATCCTCAAATACTGAAATGAGTCGAAGAGTCGTTCGAGGAGTCACTCGAACGAGCAATTACTCGATAGCTCATTTGCTCGACGGACTTCGAGTCGTTCGAGCAATATGCCGAGTCACTCGATCGAGCAATTGCTCTAAGGCTCATTTGCTCGATGAGCTTATTGGCTTTGGGAATGATATTGGCTTTTGTTGTATAGAAGGGAGATAAGTCTGCATACAGATTATGGGAAATCAAGCAATCTGATTGGTTATAAATGTTCTAGATAAATGAAACAACAAGAGTACTTAGAATAGGGTCAGAACTAACAAGAATAGACCAAAAATAGCTAAATATAGTAACAATAAGCAAAGCTGTTCCAACTGATAGGCTCTTCTACGCTACTGGAGTATACTTTAGAATAAAGGAACATGGGCCAGATAAACGATAACTATTGCATATATAGATAGAAGCAGAGAATTCTGGAAGAATTCGAAATAGTAAAACTTGTCGGGTTGTTTGTGGTAATTAGATTTACTCTTCTACAAAGGAACACACCCTCAAAACATACCCCTGTCCTATTGTAGGACTTTAGGTAACATAGCAACCACGTGGCACTATAGAACCCAAGATGGCGGCTTCCAGTATACAAAATGGATGACGGAAACAGGTATCACCCTAACAACACGCGCTGCGCATGCGCACTCACACCACGTAACACTATGACGATGACGTGACGTCACTTCCGAGGTCCTGCACCGAGGTCCTGCCAATGGCCCCTGAAACATACGAGCTATACTACTGTCAACTAATTTCAATTATTTTTTCACTTTTTGTCTCTAAAACATAAGTTATGACCCCTCATTGGAACGGGCTCATCGAGCTCGTACCAATGAGGGTTCATAACCTATGTTTTTGAGACAAAAAATGAAAAAAATAGTTCAAGAATTCTTTTTGCAAGTTAGATGAAGGGTTAAACAAAAACAAACAAAAAAAAAACAACAATGAAGTCCCCATTACACTTTGATTGCATAACTCACTTGTGAAGTTATCGTTTATAAGCAAACCCGGAAATCCCAGTAAATCACACTTTGGAAAGTAATAAAAGAATATAACCATTAATTATTATCCAAAGTAGCCTAATAAATACAGTGGAAAATTTTCAAAACATCTGTAGCAACCTAAAGTACTTTATATTTAGCACGTGCTGTGAATTATAGAATACCATCGCAAATATAATTAGTTAAAATCGTCAAGCAATAAGTATTTCTCTCCAGACATTTAATACCGTAAAATCTTAGTCCTGCAATAAAACCAATTACACCAAATTAGAAGCCAAGATGGAAAACATATGAAAAAAAACCCAATTGCATTTCAATTTCCCGCGAACCATGCATTTCCATAATACCCACACTTATACAAGGATTTGCCCGAAAATTGTCTCGCCTGTGCAATGTGCCAAGTTTGAAAATACAAAAAAGTATAATTATTGTTTAAAAAATACTCTACTCTTGGACTGAGGTGAGTGTCGCTAATATTTGAACAGCCTTGGATTTGCCCTGAAAATACCTGCCCCCCCCCCCCCCCCTCACCCGCCATTAATATTTCGTACTTCCCTGGACCTGACCACAAGACCCCGTCCCAAACCCGTTCCGTATGCCTGTAAGCTTTTCCTGAAAGTCGAACATTATAGGAAGGTTGAAGTCATTGGCCGGGTGCATTTAAATTTGTGTACATTTGAAGATAATATAGTGCAAGACTGTCAAGGTGATAGCTTAAAGTTGCGATTTTCTTGTTTAAAAGTGTATATATTTTTAATAATCTCTCTCACTCGGGCTAAATGTAACGCATAAAGATAGGTATATGACGGACTCCAAAAACCGATTTGTCACTTAAACAGACCAATAATACAATTCACGCGCTGCTAATTAAGCGTGGCATTTTATGCCCATTATTGCGCGTTTGGCGAACCCATTGATGAGCTGTCTGATAATAGAATAAAGAAGTAAGATACACCAATGTTCTCCTGCAATCATTATCTGTGTAATTGTGGTCAGTTAATAGATGATTGTTGTAAAAACAGTACATCGCACAAGTTCTGGACACACACCCATATTACGCATCTGGTCTGTCACGAATGTCAACATATACCAAAAATGCGAGAATTTCAAAGTAACACACAAAAGCGAATATTAAGTTAAGATGGATCTAAGCGTCCAGGTTCAAGAGAAACAATTAAATGAGAATTAATGTTCTGGCGATCGAAATAAATGTCGTGCGGTTTCTCGAAAATGGCATTCCAGTCTGAAGGCGTGTAAGACTGTGGGTCGTAGGCGAGGAGCTGTGAAGGTCCCATGCTATAGGTTAGAGTAGGTGCCGCGTCGGTGCGAAAGTAAAGGCACGTTGTAACATAAGGGGAGCCACAGATCTCATATTTAGAACAGGAACAGTCGCGGGCCAAGACGGTGGCCATACATGAGTATAGGATTAGGATTATGAAGTTAGAGTTCCGGGAGCTATTTGCATTTAGGTAGACGGTATTACCTGTAGTAGAAGGCAAACCATACGAAGACAGAGTCTATACCACGGACCAATCCTCACCCAACGTCATCGTTCCGTCAGAATGGAATGGGTACGTCAGCGTGTTCGCTGGACTCAGCAGCGTTGGTGCACAGTTCTTTTTAGTGATGAATCACGATTTTGTCTATGGCGCGCTGATGGTGATTTTGTCACCGATGAGGAGAAATGTTTTCTGATGCTTGCTTGCTGGAATGCGACCGTTTCTGTGGGGTAGTGTAATGGTTAGGGCAGGAATTTCATTGCACCATCGAACGCTGTTGAACTTCATCGAAGGTAATCTGAATGGACAGCGACGAAATTCGTAACGCAGTTGTTGTCCCGTTGTTCAACGCTAACGTCGGATTGCAATTATTCCAGCAAGACAATGCCCGATGTCACGTCACTCACGTGGCGCGTATCTGTCGTGATTTTCTTGAGGAGCAGAGCATCGCATTTCTTCCCTGGCCCCCACTTTCGCCAGATTTGTCGCCAATCGAGCATCTTTGGGATCAATCGGACCGTCGGTTACGACTTCATGATCTTCAGACGTTAGGCGATTTACGTAATGTTCTAACGCAGGAGTGGAACGCATTACCACAGGGTGACACCCAAAGACTTAACAGGTCCACATACACGCCATTGACTGCATGTGTGAACTTTTCATTTCACCCCGTGTCTGAATTGCTACGTCCTGACGTGACACTGGCAACAGTAAGAACATGGAATTATATGCAAATTCATACAGCTAGACTCGAAATATGAATTTACAACAATTTGTTTGGGATTAAAGTCGATAATACTAAAAAGATTGCTCCCCAAAGTTTATTATCCTTTCTTTTTTGACTCAGTGTATAATGAACGGAAAAAAGTTAGAGAACACCAAAAGTGGACGAAAACAGCATTTTCTTATTTTTAAATGGGTTTCAACAGAAAATAATAAACAAACGTTCAAACTGAATGTGAAAAAATTGTGAAAAATGTCAGTTTCTGTATTTTTATACCACTCTACAGGAAAATGCATTAACCCTTTACCCAACGAATCGCCCGCATCCGCCCGCGTAATATGCAGATTTAGCAGCTGAAAAAATATTATTTTTCGAAAAATTTCAACAAAAGCATATCATGTGACCCTTCTTTGGAACGAGCTCGTCGAGCACCTTCCAATGAGGGGTCACATGATATGCTTTTGTTGAAATATTTCGAAAACAATTAAAAATGATATTTAAAATAATAAATTAATAATAAAAAATGCTCCTCAAAGTTTATTATACTTTCTTTTTTGACTTCTATCATTTAATCCCGAGACGTGTCTGTTTAAAAGGTGTGGGGGTGGGTGGGGGTTGGGGTGGGAGTAGGAACCCCTTTAGCCCGATCCTCGGTTCTCTACATCCCCTAGTGAAAATATTTAGTACGTATTTGGATGTGATTCTCTATTAATTTAAATTTAAAGAAGTTAACCCTTTACCTAACATGAAAAGCTGACGACACTTGCAAACAAAATTCTTGAATAACTAATTTTTTTCATTATTTGTCTCAAAAACATAGGTTATGACCCCTCTTTGGAACGAGCTCGTTCAAAGGATGGTTCATGACCTACGTTTTGGAGACAAAAATGAAAAAGATAAAGAAAATTAATTGGTGATTTTTCTGAATAGCGCTGGTCGGTTTTGTCCTTTACGTTGGGTAAAGGATTAATCTCATAACAAAAACTAAAACCGATAGACACGTGACCACGGGGCGATGTTGAAATTGGAGGGGCTGAATCTGAGCTAACATTTTTAGTACATGTGTGTTTGGGGTGGGGTGGGGGGGGGGGGGCGTTGCTGTGTATCAGCGTGAGGTTTGTATACAAAATCTTTCATTTGACTTAGTGTGTATGTGGAATGCTCTAAACAGCTGTGGACTACCGTTGCTACTTCACACAATTATTCCACACACTTCACTCGCACGCTAATAGGCTACAGAAGGTTGACTTCACACAAAATGTTCAACGCGGCAAAGCGAAGTGCACATAGAAACGTTGGACGCTGCAGTTCATCTGGTAATCCCGATGCATGTCTATGCAACAGGCCCCTTGTGCCCCAGCCCCAGCCCCAGCCCATGGTGAGGTAATTTCTTTATACGTCTTTGAGTGTGATTCTCTGTTAGTTTCATTTTGATGAACTTTGTTGGTCCCCATATGTCGATACAGATTTTTATTTTATTTTCATTCATTTTTCTTCCCCCAAATAAATCGTATTCCCACTCCTACTGGTCGAAAATGGTATTCCACTCCCAGCATCGTATTCCACTCTCAGCGATGACGGACTATTTTCTTTTTATTGTTTACAAATCAAGTTGAATAAAAAAAGTGTGTGTGTGAGAGAGTGTGTATGTGAGTGAGTGTGTGTGCGAGAGAGTGTGTGTGAGGGTGAGAGAGTGTGTGTGTGAGAGAGAGTGTGTGTGTGTGTGTGAGTGTGTGTGTGTGAGATAGTGTGTGTGAGAGAGTGTGTATGTGAGTGAGAGAGTGTGTGTGTGAGTGAGAGGGTGTGTGTGTGAGAGAGGGCGTGTGTGAGTGTGTGTGTGTGAGAGAGTGTGTGAGTGTGTGTGTATGTGAGAGAGAGGGTGTGTGTGAGAGGGTGTGTGTGAGAGTGTGTGTGTGTGAGAGAGTGTGTATGAGAGAGTGTGTGTGTGTGTGTGTGTGTGTGTGTGTGTGTTTTCAAATGACACAATCATGTTTTAGAGGAATTTTGAATGTTGGTTTCTGATCCCCCGCCGGGATTCGAACCCTCGGCAACACCGCCTGGCAATCAGGAGTTCAGCGTCTAAACCACTAGACCATTGCACACCGTCATAAAACGATGGCTGGAATCTAGCTTTTTAGATGAAGTCCTCATGATTACTTGGTTCATCTTCCTTTCGGCAGCAGCATGAAAGTGTGGAACGCGCTGGCTACAGTACGACGAAAGTGCTGTGGATGGCCTCAGACGAAGACTGGCACGGGCTTGTGTGTGTTTTTTCAAATGACACAATCATGTTTTAGAGGAATTTTGAATGTTGGTTTCTGATCCCCCGCCGGGATTCGAACCCTCGGCAACACCGCCTGGCAATCAGGAGTTCAGCGTCTAAACCACTAGACCATCGCACACCGTCATAAAACGATGGCTGGAATCTAGCTTTTTAGATGAAGTCCTCATGATTACTTGGTTCATCTTCCTTTCGGCAGCAGCATGAAAGTGTGGAACGCGCTGGCTACAGTACGACGAAAGTGCTGTGGATGGCCTCAGACGAAGACTGGCACGGGCTTGTGTGTGTTTTTTCAAATGACACAATCATGTTTTAGAGGAATGTGTGTGTGTGTGTGTGTGTGTGTGTGTGAGAGCGTTTGTCTTACCAACTTGACGAGGTAACTAGACAAAAGAGTTTGCGTGTTTCGCCTTACCGAGGTACAAAAGACAAAAGAAACCCTTTACCTCGGTTGTTTTCCCAGAACTGTACCGGCAAAACGAGGTTGAAACCGTTAGTCCACACAAAGGACAGACAATGGGGTACCTCGGTATGTAGGGAAAACAAGACTGTGTGAGTGTGTGTGTGCGAGAGAGTGTGTGTGTGTGAGAGTGTGTGTGTGTGAGAGAGAGGGTGTGTGTGAGAGAGAGTGTGTGAGAGAGTGTGTGTGTGGGATAGAGTGTGTGTGTGAGAGTGAGTGTGTGTGTGTGAGAGTGTGTGTGTGTGTGAGAGAGTGTGTGTGTGAGAGAGAGTGTGTGTGTGTGAGAGAGAGGGTGTGTGTGAGAGTGTGTGTGTGAGAGAGTATGTGTGTGAGAGAGTGTGTGTGAGAGAGTGTCTGTGTGAGTGTGTGTGTGTGTGAGAGAGTGTGTGTGTGAGAGAGAGTGTGTGTGTGTGAGAGTGTGTGTGTGAGAGAGAGGGTGTGTATGAGAGAGGGTGTGTGAGAGAGTGTGTGTGTGAGATAGAGGGTGTGTGTGAGAGAGGGTGTGTGTGTGAGAGAGGGTGTGTGAGAGAGTTTGTGTGTGAGAGAGAGGGTGTGTGTGAGAGAGTGTATGTATGTGAGAGTGTGTGTGTGTGAGAGAGGGTGTGTGTGTGTGAGAGTGTGTGTGTGTGAGAGAGGGTGTGTGAGAGAGTGTGTGTGTGTGAGAGTGTGTGGGAAAAAGGACAAAATAAAATAAATACAAAACTCCACTGCTCGGATTCGAGTACGACGATTTTATCCTCGCGGGGGCCGCGCGGATTATTTCACCCTGCTAACGCCTCGGGAAATAATACCCCTCACGCATCACTTGAGGATAAAAAATCCTACTCGAATTCGAGCAGTGAAGTATTGTCTATGTTCTACACGTGAAGGTGAACATTTTATTGTCCGCAATATAGAAATAGTGGTGTTTTCTATCTTAGAATAACAAAGTCATATCTCATTTTACTCAGTCCACATGACGCCGGGATGTTTTCACTTGAGAGAAACGAAAACATTCTAGATTGGTAGCCGCTGGACCGATGGTGTTTTTCAATCACAATCTGTTTAGACTTCCTTGTGTTAGAACTTTGTAGTCAATTGATACAGATATCAGAGGAGCATTTTAGTTTAGATTTAAAAAAGAAAAATATTCTCGAATCGGCTTTCTCATTCAGCAAGATGCAGAACTCTCAACTTTAACCATTCGGACACTGGTGGGTATATTCCATGCCAGTTCAGAACCCTCAACTGATAAAGTCTATTTTCGTTGACCAATCAATCTTTTCAACGTGCAGCCACGGGGCTGCACGTTGAAAATCTTGACTGGTTGTTACGGTATGGAAATATTATTGATATTGGTAACAGAAAGAAATCTGAGAATCAGCAACAATAACTATGAATTTAACTATTCTGAAATTTTATTTAAAAAAATTAATATAAAAAAAATGATACAAAGATCTTTTACACAAATTGGTTTACAGAAAATAAAAACAGTGGTACTTATCAATTACTGAATTAGTAATTACACAGAATCCAGTAATCCAGTGGTGAAGAATCTTGAGAAGAAAGTTACCAGCTGGTACATGTAGTATTAAATCCAAGAATGTCTCTTCAGAAACAGTATCCCGTAGATTTGTAATAAAATTTTCACTTTGAAATTTCAGCAGTCTCCAATAAAATATAATAAAATGCTCTGTAAAATTCAAATGGAGTAAAAATCCAAGAAGTATTGGTGCCAAAGGTAATTTCCAAATAACCCAGTAGAATCCTGGCTTTTCACAAAATAATATTATTCTGTTTGACAGAAAGTATAAATTATCTTTTCCAAGACGAATAGATTCTCTTCAAAATTCTCTTTTGGAATCAATCTTCCAAATTCACAAAGAAGTACTGCTTCTGTAATAAATGCACTGTTCTGAAACAATAATAATCTCCAATGGAAACAACTGAAGTGAGTCTTTCTGAAATGGCTTTCTAAAAAAATGAGTTTTTGAATTCTTTTGACAAACCTTTATATAGTAACCAGATAGAATGTTCCAGAAGATGAAAATTCTAACAGTTTCTATCAGTCTCCAGGTGATTCTGTCACAATCCAAGTAAACAAGGTCCTTGACCAACTTAAACAATCAACAGCTATATGTACAATATATTAGTGTAACAAAGATGTAAACAAAGGTCACTCAGTGCAAATGAGTGAAACCAGTCAGAAAATGCAGCAATAAAAATATCTATCTCAATATAACCACTCACCAAGGATATATCAATCTCAATTTATCTTATACCTGTTGAAGATATAGCCCATGTGTTATAGATTATCTATAACACATACCCATGTGTCATATAGATTGGAGAACGGACTATAGTCTTTTTCTATATTATAATATAATGATGACATTCGCACAATTGTTTATAAATAGTGTCAAATCTGGTGAAAATGATTATCAAACATATTTTTGTCATAAATCATAAGAATTGAGGCGTAAGTATATTTTCTGTAATTGTTTTCCCAGTTACAGGGCCACTTTCTAAGGGGAACTATACTCTATCATTCACTTGAATTTGTGGCCTGGTTACGCACCAACAGCTTTTCCGGGCACATCACATGTATTCATGCCCAACAAGAGAAAGCAGTCGACTCCACTCCAGATGAGTCGACATTTTGACACGAAATTATCCCCAAAACCCTTTTAAAAATGCAGAAAAGAACAAAAATGGTCGGTATAAGATAAATACAACAATACCATAGTGTGTTTTGATATGTTTGATATCTCAACTCGTTGAAAGTGAGTTTTTTTCGCGCGGCAAGCCTCGCGAAAAAAACTCACTTTCAACTCGTTGAGATATCAAACATATCAAAACACACTATGGTATTATCGTATATATAATTATCAACTAAGGATACATCAATCCCAACATAATATGGGGCCATATAACACTGGTCCACCATTCAAATTTACTGAGCAACTATTTACGTTATGAATTCAGGTCGTATCAAGGTCGTAGGTCGGAAAAGCAGTCTTTCTTTTTCTAAGGGTTAAATAAAAGTTGAAAAAGAAAAGTGAAAATACATCTCAAACAATATTTCGAGACTAATAACCACGCCCATAGAGAAAATTAAAAACACGAAATAAAGATCCCCCCCAATACTCCCCCACCCTCTCTCCACCCCAAACAACCCCCCCCCCCAAAAAAAAACACAAAAATAAATAAAAATAGCAACAAACGTGCAGATATTCTTTTCTTACCGTCGTTCCATCATAAATATTATTACCTAGGGCTTCACGGTATATCGATAAACCGATATATACCGGTATTAAAACCAATATCGATCGAATACCGGTGTAATTACAAAAATATCGGTTTATCGTCATTATTTATTTACCCTCAATTTAATTTTCAAAATTTCTTGAATTTTTTAACTGTAGCTCCGAATGAATAATATTTTCCCTTATCCAAGGAATCGTCTGCTTGAGCCCTCGTAATATACAAATTCAGCAGTTGAAAAAATAATTTTCAAAAGGTTCAACAAAACTATATCATGTGACCCTTCATTGGAACGAGCTCGTTGAGCTCGTTCCAATGAGGGGTCACATGATATAGTTTTGTTGAAATCTTTGGTTAAAATCTGATAAACTAATTTTGAAAATAATAAATTTTGATATCGTCTGCGTTGGGTAAAGGTTTTTCGAACTGCATCATCAAGACATGCTAATTCGATCCGATTGTGATGCCTCGAGTCCTCTATTGTGGTACTTGTGTTCATATATCTGAACAGTTTTCGATATACCGGTATAGCGCGGTATTTTTTTTAATACCGATACCGGTATTCTGTTTTGAATATCGTGCAGCCCTATTATCACCCTGCTGTAGATCGAAGATAGGCGACATCAATAAGTTTGTCGAGATGGTGTACACCGTGTGTGATAATACACTTTCAGGGTTAGAACTTTATTCTTTATGGACAAAAATACCAGTCTAAAAGAACAAGATTCACGGGGAGTATAATGGGGAAGTGGGATGGGAGAATGATGGACATGTGGTTAGGAGGCGACTCAAAGGAGAGGGTTAATATACTAATCGGAGATATTGGGAAGAATGGGGCAAGGGATGTCATCAAGCAGTTCGTCTCCGAGTATTGGAAGGAGAGAAGAAGCGCGGGAATAGGGAGGCAGTTGGTAGAACATGGGTAACCAAGGCCTTCTCATACAAGAACCGCGACAAATCAGCGGCCGGCCAAAGTGTTATTATATTATTATTTGTATGGCTGTAAATATTCGTTATTTGATGAGATTTACGGGAAAGTTATCGCCCCTTAATGCCAGAAAGCTGTCAATAAATTTAACACCCAGGGTATGGGAATTTCATTCTAAAATTGAATTTTCGAGATGTTAGCGAATTTATATCATCAATTCGAGCATCATTTCACAAACTTAAAGCACTTCCCTGAAAAAAGTATAAAAATACAAAAGCGTTTTTTTTTCACAATTTTTCCCCTATCATTTTGATGTTCTATGACGTTTGCCTGTTCATTTCATAAACAATGTGCGCATCGGTACATATAATACAAACACAGTCCTTTTGATTAATATGAAAGTCTATGGGTGAGATTTGTTAAATTCTTTCATGAAAAGAATAAAAAACTTGAAAATTACCTTAAGACACATTCGCGAAACAAAGAGCCAAAGTGGACACATAGTGTTGGTAGATGTGATACTGATATCAATTTTTAATGACGGATTATCTCTGAGGTGGTTCCTTCTAAGCAGCTTGCCATAAAAAAGCCAAATTTCCCTTTGTTACTTTTAATAACGAAAACAACAGACAGCTCTGTGAGCTGTCTGTTGTTTTAGTTTATTAAAAGTAACAAAAAGAAACTGGACTTTATTTTATACTGATGTCATGGGGTTTTTCTCAACAATTACATGCTTCTTAATTGGAACTTCCTCGCTCGTCTAATTAGTTCAAGGGAGACAACTTTATCGAAAATCGATTTTCAGGACGATATAAGTCAGGTTTGGTCTGGTCAACGAAAATGGCCGTTACTGACCATTGTTATTTCAAGTCCTTCATAACCCCGAACAAAGAGATGGACAAGTCTTCTCATGGATTTTGTTCATCATGAAAGACCGTATCACTGGATCCATGCTGTAACTGGATTTTCCATCTTAGTCTTGGTCTTGAAAATAGGTTCATGCGAATCTTTCTTTTTTACTGAAACCGAATCTCTAATCGAAACAGGCAAGGATATTGGATCGAATATAATTTCGAATCTCAAGTCAGCTTTCGAGAGAGACTTTTAGAGAATAACTCATGCAGGGGCCAAATGTCATAAGGGTCACAACTTCATATTATCTCTCTGTCCCAATAACACAGACGGTTCGGAATTTGGGATTTTGTGCAGGGAAGGGGTTTTAGATATTTTATCAACACTTCAGAACTGGAAATTGTATCATACATCGGTTGCTTCTTGAGAAGAATGAGAAAACCGAGAATGACTTTATCCACAAGGTGACGTCTTAGCATTGGAGAACACTTCCACGAGCCTTGAAATGATTCAAATCATCGGTTTTTTGAGAATATTTTGAAGAAAGAATTCTGGGTGTTCTCACTGATGTAGCATAAGATAAGGGAATAGACATAATTTTCTTTCAACAATATTGAATGTGGATTAGCCAGGAATGCTGTCTCATAGGTTCTTAATAAATCGATAACAGACGCTGAGAGAGAGAGAAGAAGAGAAAGAGAGAGAGAGAGAGAGAGAGAGAGAGAGAGAGAGAGAGAGAGAGAGAGAGGGAGAGAGAGAGAGAAAGAGAGAGAGAGAGAGAGGGGATAGTTGTCAGGAGGATAGTGGATGCACCACTGAGAGAGAGAGAGAGAGAGAGAGGAGAGAGAGAGAGAGAGAGAGAGAGAGAGAAAGAGAGAGAGAGAGAGAGAGAGAGAGAGAGAGAGAGAGAGAATAACTGCGCTGTGTCCTTTGGCAAAGCACCGAATCCCGATTGCCCACGTTGGGACATAGTAGCGATGTGTACTAAGGAGTACCGCACGTCGCAGACGTTCAACCATTTCTACCCTGCATGTACGAAGTTAGTATGTGTAGGAGTCTGACAGTTGCTCGCCACTGCACGGTAGTTCTCTCCCGGTACTCCATCTTTCCCCACCCATAAAACTGTCCAACACGAGGTGACCCTGGCTATCGAAAGTGTCGTTAAACCGAAAGTGTCGTTAAACCCCAATAAATAAATAAATGACAGATGTCTTTAACAATGTGTAGCCGGGAGAGCCAGTCGCCACCGCCACCCCCCCCCCGACCCCCGCTTCAAAAAGGAAAAAATCCCACTGGCCCAATAACAATCCCGAATCTACGATCTGCATGTGTCATTAACCATTAACCCCCTGCACTCTGATGTCAAATACTAAAATTTTAAGTAGTCATATTTCCCATAATGCGTCTAGAAGTTTAGCCAATTCAATCTTGTTTGACAGAGCTCAATGAGCTCTGTCAAACAAGATTGAATTTGCTAAATTCCTAGTTGCATTATGGGAACATTTTGCACCTGAAAATTTTGACACATCGACATCAGTGTATAGGGGGTTAACAAACGGAATAACAGATGATATACTACTCTTCCCTTTGTGAAAATATTGCCGTTCTTTCAAGTGACGAGTGTCTCGGAATAGCTTCATTTGGTGCATATTTTTCAAAAAATTCTCTCTGGTTAGAAGCCTTATCTGGTAGGTAGGCCATTAATCATGTTTGATATTATATTTTTTATCTCACTTTACGAGAAAACCTTTCAAAGTGTCGAAGTCATAAATAAAATCTCTTCACCGAGTGCACAGAACACTCTTATCAGGTTTTACTCTCCAACTTATAAAACGACCATAAACGACCTGCGCGATTCACAAAAATGATCATTCAAATTTTTTTCTGAAATTTAGCCTCGAAAACATTGCTTGTGACCTCTTTTTTGGAACGACCTTCTTGAGCTCGTTCCAATGAGGGGGTCATAAGCCATATTTTTAGACAAAAAATTAAAATCTATTACTAACTCAAGGATTGTTTTGCACTTGCTGTCTTCTACTCGTGTTACTTGAAGGGTGAAATACACGCAAAACTCATTCAAAAACGGCTAAAGTTTGTATAATTTTGCTTGAGTTTGTAAAATTTTAATCTGAAAATCTATTAGAAATATTAATTGATCTTTTTCTTTTCCAAAACATCATTTTCTCGAAAACTTTATACACAATTGAATAGCTAACATTTATTGATCGTCAAAGAGCTTTTCATTCTGAGAAGCTTTCAAAATGATTATTAGTAGTATGTCATGTACCCGGACACCCCCTAAGTTGCATGACTCCGGTGGGTGATTTCGGAAGTGACGTCATGTCACGTGACCCAGTGGCGCCATGTTAGATTGTCATGGTAGCCGGTTTTGAGCGGCCATGTTGTGGCATCATTACATAGTGATACGTGGTCTTTGGGTACATGCACTGCATGTGTTGTTGTGGTGTTACATGTTTCCGTCGTCCATTTTGCATCTTGGAGGCCGCCATCTTGGTTTCTATGGTATCACGTGGTAGTTACGAGATCCAAAACTCTCTAATATGAACGGGGGTATGTTCGATTTAATGGGAGCGTATATAACTACACAAATAGAGCCGACAATTTTCCATAATCACCAAAAACTACCCAAAACTACCGAAACAGACTTTATTCGGTACGGATTACCCCCCGAATCCGCATTGTTTCCAATAATAGGTAAGTTCCTTTGTACAAGAGTAAATCTAATTACCCAAATTGACCCGACAAGTTTTGCTAGTTCTGATTCCTTCAGAATCCTCTGCTTCTATCTTTATCTATAAGCTCTCCTCTGCTTCTTTTTTTTTTTATCTATAAGCTATGCTATAGTTTTCTTTGCAGTTTCCATTAGTCCACGGTTACCTCTTGAAGATTCAGGGGGGTGACCGTTCGGATCCCTTGGGTAACTTGAGATATTGACCGTTTACTTCAGTTTAAACAATATTTATTTCCGAGTTCAATAGACTCAATAATAGAAAACAATTGCAGATGATATATATATAGAACAAAAACGGAAATGGATTCAGCAGCAATCATACAGTACGTGGAGAGTGTATTATCACTAAATCACCCACAGAATGGAGATTCCACCCGAGCAATAATTGCAAATTTGTTGCAAAGCAAAACCAGCACCAGCAAAGTTTTCAGCCAATGGACCTCCGGGTTAAACCCGGAGGTCCATTGGCTGAAACATTGCTTGTGTTTTTTATCGATATGTACAAAATTTGGAAGTTATAGCTTGGGTGATAACTCCACTCCGCGGGTGATTTAGTTACAATCCACTCTCCACGTACTGAATGCCTTTGTGAGCTGTCTCCGTTGTATTTGCAGACATTATTTATATATCAGCAAGGCGAGAACAATTGTTTTACATAAAGATTAGCTGGGATACTCCTGTGTTCGGGAATGATAAGTAGTGAAAGAGATTTACAAAAGACAAAAAGGGAGAAGACAAAATCTAGAATAAAAAAAATCAATACAGATGAGAAAAATAGATATTTGTGTGAGTTTGTATCAAGACAGGACCTGTTGATGGCAGAACTGTGGGTGGTGGTGTAAGAGTTGGATAAGTCATGAGTGGACTAACAGCACCGGTATGTTATTCACGCTCTTGCGTTTTTCTTCATCAGAAAAGAGAAGATAGTTACGAAGGATGACAGTAAATTTCGAACGCATTGTGATGGATTCACAATCAGCTCGATATACACCGGCCCCCTTCATATCAGAGCTTCGATCAGAACCATTTGTTCTGATCAACAGTGAGATCGACGGTTTTATTGATCTGAGCAAATTTGAGAATTCAAAATTAGTATTTAAAAATAGAAAAAAAATCGTTATATAGTTTACTTTAAGAAAACAGAAGAAAAATAGAGTGAAAATCGTTATTTAAAAAAAAAACAAACGAAAAGTCCCCTATTCTACACCTTTACCAAATGAACTAGTGGCCCTTATGGAGTCTCGTCACTTGGACTGTCCTGACAAAGGGTCGCATATGGCGTGTTCTCATTGTTACATTTTCTCTCTTATTGACTCGTCTACCGGACTCCACCGACCGGACTCCACCGGACGAGTCAATAAGGGAGAAATGTGACAATCAGAACACACAACCGAGTAGATGAAAATTTTTCATCTGTTACCCTAATGTATGTTTTTCTGACTCAATAGGCTGGACTGAGCAAATGATCCCCTAGAGTCGCTAAGAATGATAAAGAGGGAGTTAGGGCTGAGGCACACGGAGCTTTTTGTGGTGAGTGGTGCCGTACAAACGTTTGCGGATTTTTTCCTTGTTAACCCTTCACCCAACGTAACGGTCAAAATCGACCAGCGTTATTCACAAAATTCAGCATTCAATTTTTCTTACTTTTCATTTTTTTGTCATAAAATACATAGCTTATGACCCCTCATTGGAGCGAGCTCAACGAGCTCGTTCCAGTGAGGGGTCATAAGCTTTATTTTTGACGCAAAAAATAAAAAAATATTAGTGCTTCAAGAATTTTATTTGCAAGTGTCGTCTGCTTTTCGTGTTAGGTAAAGGGTCAAGGGGAATGACCTTATGCTTACTAGATGTTATGAACACGTAGAAAAACCGAACCGAAACCGAATGTTTCTTCCTGAAACCGAACCGAAACCGAAACGTAATCTGAAAATCAAAACCTACCAGATCAACAAGCAGTGAACAGCGATTGTTTCGGGCAGGTTTCTTTACTGTATCTGCAAAGAATGGAATGCGAAATCGGAATACCTTCACAGATATGTGTACGAAGTATACACACAGTGGATTAAATCTGATCGCATGGAAGCTGATTGCTTCTATCTAGCCGAACCTTTTATCTGGCGTAACTACCTTTAGTCGACACACATCTCCTTCCAAATTGTATTATTTTTCAGTTTTATCTCAAACATTCAGCTTACGAGCTTTCATTAGAATGAGCCCGACGAAATTGTTTCAATGAGGTGCCATAAATTATGGAGTTTCTTAGGCTAAAAGTTATTCATTTTGTTGCAAATGCCGTTTTTTATATGTATTGGATAAAAGTGTTAGAGCTGGGGGGGTGTTGAAATTTCATGTTCGTTTTCGGTGTTGGTATTTTTTAGAACGACTTACTCCGGTATCGGTATGGTATGAGGTATCAACAACAAAAATGTACTCACCAATACCAATATCGAATGGCATTTCTGATATACTGCCCGACTGTAGATCTCCGTTTTACGGTTGACAAAGCCACCGAACTGTCAAAATGTTGAAATAACACGACAATCGCCTTCGTCATTTGATGTAACGAAAAAGCTTAGAGAAAATACCCTCTGGGTATTTTCTCTCAGCGTTTTTGTACGTCAAATGATCGGTGGTCACTGGTTTTAGAAATACACAGTCCATGGACTGTTCTGTCATGGAATTTGCGTAATGTTCTGTTATTACCCTTTTGTTTTGTAACAAATGTCGGGGAATATTTTTCAATACCGATATTTTGGTAGTTTGAGATTCCCTCTATACAGTAGCTCGGGATTCACTCGATACCGATACAGGACGGTATTTTCGGTATTCCGCCCATCTCTAAAAAGCGTTCAGTTAGCAACTATGGCTGTTTTATTTTTAGGCAGGTAACGTTAAGTCCGTCGTACATGGTCTGGTTATAAGGGGGTTTGATGGGCGAATGCATACTTGAAATATGAAGTTAAAAAGGGCACCTGGTAGAGATTTGTACCCAGAAGTCTGCGACTCCTTCTCTGACAATAGTGAAACTGAGACTTAACCCTTTACCTAACATGAAAAGCAGACGACACTTGCAAAAATAATTCTTGAATAACTAATTTTTTTCATTTTTTGTCTGAAAAACATAGGTTATGACCCCTCGTTGGAACGAGCTCGTTCCAACGAGGGGTCATAACCTAGGTTTTGAGACAAAAAATGAAAAAAATAATGAAAATTAATAGGCGATTTTTGAGAATAGCGCTGGCCGGTTTTGGCCGTTACGTTAGGTAAAAGGTTATAACAGGCGCGTGGCCAGGATTCTAAAAGGTACGAGGTGACCTAGTTATGTTTTTTTTTTGGGGGGGGGGGGGGGGCAAACATGATATTTGGAAGGCCGTTGTGTGGGGTTCGGACACCTCCTTAGTCCTAACTAGAACTCTCCTCGGTCGTTGCCCCTTCCTCCCTTCCTCCCGCTTCCCTTTAGGACGAGGGACTAGCCCCCGCCCACCCACACACACACCCCGAGAAAAATTGGCAAAATTGAATGCTTTAAGGGCGAATCTGGGGGAATTTGTAGCTTGTGTAGTTCCAAAATTAGCGACCATTTTGGGGCTCTTTGTTGTGTGAAATTACATTGGACCAATGTTTTATGTGTGAGTGGAGGGGGGGGGGGTGGCTGCGAATAATTTTAGCCCTCACCCCACCCCATTAGCTACGCCACTGATTTAAAATAGAACTATATTTGGTGCTTCGTCTGACTTCATTTCGACTGTTTTTCCTTCTAATATTCGAAACATTTTATTTCTAATTTTGTGTCAAAATTTGTGTCAAATTTGGTGATGACAGCTGACTTATATACACGAATGTTAAAAATGTGAACCCGGGAAGTAGAGGAGTTTTTTGTTTTTACTGTTGTAAACAAGTTACGCTTTATTGAATTAAAATAGGACCCGGTAACCAATACCTGGGGTGGAAGTCCTCTAAGGTCCACTATATTGGCACAAACAATTAACTAAGCCTGACTTCATATCTATGTTGACGTCATGATATAGCCATAGATGTTGAGAGTGATTTTAAACAATAAACATATTCACAAATTGTCTCCCTTTTATAATGTATTAACACACACGACGAAGCAAACGTATGTTATTATTGAAGATTAATCAGTCACAACTGTGGTGTTCTCTTCACACTGTCGTCGTGTGTGTGTGTGGGCGGGGGGGGGGGGGGAGGGGGTGTTGAGGTGAATGTAATCTTTTTACAAAGTATATTAGTTTCCAGGTAGAGCGAATCTGTAACTAAGACTACAATCCAAACGACTGGAAAATTACTGTGTATATATACAGTTAAAACTAGAAGTCCTGTCACGAACTGTGCGCTTATCTGGGCTTAATTGCGCGTAGGAATTGCGCGCAATTGCCATATCGAATGACATCCAAAGCACGGTAGGTTCTCCTGGCTACTCATAGCAAACACAGGCAATGTCTCTGCCAATGGGCCTCTGGGTTACCCGGAGGTCCATTGGCTGAAACATTGCTTGTGCACAGGCCACACGTACAGAATTTGATAGCCTTACTATGGTCATAACGCGTGGATTAACGCGCAGATCAACGTGCTATTTGTGCGCATTTCATGACAGGACTTCTAGTTTTAACTGTAGGGTGGGCGGTGTCACATTCACGACTACAGGATTCTTAGAATTTGAAAATACACGTTCCGACAATTAACCCTTTGAACCCGAGCAGCCGCTTTTCCGGCCGGGAACACGATACGTCATAACACCATTAAATAGGATGACTGTTCAGTAAATGTGTGGGGTAGACCAATCAATATTTATAATCAATATTTTCAACGTGCAGCGTCGGGAATGCTTGCCGAAAATATTGATTGATCCACCCCAGATTATGAAATGGACTTTTCTAATTGCTGCCATTGAACTGGCATGGAAGATACCACAAGAGTTCAAAGGGTAAATCCTTTACTCAAGGCTTAACACACTTTCGGACAATTAAACCTTTATAGAAATTTCTTATTTTAATTATTCATTTTAAACTTGGCGAGCTCATTCCAATGAGGGGTCACATGAAAAAAATTTCAGCTGCAAACTTTGTAAATTGATACGACCGATTCGTTAGATAGATAGACAGTTAATGTTCAGTTCATTATTTTTTTAATTTTTTGTCTCAAAAACATAGGTTATACCCCTCTTTGGAACGAGCTCGTCGAGCTCGTTCCAATGATGGGTCATAACCTTTGTTTTGAGACCAAAAAACTGAAAAAAATAGTTATTCAAGAATTTTGTTTGCAAGAAGTCGTCTCCTTTTCGTGTTAGGTAAAGAGTTAAACTTGAGTTGAGAGTCTTTAAAGAACTCTACGACAAAATCCTTCGTCCTCCCCATGTAAGTCTCTGGCTCTTGACAAAGATGTTCGAACCGCTAGTTGGTTGACCTCTCTCTCTTTCTCTCCCTCTACCATCTACTCCTCTATCACCCTCTCCTCTCTCTCCCTCCACCTATCCTTTCTGTTTCGTCCACAATATACAATTGAAATGAAACATGTACAACTCACAGACATGATCGAATCTGGGTGAGGATCCGAGGGCAGAGCCGGGCGCCCATCTCCCTATTTGTGGTAAACTCATTTTTGTTCATGAGTACCGAGACCAGCGGTCAAGGTATTATCAGCGATAAACGTGAACATCCGCCCATGTGTTATCGCGAGAAATATCCTCCCCATGCATACGAAAATAGTTCCTCCGGTTTTCAGAGAACATTTTGGCGTTCGAGCGACCAACAATGTTTTCGACGCACAACAAAAATATTTCCCTTCAGAATATAGTCTTGAGTGCCCCCACCCCCTCCACACACACACAGGAGCACGCGCGCGCACTAGCTTTGGGCCTGGATCCGCCACTTATAGATCTCCCATAAACGGAGATTTATGGATTCAAATTGGGGCTACTGACAAATATATGTGTTTCCCTCCCTGCGCTAATATTTACGCCAAATAAATATGCAACAATATAAACCTATGAACGTTCGAACTAGGGTGGGAGGGGGGGGGGGGGAGGTTATGTCGTATTCAAAACAGCACTTGAATGAATCAAATCAATTATCAGAGCATGAAGAGAATGAGAAGAAGATACTGTGGCCTGAACCGATTTCACTGGAAATATGTGGGACTCACAGTTTGAAAATTGTACCATAAAATACCCTGATACCTCCAGGTATGCACTCTTTTCATTCGAAAATTGCCCAAAAATGGTGGGTCCCCGCTAGGTCTTGGCAAAAACCTCGGAGAGGTGGGTGTCCCGAACAGGTCTGGCAAAAAACTTGCATTCCGGGGGCAGCAGGTTCGAACTGGCAAAAGCAACGTCTTCACCTTCCCAGAAAATGGTGTCAGGAAGGTGTTGGAGTTATCATCCCCTATATCAGTGATTATTTTCAGGTATCACTGAACTAAATATTTGAATTTGAAACACCCGCCTTGAAATGTTGTTGAATTTGAAATACACGCCTCGGAAGTGATGTAATCTCTAAAAATAAACAGCCTTGGAAAAATAAATTGTTTCAATAAATGTTTGAAGCATTCTATTGACATCTTGCATTACTGATGAATATTCCACATAAAAAAGAGGGTGATTGATGACTTTTGGACCTAAAAAATACAATTTACATTTTGTGTGTTTTTGTAGGGAATTCCCTGAAAAGTATGTGCACGTGACCGGTACTTCCCTTGCTGTCCATTTTTCTCTGTTATTTGTTGCATGACCCCCTGTTTTGGTGTCAGAAAAAGTTGTCTGAAGGGCTATACTTGACAAAGATATTTGAATGCCACAATTGAAGTGATGCGATCATATTTTGTTTTGCCTAAACGTTATAATGGTCGCCCGTGGGAAAATATTTAGTTCTGTGATACCTTCAAAGGACACTGTTTGAAAACACGCAGAACTCTTGAGTCCTGGAATCTTGTTTTCCCAGAGGACATTTCGCGGAGGGCGTGGAACATACTTGATATGATGAAGTAAAAATAAAATAACATTAAAAACAATAATGAATAAAAACAGTTTAAATTTTCTTCTGTGAAAAAAGAGTAAGAGCTTCATCCACCCTTTTCTCAGCTGACCAATTGGGTGGGTGGGGGGGGGGGGGGGGGGGGGGCAAACCTGATTTGGCCACATTGCTTTCAAGTTCAGACTGATAAATACAGGATATGCAATGAGTGTTTTTCTCATGTAATTTATTATGAAACAAGTCTAATAAAAAATTTTCCGTTTGGGGCGAGCCCAAACGGAAAATTCGTACGAGTTTCATAAATATTATATGAGAAAAACACTCGTCGAGCTCGTTCCAATGAGGGGTCATAACCTATGTTTTGGAAGCAAAAAGTGAAAATAAAAAAAAAAAAAAATGAACGGCATTTTTCTTGAAGGTAAAAGATTAATACAAAATAACCCACCCTAAATAGGACAGATAACGTAAATTCTCCCCTCTGAAATTATGCAAATGTGACCAAGTTGTATTTTGTTTAGCCAATCAAATTGTCCAGTTTTGAAATTGACCAATGAAAGCACCCAACTCTAATTATGCAAATTATGAAAATGTGGTCCAGTTGTATTTTGTTCAGCCAATCAAATTGTCTAGTTTTGAAATTGACCAATAAAATTGGCGGAAGGCTCTATTTATCACTGATTAATATGAAAACAAAATACAAATGTTTTAAAGTGAACAAAACGGACGAGGTATATGATAAAATATTCTAACTACATAATCAAGGTTTGCCTTCAAGCCCATCGGGGATTATGGGCAAAAAACCCTCCATATTTCTCAGAAATTCATTTGTTGATGAATGAAATACACATGAAGTAGTCACGAAGCAACTTTATTTGTTTATCACGTACCGTAGTCGTGCCCCCCCCCCCCCCCCCACCCTGCACAATCCGATTATCACAGCCATCCATATGTGATATAAGTCCAGCTTGTCTCAAAAAGATGTATATACTTATCTGAAGAGAGATTAATATCTAAATCTTCAATCCAGACGCAAATGTCCCTACTGAAGAAATTATTGAGGGAAAGGGGGGAGAGGGTGTCACGCCCCTTAAACGTAAATTGTTCCGCAAATATTCTGTCTCACCAGCTAGTGTTTGCACAATGTCCATTTATATGCCGGAAGTAAATTGAGCCCGAACCAGAAGGGCCATTACTAAAAAACGTTTACAACTGTATTTTCTAGAATTGTATTTTCTAATTATGACTTTAAATGGGTTAAAATGAACCATTATCATTTTTAAAGACCTGGCAATTTGCCAGTTGGCAAATTGCCATATCTTTCAAAATGCTAATAATTCATTTTAGTCAGTTTTATTAATGGGTAGAAAATACAATTCTAGAAAATACAATTGTGAAAGTTCCATAGCATTGGCTCCTATTACAAATATATTTTACCATTTTTTCCAGAATGACGGATATTACCAGCCTTTCAGACGAGGATGTGACGTTGTTTCAGAAGGCAACACAGCTGTTAGAGAATCAGGAGTACACTTCGGCGTCAGAAATTTATACCACTCTCCTGAAAGACAATTCTCTGGCTGTGCTTTACGTTGACAGGGCCCGCTGTCTGTACAATACGGAGGACTATGAAGAATGTGTGAGGGATATTAAATCTGCATTAGAAAAAGAACCCAAGAATGTAGAGGCTTGTGCTTTGGGTGGTAAAGCAGCAACCAAACTAAAGCAGTTTGATGCAGCATACGCGTTTTACAAAAGTGGACTGAGCGCTGAACGTGGGAATCCAATCATAGTTGAAGGGCTCAAAGATCTTCAGAAATTTATAATTAAAGATTATGAATCGAAAGCAGAAGAACAGGAACGAAAAATCACAACTTTGCAGTTGAGTTCGCAGGACCCATATCCAGGGGACGATACTCTACTGAAGCTTGAGCAAGAAATTTTGTTAATGAAATACAAGATTCCCGAAAAATCAAATTCACCTGTTGCCATGAAAAGAAACCCAGTCGAAGCCGTCCAAGCAGCATCTGAAGCACAGCGATGCCATCTTAACAATAAACTCACAGATGCCATTTACTATCTGAATGCAGCCATTGAGATGGATCCATTCAACTGGCTTTATCGACAACTTAGAGGGGAGGTGTATTTTCAGAAAGGCGAGCCCATCAATGCATTGAGGAATCTCTGGAGTATTCCCAAGCAGTCTCGCTTACCTGATTTATGGAAACTTGGAGGTGAGTAGTTGGAGGTTATAACTTGGTGAGTTTCATATTGGCCGAGAAATCAGCACGAGGTAACTTCATATCAGCCGGACATAATATCATTAACAAATTTCCTGCTCAAGCCTTATAAAAAACTTGGATGTTAAAACATGGTAGTTATTACTTGGCTAGTTTCATATCGGCCGAGACATCAGCCCAAGGTAACTTCATATCAGCCTGAGATCGAAGATCGAAGGCTGATGTGAAGTTACCATGGCTGACATCTGGGCCGATATGAAACAGACCAAGTGTCGACCTCTTTATTTTTTAACTCTTCACCCAACGTAACGGTTAAAACTGGCCAGCGTTATTCTCAAAAATTGCCAATTATTTTTCATTATTTTTTCATTTTTTGTCTCACAAATATAGGTTATGACCCCTCATTGGAACGAGCTCGTCGAGCTCGTTCCAATGGGGGTAATAACCTCTGTTTTTTGAGACAAAAAAATGAAAAAAAATAGTTATTAGTAGTATGTCAGGGGCTTTTCACCCCACATTTGGGGGACCCCGGTGGGGGACCCCGGGAATGACGTCATGTCATGTAACTCAGTGGCGCCATGTTGTGTTGTAATGGTAACCCGCGTGAGCGGCCATGTTGTGACGTCATCCCCATAGTGATACGTGGTGTGAGTGCGCATGCGCAGCACGTGTTGTTAGGGTGATACGTGTTTCCGTCGTCCATTTTGTATACTGGAGGCCGCCATCTTGGTTTCTATTGTAGCACGTGATTGCTATGTTACCTAAAGACTACAATAGGACAGGGGTATGTTCGGAGGGTGTGTTCCTTTGTAGAAGAGTAAATCTAATTACCACAAGCAACCCGACAATTTTACTATTTCGAATTCTTTCAGAATTCTCTGCTTCTATGTAACTATGTAATAGTTTTCGCCTATCTGGCCATGTTTCTTTGTCCTGGAGTATACTCCAGTAGCCTAGAAGAGTCTATCATCTGGAACCGCTTTGCTTATTATTACTATATTTAGCTATTCTGGTCTATTCTTGTTAGTACTGACCCTATTCCGTGTACTCTTGTTGTTTCATTTATCTAGATCATTTATATAACTAACCAATCAGATTGCTTTGTATTATTCTATGATTGGTATATCTAGTACGTTATAGCAGGTCAAGTGGAATTTTGGAGTGGGGGTAGGGGTAATGCCTGGCAGTATAGAACAGCAGTATAGTATGGACAATATATACCTTTGTGGCCCCCTGAAGGGCCCATGTTAGCTCTTAGTACTATTAATCCACCTGATGCTTCATGTTATCCTATGACTGGTATAGGTAGTATGCAATGCTAGGCATAGGGGTATTTTGGGTAGGGGTACTACCTGGTAGTTTAGAATGGTACCATAGTATGACGGTATATACACCTATGGGCCCCTGTTAGTGCTTGGTACTATTAACCAACCGATTGCTTTGTTTTTTTTTTATGACTGGTATATTTAGTACGTTATGGCAGACCTAGTGATTTTGTGGGGGTGGGGGTAATGCTTGGCAGTTTAGAACGGTAGTATAGCATAGGCTGTACATATCCCTGTAGGTCTCTTGCTGGCCCTTGGTACTACTGATCCACCAGGTGCTTCGTATTATTGAGCGGTATTCTGGGGCGGGGTCAATGTCTGGTAATACAGAACGGCAGCAGAGTATGGTTGGTCCCATCCTAACCGTTGATAGTATTAACCTACAAAATGCTTTGTATAATCCTGTTACTGGTAAGGTGGCACGTAATACCAGTAGTTCCTACCCTATTCCGTGTACTCTTGTTGTTTCATTTATCTAGATCATTTATATAAATTATAATAAACCAATTAGATTGCTTGATTTCCCATAATCTGTATGCACAGTTATCTCCCTTCTGTATAATAAAAGCCTATATCCAATGGCCATATCCCCGGCACCCCAATTTCGGCACCCCTTTTTTGAAAAACATATGGCCTTCGGCACCCTTTTTTCTGAAATGAGGATAAGAGTCGTAGTAAAAATCCCTCATTGAGGTATAATTTACTACGACTCTTATCCTCATTTCAGAAAAAAAGGATTCTCCAGAAGGCACCCCAATTTCGGCACCCCTTTTTTGGAAAACATATGGCCTTCAGCACCCCTTTTTTCTAAATATTATTTTTCAAAATATTTCAACAAAACCATATCATCTGATCCCTCGTTGGAACGAGCTCGTTCCAACGAGGGGTCACATGATATGGTTTTGTTGAAATTTTTAGAAAAATTTGGAAAAAATGATATTTAAAATAATGAATTTTGATATTATCATATGCGTTGGGTAAAGGCTTAAAAACACTTAGAAATGGACACACACAGTTGTCTAAAATGACTACTGCAGTACCTTCCCGCGGTTTGCTGTCTGTCGACTTTAGTCGCTTGTCGCGCCAAAAGAGTTAAACTCATGTTTTTTGCTGTACATTACCTGTCTTTAGACCTTTCAATCTCAAGTTCCAGGACAACACTTTTCTATGAAGTACTGACTCTTTTACACGCCTATTACTTTTCATCCACTCCCATATTTACAAATCCGTACGGAACACGTGTTCCATACAGATTTCCGTTAACGGACTATTTTGCATGGATCCAGCAAAAGACTCTGCCCATTTGCGTAATTGGCCAATTGAAACATCGAATTCTGACCTAGATCAATTCGGAAGCTGCGGTGACCGCTGATAAATCGAATGTCAATTGGAAAATGTTTTTTTTTTCAAATCCACCAAAATTAACGAAATTAAACTTATTCTATAAATTGGGAGTGACTTTATAACTCTCAAGTTCTGACTCTGAGGAGACTATCTCTTAGATAAACTAATTTTCTAAAAATACGAATACACAACCTATTTGCACACAATTTTCATTTGTATTTTTCTGTTTACGTCTCGATCTGCCACACCTGTTTGCTAATCAGACCTGTTTCCAGCTAATTAACGGATAATATGTCATAAGAATATCCGAGTATCCCATCTCCCAACACCAAGAGTCCAATTTGTTTAGCGAATGTGTGTTCACAGTAATTTGCAAGTTTTTATTCTTCTCAAGACAAAATAGCAAAACTTACCTCATAAACTTTTATATTAAAGGAAAGGAGAGTGTCCCTATTAAGTCACGATACGCACACTGTTGATATAACGATCAGAAATACACAGAACGACACACGCGTGTGAATGGGTTAATCGATATGGCACTTGTGCCCGTGGGGAAGGATAAAACGAGAGGCCACATGTCGTTCTGTGTTTATTACACGCCTTCACGTCTATAAAAGCAGTTATTAGTAGGAGACTCAGCAATTCGTCCTCTGAGTTCCTATGTGTTCTATGGGCCAGTAGACTGCCAGTAGGCACATAGAACACATTGGAACTCGGGGAACTAACTATTAACAAAAAGAACATTTACCGCCAACCAAATTTGCATGGGGAATCCCTATTACTATTTTTAGTTATCGCTAGCGATTCAAATCGTAATTGCTGTGCACGGTTTGTAGAAAAGTCCAGTGATATTTTGCTTCTATTTAAAAATAGTCCGTCAACGATTTCCGTTCGGCACATATGTGCAGAACGGATTTTCATGTTCCGCATGGTTTACACACTAAAAACTAAAGTGGTAAAACTGACACTTTCAAAACTCTTAGGGTTTGATTTTAACACTCAAAGTGCAATGCTTTAAGCACTTAGACATTACAATCGTCAGACATCTTAAACTTGAATGGATGGCACTTTCCATGTGTCTAGCATTGGTGGTTTTTCCAGAATCGTCCATAATTTGATTTGCGCTTGGTGGGTACATAATTAAAAAGACACAGCGCAGATGACGCGGTTCAGGCTCGAGAGTTCGAGCCTGATCCGCGTCATCTGCGTTGTTTCCTTTCAAGTGTCGCGACATTACACCTGTCAAGTGGTATTATTGTAACACCAGTCAAGTTCTGGGATATCTACACTTGAATAAAGTGCTAGTTCAGCACTCAGTGAGTGTTAAATACAGCACTTCGAGTGTAGTTTTTAACACTTTAGTTTTTAGCGTGTACAGGAAAATGTTGAATTTTCAATTTTTATATAAAGCTCCCATACCCTAAGTGTTAAGTTTACTGGCAGCTCAAAGAAATTAAGGGGAGCTAATTTCCCGCAGATCTCTTCCAATGACGAAAATTGTCAACCATGATCTACACAATTTATAAAAGATCAGTACTGAATATTTTCATGTTAATTTGGATATTCAAATATCTTTGTCAGGTATAGCCCTTCAGACGTATTGTTTTTACCTCAGAACTGGGGGTCGTACAATAAATAAAAAAGAGAAATTGACGGGAGGAAACTGCAGACCAGGGTCACATTTTCCCGGGAATTCCCATCAAAAACATACCAATAGCCAATTATATTTTTTAGGCCCCTAAATTCATCAAATCGCCTTTTTTTTCTCGGGAATATTCTGCAGTGATCAGCAGTGATGGGGGATTTCAGTACAATGCTTCAAAGGTTTTTCAAAACAGCATCTTTTTTCTCTCAATGCTGATTATATGTACGTTCGGCGATTGCATCATTTCCGATGTTCAAGGTGGGTAACTCTAATTCCAATATTTAGTTCTGTTATACCTAATGTAAACTGACTTAGAAAGTATTGGCTTGTAGGTGTTGTTCTGTTGCTTAACCCTTTACCCAACGAATCGGCAGCATCCGCCCGTGTAAATTGCAAATTAAGCAGTTGCAAAAAAAAAGAAGATGTCTCAATCAATTTCAACAAAACCATATCATGTGACCCTTCATTAGAACGAGCTCGTTCCAATAAGGGGTCACATGATTTAGTTTTGTTGTATGTTCTTGAAAAATTTGAAAAAAGCAATATTTAAAATAATAAATTTTGATATCCTGTGTGTTAGGTAAAGGGTTATCATTCGTCCAACCCGAAGCTGACATTGTAGTAGGGGCGAAGGCTAGTCTTGTAGTGGCTGTAAATGCTAGACTTCTAGTGGTACACTGCAAAAAATGTAAGTTCTCTTTAGAACCAAAACTGGTTCTAATCTTGTCCCTGAGATGGAACAAGTTCTGTTTAAACAGTATTTATTTCAAATCAAATAAATTTACCAAGATTAACATTCAATTTTAACAGAATATTACATGAACTGAAGTAGATTCAGCAGTAAACTTGGAGCTTATTCAACGCAGTCGCCAAACATTTTGAAACAAAGGATAGAACCAAAACTGGTTCGATATGCCAACTGTTCATATCTCCTTTGCTTAATAATGATCTGAGACAACCTCGTATAAGCTCTAAACTTACGGCTGAAACCCCCTCAATGTATGTTTAATTCTGTTAATATTTAATGTTAATCTTTATAAATTTATTTGATTTGAAATAAATACTGTTTAAACAGAACTGGTTCCATATCAGGGACAAGATTAGAACCAGTTTTGGTTCTAAAGAGAACATATATTTTTTGCAGTGTAGTGGTGTCTAGTCTAGTCTTGTAGCTGTAATTAAGGCTAGCCTTGAAAAGCTTTTAGTGCTTGTGGAGGCTAGCCATGCTGTTGTAGTGAAGACTAGCCTTGCAATGCTTGTAGTGCTTGTGGAGGCTAGCCATGTTGTTGTAGTGAAGGCTAACCTTGCAATGCTTGTATTGCTTGTGGAGGCTAGCCATGTTGTTGTAGTGAAGGCTAGCCTTGCAATGCTTGTAGTGCTTGTGGCGGCTAGCCATGTTGTTGTAGTGAAGACTAGCCTTGCAATGCTTGTGGTGCTTGTGAAGGCTAGCCATGTTGTTGTAGTGAAGACTAGCCTTGCAATGCTTGTAGTGCTTGTGGAGGCTAGTCATGTTGTTGTAGTGAAGACTAGCCTTGCAATGCTTGTAGTGCTTGTGGAGGCTAGCCATGTTGTTCTAGTGAAGGCTAGCCTTGCAATGCTTGTAGTGCTTGTGGAAGGTAGCCATTTTGTTGTAGTGAAGACTAGCCCTGCAATGCTTGTAGTGCTTGTGGAGGCTAGCCATGTTGTTGTGTGGTGAAGGCTAGCCTTGCAGTGCTTGTAGTGCTTGTGGAGGCTAGCCATGTTGTTGTAGTGAAGGCTAGCCTTGCAATGCTTGTAGTGCTTGTGCAGGCTAGCCATGTTGTTGTAGTGAAGACTAGCCTTGCAATGCTTGTAGTGCATGTGGAGGCTAGCCATGTTGTTGTAGTGAAGGCTAGCCTTGCAATGCTTGTAGTGCTTGTGGAGACTAGCCATGTTGTTGTAGTGGAGGCTAGCATTGCAATGCTTGTAGTGCTTGTGGAGACTAGCCATGTTGTTGTAGTGAAGGCTAGCCTTGCAATGCTTGTAGTGTTTGTGGAGGCTAGCCATGTTGTTGTAGTGAAGGCTAGCCTTGCAATGCTTGTAGTGCTTGTGGAGGTTAGCCATGTTGTGTAGTGAAGGCTAGCCTTGCAATGCCTGTAGTGCTTGTTGAGGCTAGCCATGTTGATGTAGTGAAGGCTAGCCTTGCAATGCTCGTAGTGCTTGAGGAGGCTAGCCATGTTGTTGTAGTGAAGGCTAGCCTTGCAATGCTTGTAGTGCTTGTGGAGGTTAGCCATGTTGTGTAGTGAAGGCTAGCCTTGCAATGCCTGTAGTGCTTGTTGAGGCTAGCCATGTTGATGTAGTGAAGGCTAGCCTTGCAATGCTTGTAGTGTTTGTGGAGGCTAGCCATGTTGTTGTAGTGAAGGCTAGCCTTGCAATGCTTGTAGTGCTTGTGGAGGTTAGCCATGTTGTGTAGTGAAGGCTAGCCTTGCAATGCCTGTAGTGCTTGTTGAGGCTAGCCATGTTGATGTAGTGAAGGCTAGCCTTGCAATGCTTGTAGTGCTTGAGGAGGCTAGCCATGTTGTTGTAGTGAAGGCTAGCCTTGCAATGCTTGTAGTGCTTGTGGAGGTTAGCCATGTTGTGTAGTGAAGGCTAGCCTTGCAATGCCTGTAGTGCTTGTTGAGGCTAGCCATGTTGATGTAGTGAAGGCTAGCCTTGCAATGCTTGTAGTGTTTGTGGAGGCTAGCCATGTTGTTGTAGTGAAGGCTAGCCTTGCAATGCTTGTAGTGCTTGTGGAGGTTAGCCATGTTGTGTAGTGAAGGCTAGCCTTGCAATGCCTGTAGTGCTTGTTGAGGCTAGCCATGTTGATGTAGTGAAGGCTAGCCTTGCAATGCTTGTAGTGCTTGAGGAGGCTAGCCATGTTGTTGTAGTGAAGGCTAGCCTTGCAATGCTTGTAGTGCTTGTGGAGGTTAGCCATGTTGTGTAGTGAAGGCTAGCCTTGCAATGCCTGTAGTGCTTGTGGAGGCTAGCCATGTTGATGTAGTGAAGGCTAACCTTGAAATGCTTGTGGAGGCTAGCATTTTAGTTTTAGTGATTGGTAGCCTTGTTTTACTTGTAGTAGTTTTGAAGCCTAGCCTTATAGTGGTAGTGGAGGCTAGCCTTGTAGTGGTAGTGAAGGCTAGCCTTGTAGTGCTTGTTGTGGTAGTAAAACCTAGTCTTTTAGTAGTAGTGAAGGCTAGCCTTGAACTGGTCTTGAAGGCGTGTAGTGGTTGTGGAGGATAGCTTTGTAGTGGCAGTGAAAGGTTGCCTTGTTTTGTTTGTAGTAGTTATGAAGGCTAGCCTTGCAGTGGTTGTGAAGGCTAGCTTTGTAGTGCTGACAGTGATTGTGAAAGCTAGCCCTGTAGTGGTAATGGAGGATAGCCGTGTAGTGCTTGTAGTGGTTGTGAAGGCTAGCATTGCTGTGGTTGTGAAAGCTATACTTGTAGTGTTTGTAATGGTTGTGAATGCTGCATTGTAGAGCGCGAAGTGGTAATGAAATCTAGCCTTGTAGTCCTTATAGTGGTTGTGATGGCTAGTCGTGTAGTCCTTTTGGTGGTTGTGATGGCTAGTCTTGTAGTGCTTGTAGTGGTGATGAAGGGTAGCCTTGTAGTGCTTGTACTGCTTGTGAAGGCTAGCCCTGTAGTGAATTCTGACCTTGTAGTGCCTGTGGTGTTTGTGAAGGCTAGCATTGTGGTGTTTGTAGTGGTTGTGAAGGCTAGCCTTGTAATGCCTGTAGTGGTTGTGGAGGCTATCATTGTAGTGCTTGTAGTGGTTGTGAAGGCTATCCTTGTAGTGCTTGTAGTGGTTGTGGAGACTAGCCCTGTAGTGCGTGTAGTGCTTGTGAAGGCTATCCCTGTAGTGTTTCTTGCGGTTGTGAAGGCTAGCCTTGCAATGGTTGTGAAAGCTATACTTGTAGCGGTTGTAAAGGCTAGTCTTGTAGTGGTTGTAGTAGTTCTTAAGACTAGTCTTCTAGAGGCTGTGAAGGCTAGCTTTGTAGTGGGTTTGAAGGCTAACCTTGTAGTGCTTGTAGTGGTTGTGAAGGCTAGCCTTGTAATGGCTGTGGAGGCTAGCCTTGTAGTTGTTATGGAGGCTAGCCTTGTAGCGGTTGAAAAAGCTAACCTTGTAGTGATTGTGAAGGCTAGCCTTTTAGTGGTTGTCAAGGCTAGCTTTGTAGCGGTTTTGAAGGATAGCCTTGTAGTGCTTGTAGTGGTTGTGAAGGCTAGCTTTGTGCTGGTTGTGAAGGCTAGCCTTGTAATGTTTATAGGGATTGTGTAATAAATGTTTGTTGTGATTATGAAGGTTGACCCTGTAGTGGTTGTGACGGCTAGCCTTCGGGTTGGAAGATGGTTGAAGTCGAAACAATAGAATGAACCGCGCCCATACCGTGACATGCGCATCTGAAAAAGTGAAAAGCGGGTATTTGTGCATTTGGTGATATGCGATTCTTTATCTATAACAGGGCTCAAAATAAGCGGTGTCGCGTCGCTTTTTGCTATGCAAAACTTGCAAAAAGCTACACAATGTTCAATTATGTATAGCATTTTGCGATACAAGATAATCAACTGCAGCCTATTAGGCTGCAGTTGATTATCTTGAATCGCAAAATGTAAATGAAAATTTGAAAACTAATTCACCGATGCTTTACCTCTGATTGTGGAACATCCCAGGCATAACTCAGATTAACTCTCCGTCAAGCATCATTAGCAACTTCATATGTAAGATGAATTCTATTGGTTTAAATTCTTCCTGTTTTTAAAACATTTTGCATAAAATGTACATAAAAATAACTTCAAACCCATCAAATTAAAAATCCCAACTTCCATTTTGAGAACTCTATTGAACAACCAAGACGCTATTTAAGAATATGCAAGTCCATGCAACCCTTAAAGGCAGTTCAGTTAAAAAAACATAGTAAATGTTTCATGTGTTGCAGATCATTTGGAAATGCCCAGAAATGGGTGGAAACTATTCTATCTACTTAGAAGAATTCAATACAAAACAGCATAACATAACTCTAAATACAAAAATAGCTATGTAATTTTTACAAAATCCTATTCATTTTTTGGAAATTTGTAGCATTTTGCTACGCAAAGAAAAAAAGTTATTTTGAGCACTGATCTATAACATCACTGGCATCGAAAGCATTGTATATATGCGGGCGCCCAACCCCTTTCACCCACACATTATATTTCACAGAATCTATGTAGGTTGCACTCCCCAAGATATGAGAATCACGAAGTTTACATTTCTGTGGATCCATTTCTGTCAATGACAGTCCAAATGGAGAATATTTCGATATACCAGCAGTCTCGTCTCGGATGCAAGGAAACAGCGTTCTTTTATTTTGAAAAATAAAAATCCTCCATTGGGCCGAACTATGGTCGGCCTGACTGGACCGCGCACCCATCCCCCACCCCCTGTTGATACCATTCTTGCCGAATGAGTGATGGAGATGACACAAAATGCCATCGAAATGTCCTCTGTGTGAACCGCCATTGATCACTCAGACGCAAGGAAGCCGCGTCCGTCCAGTTTGAAATATCAAAATTTTCTCCGAGTCTGGAAACCGCTTTGGTTCATTTTCCGGTAACTTTTCTTGGCCCAGTCCGCCCCTGGTTTCCAGTCGAGACATTTTATCTGGATTGGAGTCTTGGATATCGATTCGCACCTGCTGTTGTAAATCGTGTAATTTCTTACGGAACTAGAATTGTTTCTTTGTCTTATATCACACACGCAATCGGTCTCAGACAGGGCTGGACTGGGTCGAAAAATGTTACCGGGAAATACACCGAGGGGTCCCCCAGGATCCGGCGAAAAGTTTGCTTTTTCGGACTGAAAGAACGCGGCGTTCTATCATTTGAGCGATCAGTTGTAGTCCACATAGAGGACATTTCGATGACATTTTTGTATGAGTTTCATCGCTCATTAGGCTAAAATAGTTGCTAAAATAGTTCGGCCGATCATAGTTCGGACAAATGAGAGAAAATTTTGATTTTTCGAACTGAAAAATGCTGCTTCCTTACATCTGGGCGTTCAGTCGCAGCTTAGATGGCAGGTGTATCGAAATTACCCCATTGTGGACTGCCCAATGACAGTCCTCAATTGGGCTGTCCTCAGCTATATTTGCCGACTGAGACATAACCTGTAGTCTTTGCAATCAGATCCATTTCGACGTTTGATCATTTTCACGAAATTTCATGTACCAACAGGTGTTGGACTGGATCGATTTGGGGGCAACAGGGGCACCCAGTAGGGGGATGGAGCTCACCGGTAAATGTCCCGACGGCCCATACGGCCAGCCCGCCTCTGGTCTCAGGAAATTGGAGGTCCGTGGGAATCCAGCATAACATATTTTGAGACCAGCCATACCCGCCGTCGCCACCACCGTTGTGTACACCGACTGTTAACCCTTTACTCAACGTAACGGCCAAAACCGGCCAGCGCTATTCACAAAAATCGCCAATTAATTTTCATTATTTTTTTTATTTTTTGTCTCAAAAACATAGGTTATGACCCCTCTTTGGAACGAGCTCGTCGAGCTCGTTCCAATAAGGGGGTCATAACCTATGTTTTTGAGCCAAAAAATGAAACAAATTAGTTATTCAAGAATTTTGTTTGCAAGTGTCGTCTGCTTTTCATGGTAAGTAAAGGGTTAACGAATATGTTTTGTCTTTTTCAGGAAAAATCCTTCGTGAAATGAATTTACCAATACATGCAGAGCTGTGGCTGAAAAAGGCAACAAAGCTCTCTGAAGGGAAAGATGAAGAGGCAGCGCTCTTATTTCAGAAAATTCGTGTCAATCGTTTATACTCTCCACTGACAAAGCAATTACCCGTGTATGTTGACTTTACAGAGTACGGTCGAGCAATATTTGCCGACCGAGACATAACAGTCGGGGAAAAGATTTTCGGAGATGCTCCCGTTATTTTAGCACAGTCATTGGAAAATTTTCATGTAACATCCTGCAGTCACTGTGCGTTTCCAATGATGAAGGCAACAGACTATTTTGGTGACAAATGGAACGAATTAGACGATATTTCCCAAAGTTTAGTTCGCGAGCACTGGCCAGATCCAGAAATCTATTGGTGTTCAGAATGTAAACGTGAAAAATACTGTAGCGAGGAATGTCAAAATGTGGCGTGGAACTCCTATCACCAAGTGTATTGTCCAGGTCGTAATCCCGCGTCCACGAGATTTTATGATATGTGTGATAAGAATGGCTGGGGGAATAACGATGAAGGAGAGTTTGTAGAGATATGGGATGGACATTATAATCCAATTGTATTTCTCAAAATATGGGGAACCATTATAGCTGAAGCCAAACGTTTAATGAAAGAAGAGAAATGCACGCAGCCGACATCACAGCACTGGGGTTATGCTAGAGCCCCATTTCGAAAGTAAGTACAGCGTGAGATTATGAAGTAAGTAGGTTATTTAATAATTTCTGTACAACTGCAGCTTTCCCGGGCCATCTAGGTTTCGGGCATTGGGTTCAGTCGTTAGAGGTGGCACACAGGGGAGGACAATGAGAGCTATCCCCACGTCGCGGATGGTCAGCCTTCCCCACCCTTTGG